>JAAEAF010001071.1:0-200727 GCA_011037195.1 Triatoma infestans | reverse complement strand
CATCGTCAAAGCAAATTCACTAAGTTCGTGTAGAGAGTTCACTTCAATGTAATGTTTCTGTTACTTGTTACTCACACTTGTTGGTTGTATATAATTATGTGGGGAGGTTATAAGGTTATGTTACTATATGTATGTGATTAATGGCAAAAATGGAATTATTGTAAGTTTATAATTAGACATTAGATAAATAGTGTATAATAAATTTGTTTACTGTTTTGCAGAATACTCCATATCTAAATTTTTAATAGTATTGTAAAGTATGCTCAGTGTCTTATCAAGTTATTTTTATTAGGGGGGGGGCATAAGTTATTTCAGGAGTGTACTGTACTAATAGGAATAGATAAAGTTTGAAGAAAGGCGATATAAAGTTTATGGACAGTCAAAAGCTTGTACAAGTAATACATAAATGTGAAATACAAGCAGGGTTAATACAAGAAATTATGTAAGTAAATTGATATATAAGAAGGTTGGCAGCAAACGGCAAATTGGAGAAAAGTTAAATAAATATTAGAGGAAATCAAATGTATTCGTTTTTATTTATCATGCTTGTTTTTAAATGATATTAATTTATGTTTAAATTATAAGTAAGAATAATGTTTAGAGAGATAAGGTGACATTTGTTAAGAATAGGGCGCGGTAGGACAATTTACCATACACATATTCAAAAATGATAGGTCTCTATATACCATGTGTAATCAAACCCCTTGGTATTTAGGTGGAGAAAATAGCAGTAAAATGGAAAAAATTAAACTACTAAGGTCGCATTTCCGGTCAAATGATTTTCTTCCAACATTTATTTCGCAATATATTTAATTCAAATTAATATTATATAGATGATTGAATAATATAAACGAAAATAGCAATTTAAAGAAAAGCATAAACTCATCCCCACCCTCCCCGATAATGAATTTTTTCGGGAAAAATGTTACAAATAAAAGTTATAGCTTACTGTATGTAGAATTAGTGCACCAACTTTAAAGGAAATCGTTGGAGAAGGTGTTTTCGAGGAAATCGCAAAAAAGTAAAAAATCGATTCTGTAAAGTGGTATTTCCGGTTCATTAAACGACCTTGACGATAACCTTATTTACTAGTCCTCTGGCAGAACATAAACGAAATATAAATTTGTCCAATTTACTAAAAAGATAAAAAAGTTTACATTTTTTTGTGAACTTAAGGGACCTCAAAACGTATTTATCCAGTGGAAAATCGATATTGAAAATTTGACGTGATTGCAATACTTCCTACTAAAAACAGTTAGAGAAAATAAAAATTATAATATTGAAATGTTGAGAAGTGACAGGTAAGTAATTGAATCGTTCCAACAAAGTAGGTGCTATATTAGCAAAGTCTGGCAAATAATAACTGGCGGGGAATTTAGCGAGATAGACAGGCAGTTAAACATCACTGCTAATGATTTATTCATGAAAAGAAATGAAACATTTGAAAAGTGGAAGAGAATAAAAAAAAGATCTATGAACAATCAGACAAACGGACGGAAGTTAAAATTATTGCACCAGTAGAGAGATCTGAGAGTGAAAGAAACAAAACAAAATTCTCTACTAAATCTAAACTTTTAAAATAAAAAAAGTAAATAAATTGTCTGAAAATATTTACCGACCAGGCAAATAGTTTTTTTTTTGTTTTTTTGTTTTAGTATATTTATACTAAATAAAGTGAATTGAGCAAAATCCCACAAGCTTTCAATTTGATTAAAACTTAAATTGTCCCCGTTAACATGTGGACTAAAGCCGTCAACATAACATGTTTCTCCTATAACGATCTACTGTCAAGCAGGACTTTGTTTTATTTTTTATTTTACTTGCTCCTAGTAAGAGGAAGGAAAATTGCGAACGTGTCCAATTTTTGAAATTGAATTTTCACCGGAAAAAAATGTTTTGCGGTCCCCTGAGTACAATTTTTTTTTTTTTTTTTGAGAATGGCCTGTATGTATGTGTGTATGAACAAAATATCTTTAAAAAGCAAAAACAAAAAATCTTAGTAAGCTCAAACTTGGGTGCTCCCCACCTGTAGGTGGACATTAGGTTTCGAGCTCAATCCATCAACCGGACGTGCAATTTTACTGGACAACTTTCTCAGTTTTGCGCGATTTTCTCGAAGAAAGCACCACGCATTTTCTTTAAACATCGTATACTATCTAAATTTATAAATACCCATCACTTTTATTTGAAACATTTTCTCTCTGGAATTGCTTTTTTTTTGGGGGGGGGGTAATTTTTGGGGGAACAGTAGCGTCAAGGTTTCCTCTAAAGTATCACTTTAGTAGAATATACAGGGTAGGGCAGAGCAACTTGCTTACTTAAATTTGGCGCCCTGAAGCTCCGAGGAGGCTGGAGGTAGACACATTCGAGTGGGCGGGACGTAAAGTTGTAGAGTTAGTATCATGGTGGAGTGGATGAAGTTGGAGTGCGCGTTCGCTGTCGAGGCATACTTTTCTAGCGGTCGCTCAATCATCGCCACGCAACTGCATTCCGTACCCATTTCAATATTACGCCTCTTGGTCGTGTTCCTGGCCGGCAGACGATTGTTTCATGGATAAACAACTTCAGGGAAACTGGTGATATGAAGAAGGGACGCCTCATCTCGTTGAGGGGCGATCTTCACTGGCCAGTACGGTCGCCTTATTTAGCCCTCCTGTACTATTTCTTATGGTGCTATCTAAAATCACTTGTTTACAACGATCATCCTAGGACCCTGGCTTACCTGAGGAACAACATTCGTCAAGCTGTCACCAACATATCACATCCGTCGATATGCTGGAAAGAGTTGAACGAAACTTTCGAGTTCGATTAACGCAGTGTATGGAGAATAATGGACGCCATCTGGCTGATATCATCTTTAAAACTGTGTAGACATAAAATTTAAATGCTATACTTGATGCTGTTTTTTAAAATTGAATTTCTAAATAAGCAAGTTGTTCTGCCCCGCCCTGTATAAGATTCTAATCAAGTATATAATATATACTGTTTCGTCGGTGTTTGCCCTATACTGAAAGAATTTCGTCTATTATATTTTGGTAAAGACAGATTATGCTTTAATGAGTTTCTGGAGTATCTTAATGGCAAATATTGGTGGGCATTAATTAATTACAGTAATCTAGCCTGGAAATATAGATAAGATTTGATTCAGGAATTCAATTATTTATGAAGCTAATTACTAAGTATGTATTTATATTTAAGTATGGATATATGTGAGATTTTGTATTTGTTAATCTAGGTATAGAAGCCTTTGATTTATTTGTTTTCTCTAACGGCTGATGCCCCTTTTGTTTATTTTTATTTATTAGGTTAAAAGTATATTATTGATATGAATTTATTATGAACATTAATTATATGTTCTTTTCTTTTTGGAACATATTCTTTTTTTTTTTCTTTTTTTGGATTATTTTATATATATTTACATTTTTTGTATTTGGTGGCATACATTTTTTTTATATTTATAAGAACATTAATTATTGATTTGGTTAATGACAACTCCCCGGACGGTCTATATGACCATGAGTCAGTTGGTGGATTTATACATAAATTCTGTATTTTGTAAATTGAAAATTTTTTTTTTAATAAACCATTATTATTATTATTATTGCTAGAACTGTTAATTTGAAGAAAATTGATCAACCGGAAATGTTAACTGACTTCCGGACAGAAAAGAATATTGTAACAGTTTTTATACGCATAAAAAGACTTATTCATAAACTAAGTTGTCCTAAACCAACTTGAGCAAAAATCAATTTTCTCTCAAATCTGAATTGTTAACAAATCGTTAACAATTTCAAATTTGGCCGAGTTTGTACTGGTTATGGCGTATTTGTACTGGACCTCATAAATTATAAATAAATAAAAAAATGAACACCTTATGCCGTTAATATACCAAAATATACCTTATAAATTTTGTCTAAACAATTTTAGTCCGGGTATCTTTATAATGTTATTGATGCCGTTCAAAAAAAAAAAAAAAAATGATCAAACTACACCAACAATAGCAACCTCTAAACTTCCCTATAAAGAAAGATAAATGATACTTTTCTACACAAAGTAACTGTTATTGTATCCCCAGTCATCAATTGCCAATAATGACATAAGGGGGAAAAAAAAGTTACGTAGTAAATAAATAAAAAAAATTAATTTTATTACCAATTCTTACTAAAAAATTTCCAAGTATATACCAATTCAACGACATTTGTTCAACAACACAGCGAGATCGCGACTCTCCTATGATTAATATATATTATATTTAAATACAATTTTCCAATAATACAAAGTGCAGGGGTTATTTTTTGTTGCTATTTCTTTACAAAAAAAAAAAGAAAAAAAACTCTATGAAACACTCACGCACCTCGCTCTTACTACAATTTTATATCGTTCTCCAAACTCGCAATTTTTTGCAACACATTTAATTCTAATCAATATTTTATAGATGATGCCTGGAATTAACACACTTTGGAGGAATGCTTAACCCCCACCTCCCCCCCAACCGCCCCTTAAATGAATTTTTCCGGAAAAATCTTTCCAATAAAAATCATAGATTTACATTTTTTTTTTTTATATAAACAAAGTTTTTTTAAAGAAAATCGTTGAAAAAGTGAAAAATCCTTTCAAATAAAGTGGTACTTCCAGTTGATGAATTTGAAGTTAACTTCCTGTCTGATCGCAAGGTGATACTCAAACGGTATGTCTAATTTGAACTTTCTGCGATGTTTTATTTTGTGAACCATAATGTTCGCATACATAAGACCATTTGTTAAAAATCAATTTTTCCGCCTCAAAGGACTATAAAACCGTGTATTTTCTGTGAAAACTCGATAATGAAAATTTGATTCGATCACAATAAATAAACGTAAATTAACGAATATATGTTATAATCCAACTTTTAGTTGAAGTTTTTATCAACATGTTTTTATTAATAATGATTCTGGATTGTTATATATTAATAATTGACGGGAGATAACGAGGAGTGGTCAATGAAATACCACTTTTTTAAACTTATCCGACGTTTCGTCAAATTTATCGTCTTCTTCAGGGATAAAATTAAAAAAACGGTTTTGCACATAATTTTCATTCAACACACTAAAAAAAAAAAAAAAAAAAATACTAAACAAAACTTGACAGAAAAAATTGCATATGTAATGAATTACATCTGGCAAAAGTACATCATCAATTGTGATGATTGTTAGGTATGGTTGGACAGATATGGATTAATAATGTCGTATATTATGTAAGATATATTGCGAAGGTATACTGAGTCATTTGGCCATATATGTATTGTAGCCAACCACCTAAACAGTAAAATGAAACAAAAATTAATAAAAAAGACAAGCAATGAAAGTTTAAATAAATAGTTTACTATCTTTATAATATAGTTACAATTCAATTTTTATTAGATATAGTTTATCTTTATTACACATTCTGATCTAGGTAATTACTTTTATTTTATATTATTACCCAATCATAGGATTTCAGATAATCTTCACTAAACTTAAACTTCATATTTCTGTATATTTAGTTATAATTGGAATTAATATATCTATCTATATTCTTACACAATTAATTTTTTGTTTTTTTAGTTATTCAAGAAACGCTTTTGTTTTTTTAATGCCTTTATATAAAACAGTTTAAATTTTCTATATTAATATCAATTAATGGTAGATGACATGATATCGTAGAGTACCACTTTTATTGTATTAAATCGGATTCAAATTTTTTAAAATGAATTTTGTTTAGATCTCAGTTGGTCCCTCACGCGTTAGTCTAGTGGCTAGCGCTCTCGCATTTTGTACGAGAATTCAGGGTTCGATTCCGGTGAGGGCAAAGTCGGTGTTGTCCCAGCATCGTGATGAAAAGTGGAAAGCTACAGTTAGTAGCGCCCTAGGTAGCGAAGGCCGGAAATAAACGGCTTCTACCACACGCCCTCCTATTCAATCGCCGTCTGGCAAGCCTTGGCCCTCCATGGGCTGTTACGCCTTAGGTTTTTTTTTCCTGGTTACACCGCATATAACAGATTTTAGCGAAATCGTTATCGGTTATGTTGAAAATATATTTATATAATTTTGTTTTTTAATTTAAGGTGCGTCAACAGCTATGGTCATTGCGCCCGGAGCTTTCTCATTGCACTGCCAGCCTCCGGATAGTGTTCTCTCGTTACAGACAACACTGTCCATCACCGGACAGTGAGCTATAGAGGCTCCTAGGAAGAAAAAATAAGGGTAGCACAGCTGGACTCGAAACCGGATCCTCCGCGTGGGAGTCCAGTACGCTAACCACCCTGCGTTTAGTCGTATAGTGTGTATTTAGTCGTATAGTCGTATATTTTTTTAATGGATGTAAGCGATAAGGGCGTGTTAGTATTGCGACTGAACCAAAATTTTGTTTTAAATGCAATTTTATTTAATTTGTAATTATATAATATATTTTTGGAAGTTATTTGTTTGGAGTTTAGGAGAAAGTTATATTTTTTCTTCCTGAAAAAGCCTGGGCGATTCATTCGTTTTCTGCTTCATTACTGTGAAAGGCAAATTACAAAAGTTATTAAAAAAAAAAAAAATTGAATTTCTAAAAAATAGTGCCTTTGAGTTAAATAATAAATAATACGTTCCATCTTTTTTTTTAGTATAGCTCAGAATTTATTCTGAGATCAGAAATTTATTTAGATAGTTGAAAATACATATATCACTTCAGAGTGTCTGTAAACGTAGTAGTGTATACTAGTTGAGTAAATAATGACTTTGTTTAATTAAGAAGTATTTTAATGAAATATTGCCATTAGATTCTCAGACGAATTCTAATGGAATACTCTCTTTAATTTCATACAAACGTTCATTACTACAAATTTACATAAATTGAGGCTGATACCAGTTTCAATCATTAAAAATTCTGATCTAAGAATATGATAACTTCAGGTAGTATATGATAACTTGCCACGGGTATATTAACCAACATGTAACCCTAATACCTGAATATTACCTGATATAAATGTGCCTAATACCTTAAAATATTTATGTTAGAACAATTGAGTACAAATTTTTTACTTTCTCTGATACCTAATTAGGGAATAAAATGATTTTAGCGAATGGAATTTTGGGGAAAAAATCCATCTACAGCAAGGTGCGACTTTTCTAAATAGTTTTTTTTTCGCGATATACTTGAAACTTCGTACATTATCAATATATATAAATATCTAATCACTTGTATATGAAACATTCGCCCGGGAAAAAATTGATTTTTGGACGTTTCTGGGAGAAACATTAACGTTAAGCTTTCCAATAACACTTCAGACTTCATGAGAACGAGGCATGTCCAGTAAGTAAGTGTACTGAATTTTTGTAGGTTACAAAAATTTTTATTTGAACAAAAAAATTACCTGGTTACATTAGTACATATGTAAGCTATTTTTCGACATAGTCACCATTCCTCTCAATGCAGGTGGTGCCTTCCTCGAAATAGTTTCCGCCAACCCCTTCGTCCACTTCTCCACCTCCCCTTCACCTCCTCGTCGGTTGAAAACCTTTTTCCACCCATGTGCAGCTTCAGGGAGGTAAAGAGATTGTAATCTAAAGGTGCTAGGGTCAGGGGAATGCGCGGAATGATTCAGGACATCCCATTTAAACGAGGCAAGCAGTGTGTGGTCTGGCATTGTCGTACTGCAGGCAGACTCCTTTGTCAGCATGCCTCTCCTTTTGTTCTGAATCCCCCTCAGCAATTTTTTTAGGGGCTCACAGTATCTTGCAGAGTTGATAGTCTCCCCTTGAGGCATATATTCAATTAAAATTATGCCTTGACAGTCCCAAAACACGCATGCCATGATTTTCTTGGCTGAAATTGTGGTTTTGAACGTTTTGGCGGAGGGTGAAGAGGTATGACGCCACTGTGGAGACTGCCTTTTGGTTTCAGGTGTGTAGTGTGCAACCCAAGTTTCATCTCCAGTAATGATGGAGCGGAGAAATTCATCTCCGTGGAGTTTGTAGCGTCTCAAAAACTCTTGCCCGACCTTGAATATTTCACACTTGGTGGGAGATTGGATTGACATTTTTCACAAAACGTATTGTCGCGTCGACAGTTCTCAACGTACTGACCTCGAACCGGTCTCATTGCGGAGGGGAGGAATCAGGCTACACGACCGTGTAGCCAACATGTCGAAAACACAATCCCTCCGGCCGTGAGAGCCTCAATACACTTACTTTCTGGACATGCCTCGTACAACGATTTTCTTTAAACTTTGAACGCTGATCACGTCATGTTAGCCACTTTTGTTCAAAATCACTTTTCCAAAAGAATTGATTTTTAGAGGATTCCTGAAACTTTAGATTTCAAATGTTTTTTTGGGTTCTTTCAATGAAATCGGCACGCACATTGTCTTTTGAATGGCAATATAATCACTTCAAGTACTGTCTATCTTGGGTGCTAACCAATATTCACCCTACCACCATCTCTACATTTATTTATTTAGCAAGTGTGTAAAAAGTTCAAAAGAAATTTCCGAATTTTGTGGTAATTTCCGTATTAAACGTCATGTGAGAATTTCACACGAGATTTGTGTGTGTGTGTGTGTGTGTTTTTTGTTTTATAAAGATATAAACCCAAATAAAACTTCTTACAGCAAATTTGTAACTTACAGATGTTCTGTAATTTAAATGACTTGCTAATTTAGGATACCTACAATTGTAGGTAGTTGTACAATTGTAGTATATGTACTCTATATAGTAAAATAGAAATGTTAATATACAGTTAAAATATCCAACTAATAGAGAATATCACATTTCTAACATTTAAATATAAAGTTAACAAAACAAGATCCCATGTTTATGTATTCAAAATTTAAAGGGGTAACATAGAGGAAACGAAAGTGGGGGGGTGAAACAGGGTTTTGTTTTAACACCTCTATTGTTATATCCTATTTCTCGCTCTCAGCCTTGTTACCGATCCCCTCTCCTATCAAATTACCTCCTCCCCACTCCCTTTATTACTACAACTACACAGTAAAATAGTGGGTATTATTGTTGTTGTAGAAGGTTGTTTGTACTACTATTTCATTAACTCCATTAAATTTCTCCATTTCTCTCTCTCCCTCTCTTAATGTGTGTTAACCTTTCATTAATTTTATCTCTTTATCAACCTGTTACTACATATTTATCTTAAATCTTAAATTAATATTATATCACCATTATTTCTCCATTTACAAAATTTCTATATATTATCATTTGTAATAGAAGAAAGAAAAAAATTGTAACTTTTTCCTGAAAACGAATAACAATTGTGACTTTTTCCTGATAACGAATAAAATTTGCGACTATTTCCTGATAACAAATAAAAATTGTGACTTTTCCTGATAACGAACAAAAATTTTGACTTCTTCCTCATAACAAATAAAAATTATGATTTTTTTTTCCTGATAACAATAAAAATAAATTGTGACTTTTTCCTGATAACGAATAACAATTGTGACTTTTTCCTGATAACGAATAAAATTAGTGACTATTTCCCTGGTAACGAATAAAAATTGTGACGTTTTCCTGATAACGAACAAAAATTGTGACTTTCTGCTGATAACAAATAAAAATTGTGACTATTTCCAGATGACAAATAAAAATTGTGACTTTTTCCTGATAACAAATAAAAATCGGTACTATTTCCTGATAACAAATAAAAATTGTGACTTTTTCCTGATAACAAATAAAAATCGGTACTATTTCCTGATAACAAATAAAAATTGTGACTTTTTCCACGTAACGAATAAAAATAAATTGTCACTTTTTACTGATAACGAATAAAAATTGTGACTTTTTTCTCATCTCTTTTTTTCTAACAAATAAAAATTATGCCTTTTTCCTGGTAACGAATAAAAATAAATTCTGACTTTTTTCTGATATCGAATAAAAATATATTCTGAGAATTTTTGGAAAGGAAGAAAGAAAACTGTATTTGAAAGTTCATTTATCCAACTTTTAAGTATTCGTGTGCTAGTATGTTTATTGTAAAAATATGTCAGAAATTATAAATTATTTAATAGCCTTTCCATATTAATAATTAACCACTCACAAGGGAAATAATGAAATACATGTATTATGTCAGCCAATAAACTAAGTCTTTCTCATTGCTTTAGAAATCATCATATTCATCGCATTAAAATTTAACGATTACTTACACGCTGTCCAAATATAACCGGATATTGTTTGCCAGCAGCAGGAAAAAAAGGGAAAACATATTATTGATTATAAAGATCACCGCATAAAAATGAAATTTTGTTTGTTTTTTTCAAAAAAAATGTTTCAAATAAAAGTGATAGGTTTTTATCTGTACAGTAAGCATTCCAAATTTACAGAAAAGCATGGGAGTAATGTTTAACAAAAAAAAAAATCGCAAAAAAATGAAACAAAAAACTTTTCTGTAAAATCGCATTTCCTCTGAACCGATTTTCTTCAAATTGGTAATATTACCAATGCTTCTAATGTATATTAATATTATATAGGTGGCAAAACCATACATTGTACTGTAGTGGCACTTTAGAAGTTAGCTTAATGTTACTGTTTCTCCGGAACCCTGCTTCTCCCAAATAAATCAATTTTCCCAGGAAAACGTTACAAATAAAAGTGATAGGTATTTATGTACGTAAATAGTATACGAAGTTTAAAGAAAATTATTGAAGCTTTTTTTTTTTTTTTTTCAAGAAAATCGTGAAAAATTAAATAAAACATTTGGTGTTGATGCACTTCCGGTTGATGGATTCTGCTCGAAACCTTCTTGTCAGTTGCGGTGGTAGTACCAATATGGTATATAACATGTCTGAGTTTCTTGGGTTTTTCATTTATGAAAGAATTTGTTTAGTACTCAGGGGATCTCAGAATATGTACGTGTATTTCCGGTGAAAACTCATTTTCGAAAAATTGACACGATCGCAATACTTCCTCTTCATAGAAGTAACAGGAAGTAATTAACTGAATATATGAAAAGTAAATAAATAAAAAATAATAATATTTTTCTTACCCCCTTGCACTGCGCTTTGACTACTTCTTCCATTGAGATTTTGTTTATTATTAATTTTAATTAAAGCTTTTCAATTGTGTCAGATTATTTTTAATATACCTATATTATTAAAACATTCATTCCATGGATTTAATATATAAAAAATTTCAATTATTTAATAACCGATATGATATCATTGTAAAAATCAACTGTCTAACTGTCTGTCCATATCCCTTAATCATATCTGGCCATTTATTTATCAATTATATATTGATATAATAATTATATTACGTACATCTGGTATAAAATTACTCTCAACATATTATTATATTATTTGTTCAAAAAACATTGCGATGAATTTTTTTTTTTTTACTGATCATGTTTTCTTTCTGAAAATTATTTCATTAGGTTAAGTTACTTTATTTATTTTATTTATACGTTGTTTTTTTTTCATTGATTTAAAAGGAAGTACTGTATACTAGCTTGGTATCCAAATACTCCCGGACATTTGTTTTTAATAGCCAAAAGGGAAAACATGTTATTGATTATTAGATCATTAGATTACCGTCTTTCTTTCTTGTAAGTCCTGTTTAGAGGAAGTATTATTATCGTGTTAGATTTTTGATATCAAATTTTCACCGGAAATATATGTTATGAGGTCACCTGAGTCTAAAGAAATGTTTTTCAGAAATGGTGTTTTGTGTATATGTGACAGGATAGCTTAAAAACGAACAATCGCAGAACATTCATACTTGGCATTCCATTTGACTATCACAAATGGAATCCGACAGGAAATTAAGTGTCAAAATTCTTCATACCGGAAGTACTAATTTACTAAAAGGATTTTTCAAATTTTTTGGCGATTTTCTCAAAAAACCAGCTAAAAATCTAAGGGCTTGAATGAAATTCAATTCATCGTATTTTAGATGTGGTACTTTACAAAAGTAACCTAAAATTCAAACTTTATATTCCCTTTAGGCTACCACCATACATCTGACACGAAGTTTTGGTCAAAATTCATCAACCTATATGGACTTTACGAAAGATTTTCTTCTTTAGTTTTCGTAATTTTCTCAAAAACGGCTACAATCATTTTCTTTTAAGATTCGCATGTTACTAGACACATTAAAGCACAGTCACTTGTATTTTGTAGACTGCATTAGATTTCATTTAGATCGTAGTTTAAAATTAGTTTTTCAAGAACTTCCGTCAAAATCTATTTTCTCGGATAAAGTGACAGACCTCCATGTTGTTATACATAGTTTCAAGAAAGTCGTTTGGTGACTTACTCGATAAAACCATAAGAAAATGTATAAAAAAAAAATAAAAAAATATTTGTAAGTTAGTACTCTGGAGTTGCAGATTTTCTTTAAGTTCGGAATATTTTCAAAACATTTACTTATTTTCTTTTTACAATCTACGCAGGAAGCAATCGAATATTGTAATATAAAGGTACTTTACAAGGTTTACAAGTGTTCCTTCCTTCACATTACCTTGAATTTGTAAGCTTCTACGCAAAATGTATGCATCTGTCGTTTTCTCTTTGAGCACTGGGAATTAGTTGTCCCTCACCTCTCCAATGTCACATTACAATAACAAAAGCTATAGGGTTATCATATAATCATATAATAATATACACAAAATGGTGGATAACCATATTACCTTTCGCTTACAATCAACCAGTGTGGTGCGTGACAGAAACATAAACTTAATGTCAACTACTCTACTACACTAACTTGATAGCCTGCCATCCTCTGACGGTGGATGAGAAACAACAAAAATCTTATTAAAAAAAATAAATCCATTTTTATTTTGAAACCGTTTTACTTATTTCTATTACGGCAAGAGGAAGTGTTGCGAGATCGTGTCAAATTTTTGAAAATTGAGTTTTAACCGGAAATAGACTGTTTTGAGATTCTTGATTTTTTTTTTTTTTAACGAATGGCTTATGTTTTGGGTACTGCGTATGTTTGTAAAAATACCACATCTCAAACACGAAAAATCTAAATGCTCAAAAGTAACAAAGATTTCGATCAAAGTAGTAGTACAAAGATTTCGATCAAAATCCGTGCGATTTTTAATGATGTTTTTTTATTTATCACAATTTTCTAGAAAACGGCTCCAACGATTTTCACATAAACGACTACCACTTTTATATGAAACATGTTTCCTGAACCATTGATTTTTTTTATGGATTCTAGGGGAGCTGCAATCTTAAGCTTTCCTCTAAAATGGGACGTCAGTACAATGTATGTGGTTCTCCATTGCTGGAATTCAAAGTTTTGAAGAAAAGTTAAGAGATAATGTGAATTTACAGAGAATAATATGAAACCTATTCGTGTTTCGGAAGTTTCTTGCAAACGGATGGAACGTATTCCTTAAACTTGGAATGCCACTTGATTTTGTGTGATTCTGGGTGATCTACTGGAGTTAGGGCTTATCTTCCAACTTTTTCCTCATACAAATCGAATCTAAATCGTTCAACTTACAGACGGTGCAGAAACCCCCACCACCTACGAATATTTATAGAAATACGAATATTTATAAGACCAACTAAATGAATGGTAATAATTCCATGTTTGCAGCAAATTTATCAATTAGAATTGTAATTAATGCACAAGAGAAAGTGTGTCAGTTCATCCAAGATGTTTTTTTTTTATTTCTCTCTTCAAATGAAAGGGAAACTATTTATGCCTGAAGGTCAGCAATTTTTAAACTACGTTAGGGTCGTTTTTTTTTTTTGTTTTTTTAGATCATACAATGACCTTTAAAAAGGAAAATCGATCAAAATTTTCTATTCTATTATTAACGTGTTTTTTTACGATTATATGAGCTACCAATTTCTCTATAAATTTTATTGGTTTCTATAGAAATTCATCACTTTTATCAATTCTTCGGAGAATTTAGGAATTAAAAAAAAAAAATTGTGGACATTAAGCAATTGTTGTAATTGGGTCTGCACAGCTGGAAAGCATCGGATATATTTTCCATGATAGCCTGCTTTCCATTAAGCACGGAAAATCCTCATGTCTGTCACGAATAGCATCCTTTTGTACGGATGCGAGGTTTGGGCTAGGGCTCTAAGACAGAAAAGGCACCAAAGGCAGCTGGCCGCGGTGCAGTGGAGGGGGCTCTGGGGATCGCCAGTGCGTACCGCACTGTGTCGGGGCCTGCGGTTTTGGTGGTTGCGGGGGTAGCTCCTATCGACCTTATGGCGCGGGAGAGATGGCAGGTCCGGGACTTGAAGGTCGAGATTGGAGAGGCGGAGACCAGACTGGCAGCCAGGAGGACTATGATGATGAGGTAGCAGGAGCGTTGGGAGGAGGAGATCGTGGTAGGTGGACGGCAAGGCCATTCATCCCAAGCTTGGCAGAATGGGTGATTAGAAAGCACGGTGACGTCGACTAATTCCTCACCTAATTTCTCATGGACACGGTTACTTTGCCGTTTACCTGTGTTGGGAAGGTGGGAGACTCGGAGTGCATATATGGGGACGCCGCTAGGGCCGACGCCTGCCACACCTTTTTCGGGCGAGAAAAAAACAAAGGCTGGATACTGAAATAGGGAGGGTTTTACCCCAGAAACGGTGGTGAGGACCATGCTCATTGGAAGAGACCAATGGGACAGGGTTGCTATATTTGTCCGGACGGTCCTTCGGATGAAGACATTGAGATGAACCGGCAACTCGACCGCCCGAGGACGGGATCCAGCTAATCTGGAGTGGGCCCGTTAGGGCGTATTACGAGGCACCACCCCGAAGTAATACTTTGGCAGTTCTGGGGTGGGCGGATGCCTGCGAGAGAGGAGGGGTTCTTTAATGGGTGCGAGTCCCACACTCGTGCGGAGGCATTTTCCCCCCTCCATAAAAAAAAAACACGGAAAATATTTCTGATGCTTTCCAGCTCTGCGGACCCAACCACAAAATCTATGGAGCCCAGTGAGACTAAGTATCTTAACATATATTATCTAAAATCCTTAATATAAAAGCCAACATATACTTGAATAAATAACGCCTATTTCACAACATCACATCTAAATATGGGACAATTCACATAAAACTAACACACTAGCAGCACGAATGAAGCAGGATATCATGGAAAATATCTCTGATTACTACAAATAATTCATTCATTCATTCAATGGCTCTATGATCCATGTAGGACCTTGTCTTCCTCAGTAACAGCCTTCAACCCTTCTCGATCGGCTACCTTCATTGTTCACAATATCCTTCTTAAACCCCGCAGATTATGCTCTATGCCCTGCAACCACCTTTCTGATTACTACAAATCATTCATTCATTCATTCAATGGCTCTATGATCCATGCAGGACCTTGCCTTCCTCAGTAACAGCCTTCAACCCTTCTCGATCGGCTACCTTCATTGTTCACAATATCCCCGCAGATTATGCTCTATGTCCTGCAACCACCTTAATCATGGCCTTAGATTTTCTTGAAAACTTGATTTTCCTGATTTTCTTGAAAATAACTCCAACGACTTCGTTTAAACTAAACCGTCTAGTTTTGAGCGGTCCTTGACTCTCTCTTGGGGAATAGCGTTAAACGTCCTCTAAAGTACCATTTCAGTGCAATGTATGGTCCTTTCACCTATATAATATTAATATACATTAAAGCATTGGTACAATTTTAAATTTGAAGAGAATCAGTTTACCGGAAGTATGACTTTATATAATATTCAGTTTTTTGAAACAACTATACCAATTTCCTTTAAACTTGGAATAGTAACTGCACAGATATATCCGTGTCATTTATATTTGAAACATTTTTCTAAAAAAAAAAAAAAAAGTAATATCTTGGTGGTTCTGCAGAATTTGTGGCATTAAATTTCAAATTTTATTTTAATTCCTTCAAAGTAATTGGCGTATTCTTCTGGATTAAAATGTAACTACATTGACCAAGGGAACCAAGGGTGCCAGCCAGTTTCGAAGTTTAACGAAAATTTTTCAATTTTACAATAATTGTATTAACTGCAGTGAGAGAAAGCCTGCGTGAGTGTGTGTCTCACCAGATTTTTTACAATGTTGGTTCAGCTTCATCGTCATTTACAAGATTAATGAATTCAGGCGTTCAACAGTACGAGCAGAAAAGTTTTATTAAACAATGCCAACATTTTACTATATAATCTAAAGATTGTGGGTGTTTTTCTTCAAATAATTAATTAACCTGGATTAATCACAAAAAGCTGCATATTCAAATAAAGTCTAAAGTAGTGTTGGTTTATTGACGATCACAATTCTTTTGCCGACGGCTTAGTGTTCATTGAAAGTTGTATAAGAAAAATTAGTTGGTTTTATGCCTTGTTCAATTTCTTTTCCTTATTACTTTCTCTTACTCCTAGTAAGAGGAAGTATTGTAATCGTGTCAACCTTTTGATATCGAGTTTTCACCGGAAATATCCGGTTTGAGGTCCCCTGAGTCCAAAAAAGTAGTTTTTAGCAAATAGTCTGTGTGTGTATGTGAACAGCATAGCTCAAACACGAAAAACCGTAGGAAGTTGAAACTTGATATTACGTTTAGGTATCACCATGGGATCTAACGGTGCATTATCTGTCAAAATTCCTTAACCGGAAGTACCACATTACTAGTTGTTTTTTTTTATACTTTTTTGCAATTTTCTCAAAAATGGCTCCGACGATTTTCTTTAAAACTTGTTATATCAACTACACATACAAAAAGAGCTACAATTTCTATTTGAAACATTTCCCGGAAAAATTCATTTAAGGGCACTTCTGGGGGAGGGATGGGTTAGGTTTTCATCTAAAGTGATATTTCAGTTTATTAGACAATTCTGTCATCTAAATAGTGTTAATTAGAATTAAATATGTTGTTGAAATTCCGAGTTTGAAAAAGAACGCATGACGTGCGTCATGCGTTTACTTTACTACTTTACTAAATGATTTTTTTTTTCACTTTTTCGCAATTTTCTCAAAAATGGCTCCGGCGATTTTCTTGAAACATCCAATATAAACTAAACATACAAAGATCTACAACTTTTATTTAAAACATTTCTCTGGAACAATTCTTTTAAGGGCACTTTTAGTGGAGGGACGGGGTTATGTTTTTCTCTATAATGCTATCACAGTTGATTATACAATTCTATCACCCAAAGAAAATTAATTAGAAATAAATAGATGGCCAAAATTCCGAGTTTCTAGGAAATTAATAAACCGGAAGTGCGCTTTTACTGAACAGTTTTTCAGTTTTCGATGAATTTTGTTAGGGATGTAGGCAGAGCTGACGCAGGTTTTGAAAGTAAAAGACAACAGATTAATACAGTTGCTGTAAGCCTTGTAGTTTAATACAATCCAAATTTCAAATTACATATGAAAACACAATTAATATATGAATGTAATATTAGTAGAAACACGAATGTATATACGAACGGACAGACACAGTTCTTTACTTAAACACGACCGGTAACAGACTGAGTTTACAAATATATATGTGAAATAAGGAAATATACTCACACACAGAGATACCGGATGAAGCGCACTAACACAAAGAAAACACAAGGTAGAGCATGGAGCGGATAAGGGAATTTCCTGCTTAGAATTTCCGCTCAACAAATTTCATTAAATTTGGTACACAAACTATAAGATTTGTCAATTATAGTTTTGAGAACTGGAGTAAGAGAAAGTTGTGTGAGTGTTTCACACCAGATTTTTTTTTTCTTGTTGGGAAAAGTTTGTTCAGGAGAAACTGCTGGTATGTTTTTAACTGAAGAAATATGTACGGTGATCCCGATTTGTAGATACTGCATGTGAATATGGGCTGAACCAGTATTCTGTTGAAACTTGGCATTCATTTAATTGTTTGGAAATAGTGTGGATTTATTTAACCGGGTTGCGGGCACGTAAGACTGGACACCAGTACATACCTTCCTAATATTAGACAGAAATTGACATAACTTTCTCTTATAAGAGAAAGTGTTGTGAT
Source organism: Triatoma infestans (assembly GCA_011037195.1). Classification (NCBI taxonomy): domain Eukaryota; kingdom Metazoa; phylum Arthropoda; class Insecta; order Hemiptera; family Reduviidae; genus Triatoma; species Triatoma infestans. The sequence goes on along the minus strand of JAAEAF010001071.1, from coordinate 182,800 downwards.
CAACTCAAATTTTCGAAATAGATTTTTTTTGACCGGAAATACATGTTTTGAGGATCCCTCAAAACAGGTCATCCTCAAAACAGGTCGAAAAAATATTTTTAATGGAAGGCTATATCTATATAGAATAGGTATAGGGTGTGTTGTGTGTGTGTGTAAGCGCAGGAGAGAGCAATATCTTACAAGAACGAAAAATAGCAAAAAACTCAAAGTTGGTATTTTGTTTAGGCAATACCACTGCATCTGACAAGAAGATTTTGGACAAAATCCATCAACCAGAAGTACGACATCACTATTAAGTTATTCGCAATTTACTCGAAAGTGATTCCAAAGATTTTCATCAAATAAAAAAAACTTTATAGGGAATCTGGGGGAAACAATAGCATTAAACTTTCGTCTAAGGTAACACTTTATTGCAATATTGCAATGTATAGTTCAACCAACCATATAATGTTAATATAAATTAGAAGCACTAGGTAGAATTCCAAATTTGAAAAAAATTGGGTTAACCGGATATGTTGCACATTATTACTTCTGGTCTTAACGACTTTTTTTTTAAACAATGAAGATTCTTACTTCTAAAAGGATGGGGTGCCACCTCACTTTACAGCAGATGTGAGGGCATTTCTTGGTCAAACATTCTGCGGTACTGCTGCGGAGTACCCAGTTTGATCTCCGGATTTACCTCCGCCCTCCAGACTTTTAATCTTTGGGGAACTTTAAAAGAAAACAATGTACGCCACAAAACTTTCGATTACTGCAGGACTTGAGAAAGCAAATTGAGCAGGGCTGTGATGCTATTCCATTAGAAACAATACAATTAGTATGTCAATTTGTTCCACGTCGTTGTCAACGATGCATTGTGGCAGAAGGTGGCCATTTTGAATACTTAAGACCTTAAAGTACACGAAACCATAAAAATTATAAATCTATGTGCTTTAATTAAAGAGATATTCAGTTTCAAAGAGTGTCTACATTATTTTGACACACCCTGTATATAAAATGATAAATTTTAATTAAACTTCAAAATTTGGAACATTTGACCGAACAAAAATATAGAGGTGGTGGTGGTGGTGGTGGTGGGGAAATGCCAACCTACTAACCCAAGCAGGTAGAGAAGTGAAGAGCGTGCCAATAACATAGAACCAAGCCTGTATTTCAAATTTAACGCCAAAAATTATGCAAAACTAACTGAATTTTTTTTTTTTTTTTGGAAAAATATTTCAAATAAAATTTATAATTTTATATCATCGGTACAGTTTATATTTCAAGTTTAAAGTAATTTGCGTTATAAGTTGTTTTCAAGATAATTCCAAAAAAGTCAAAAACCTAATCTGTAAGTTACACTTCCAGTAAGTTAACTTCCAGTTTTCTTCAAATTTGGAATTACGGCATGTCTTCTATCATATGTTAATATTAGACAAGTGCAATATAAAGTACACATTATATTGAAGTGGTACTTTAGAAGAAAGCTTAACGTTACTTTTCCCCCCAGAGCCCCCCAAAAAATAAATTTTCCGGGGAATAATTTTACATACAAAAGTGATAACTAATTTGGTAGTTGGACGTTAAGCCCGCCTGAAAAAATAGGCATTACTTTACTTTACTTTTACAAAAGTGATAAAGACATTTATGTGTGTAAATAGTAATACGAATTTTATAGAACATCGTGAAAAACAATTAAAAAAAATAACAGTAAAGTAACACTTCCGGTTGACCGAGAAGTTCGTGTCAGATACGGTGGTGATACGCACCAAGTTTTAACTTCCTGCATTTTTTTGGTTATCGAGATATTTTATTCACAGACATACAGATACAGATCATTCTGGTAAAAAAAAAAAAAAAAAAAAACATTTTTTTTTCCAACTCAGCGGACTTCAAACCATATATTTCCGGTGAAAACTGGGAATTTGGAAAATTTGGTCAATACCAGGGAAGTAAGAAAAAGTAATAAAAACAACAATAATTATTCAATGGAAATTGAGTCTCATCAAAATAATCAAAATTCAAGATAATCCTTACGTATGTATATGTCTTCCTTAATCTTTATATATATGTGTTTACATATACATATTATACAGAGGGATAGGGAGACAAAGAGAGAGAGAGACAGAGTGATATAGTGTAATCTAATGTTTCACGCAATCACAATTCTGTAATAAACCGCCTTTATCGATCACCTGTGCCTAGCTTAGATAGTAATATAGTTGTATCCATGGTATCACATATACAACATATCTAACACGTCCATAAACCAATATATATGTATAGATATAATAAATACATAATATTATAAGATATTGTAATATCTTTGCAAAATACTAAACTGTCATAAAAAAAAAAAAAAAATAAGATGTTAAACGTTTATTTATTGGATTCGTATTTGCGATTTAGGATTATTAAACAATTTTGGGGAAGTATATATGGACCAAAATTTTTGTTAACAAAGGATTATATACTAGAAAAAAAGTAGTAAAAAATTTGGGAACAAGAAGAATGTGAGAAATTTTAAACGAAGTTTTTGATTTGTTTAAAAACTTCTTTGACATGACCAAATGTGTGATTCAATAAGTTATTGATTTTTTTTTAAATGCCTCTTGTTTTCTAATATAGCTCTGAACCGAAAGATTACGCTCAAATCAAATTTACAAAATGTTTTGATAGTTCCTGGAGAACAAAACAAAAATCTTACGAGAAAACAGTTACACTAATTTATCTTATTTATTTAATATAATTAATATAAAATTACAAATTTTTCTTCAATCTTCAAAGTTTATTCATTTGTCTAAACATTAATTGCGAGATAGTGAGGGATAATTAATAGAATGATTACATTGTAGTCCAGAAATCTGGGCCAGTTAACATTGATACCAAACTTATATGGCATTTAAAAAAAATTGAAAGTCAATATAATGGAGTTGATGAGGAGAGAAATTGGATTTGATTAATTAGACGAGATATGAAGACACTGTTATAATATAGCTATAAGTTTACACTAACTGCACTGGACTTGTAATGATTTTAATAGAATAAAAGGTGGGAGTGGATTTATGACACGATGTGGTATATATGGTTGATTCTGATAGATAGATATAGATGTCTAGATCTCTTACTGGCTTATATACAGGTTCTCCCCACTCATCTCTCCCTATAAACTGAAAAAGTCAGAGAGTACCTGAGAGTGTCCGTTTTCTCTCGGTCGGGCTTGGCTCTCTCTCTCTTGCCGTTACACAGTAATTCCGCAGAACTGCCTCAAATACAGTTTTTTTGTTCGGAAAAATGTTTCGATTATTAATTATCTGGGCAATTAGCATTTCCATGTTTAATGGAAATCGTCATAGTCGTTTTACGAGAAAATTCCCCAAAAATATATTCGTGAAAAGTTTCACTTCTTATCAATGCTTATAATGTATAATAATATTATTATATAGGTGGTAAAACCATACATTATATTAACATCTTTATGGGCCAGCTGAACCCTACTATTTCCCTGGAATCCCCCCAAAAAAATTGTCGATTAAAAGTGATACACATTTAGGTAATTGCAGGAGATCAGGAGCAGCGGTCAATAAAAATACACTTTTTTAAAATTATACGACGTTTCGACAAATTTATTATCATGTTCTTCAGGGATAAAAATAAAAAACGGTAAAAAAGGGATTACACACAACACATATTTTCACACATATTTTCATTCAACACACTAACTAAAAATAAACAAAACTTGACAGAAAGAGTTGCTTATTTACTGAACTATATCATCCCAAATGAAGGTAAGTTCACTTCCTTTCATTTGGGATGATGTAGTTCAGTCATAAGCAACTCTTTCTGTCAAGTTTTTTTGTTTTTTGTTCAGTGTGTTGAATGAAAATTATGGTGTAATCCCTTTTAATCGTTTTTTTAATTTTTATCCCTGAAGAACACGATAATAAATTTATCGAAACGTCGGATAATTTAAAAAAAAGTGTATTTTTATTGACCGACCGCTCCTCGTAATCTCCTGCAATTATAATATAACGGTCGAGAATCATTATTATCATATTTAGGTAAGTATTAAGAAAATCGCGCAAAATAAAAAAAACAAAAAAACATTCACCATCCGGTTGAATGCATGAAACGATCGCAATACTTTAAATATTGTAATAATATTTTTAGCAAATGAACTGTGTCTGTAATTTGTTTGTCTGTAAGCAGGCAGCATAACTTACTGAAAGAAAAAAAAAATACAAGAACAATACAACGTAAAGATTTCTGGTCAATTACAAATACAAATGCGATTTTAGTGAATTTTTTGTTTAGTTTTTGACATTTTTTTCCTCACAAAGGACTTTAAGATTTTCTTTTAACTTAGTGCAAGTGAGAAACTAAAACTGATTTACGCGTTGACCACCACTTCACCCAGATTTGAGTGACGGTGATGCTTTATGTGCCAGGATGGTGATATTTTTCTTCATCCGGTATGTAGGATTTTACAAATAATTTGCGGACATATTTAAATGCTTTTTTAAAAAAATCTATATATATATATAACATTATATTAGTTTGCATTATAGCTGAAACAATTCAAACACAGGTACGATAAATTAGGTCATGTATATGTGATAGATGTAAGAAATATAAATATATATTTTATTTGAAATTATCAAATTATGAAGAAAATGTTACATTCGCTGGCAAAAGGGACTATTCAGGTAGAAGACCACTATTGTCTTTTAGAGTTCATAGAACTCGGTTAGCATTGTCGACCGCTTCTCACAGGGGAAGATTTGTACTAACAAGAGAAGGCATTCTTCCGACAGTCTGAACTAGACATTCAAATCAGAACACTTGTCTTTCGCTCTCTTAGCATCAGTGCCAGTCATAAGTTAAAACATAAACAGTTTTGCACTTAATCAAGTAAATAATTAATTGATTAACTTAAGTTAAATAAATAATTGATTTAATAAGCATATAGTCGTGATATTGTAAAGTATTTAAATTCACTTACAGATTATTATATTTATTTTAAAAACAGTGGTGCTCTCATGATTATTTCTTAATACTTCTCTCTCTGCCTCAAACATACACACAAGCCCTTTACAATACCGCTCGTGCTGCAACGACTACTACCACTACAACACAACACGTCAATTAAATTTCGTATATGACAATACGTTCCAATTTTTTTTTTTTTTTTTTTTAAATATTTTTCTTAGATTCCTGGTGTTCCAGATTTTATAACTTCTTCTAATTGTGTAACGCTTCTTATTGTTTTGCCCTTCACATTTTTTCTGGCCCTGAAGAAAACACATCCGATTCTCGCTGGGCGATCAACGTATTAGAAGGAAATCTTACTTATTATACAAATTGATATATACAAAAAATTAAAACAATCAAAACGATAAACATAAGATCGATAAAACAAAACAATACAAATGATAAAACGATAAAATTAAACGATATACATACACAAACATTTAAATGCAATAATAGAGAAACTAAAGCAGGCAAAATACCGGTTTTATATGTAAAATTAGATAAATTGAATGGTTTATTTGGTGAGAAATGTACAGATGCTTTCAATAACTTGCAGTGAACTGTTGATGTGGGAATTGAGTGTAAGCTTTTATAATTCGCCTTAGTTCCCACACAGGCTTTATAAATTATAATTTATTATCGTTTAATTTATGTTCTAATAAAATTACTTATTTCTATGGAATTTGTACTTCATATTTTAATATAATTATGTATTGATTGATAAATAGTATATAAATCTTTGATAAGTTTTGTAAATAAACTTTCAATTCATTTAATATTTTCATTATTTGTTTACTTCCTCCTATTCTTAAGCTAGTAAGAGGAAGTATTGTGATCGTAGCACATTTATGTAATTATTATGATTTCACCGGAAATACAAGTTTCGAAGTCTGTTGAGCGAGAAAAGAATGTTTTAACAAAAAAGTCTGTATGTGTGATGAGTGTGTGTTAACAGAATATCTCAAAATCGCAAAATAGCAGGAAGCTCAAACTTGATATTCTGTTTAGGCATTATCATCGTATCGGGCAAGAAGATTTTGGAAGACAAGCGATTTTCTATATGAAGAAAACAATAGATTGTAATTAACTGACCAACTATTTATACACATATAAAAAAACAAACGTATGTAATTTATGCCTTCCCATTGACTTACGTTTAGTACATACACAATTAATAATAGTAATAGTTTAAATTTTATTATTTAGTGTATTTGAACAGTTTGTGTATTACATTTATCTTTCAGATAAATGTGTACAAAAAAACAGCTGGTTTAGAAAGGTGTTATGTATACATATATCTCGACAACTAATTTATATCTATACAAAAGATAACCAACCATATATTTATTCTTCTTTAGATTTGGTTCGTATGTATAATATATGTATTGATTCAACATTATCGATCCAACAACATAAAAAAAAAACCCAACACTTAACACTAACTGTGGGGTATTTACTAAATATATCTCCCCTTTCAACACTATATATATATTGTTTCTTCATCCTTGATTTAGTTGATATGATGATCTACTACTAGTTCTCTCTTTTTAGTTCGAAGGCCTCTATTTTTAGGTCTTCTTCCTTTCTTTGTTCGGATCAACTTCCTTGTTGTTATTTCCATTACTTCCTCTTAGTAATGAATAAATATTTGGGGATTATTGTCTGTAAACAAGAGAATCTAATGTTTTACAATCAAAAGATCAAACTACTTGACTTGTTTATTTGGTTCAAAGGAAAAAATTGCGAATCAATAACCGTATAGGAGAATCACCTTCATCCAGGGGCTTATTGATTGAAAATATAAAATGTATAATGGACTCAGTTATTGGCCATTATTCTTCCCTCACAAGAAAAAAAAAATCTTGGGTGAAGCACTCAAACGCTTTTCTCTTACTAGAATAAATACAATTGTAAAACTGAAAATTTTATTTCTTTAATCTTGAATCATGAATTTTTTCTCAGTTGCCCTAATATACAGGTGGCAGGGGCTAAATGACAGGATCCAGAAGACACTCCAATAACATTTGAAGTCTAAAGCCATATTTTTCCCAGTTACCCTTATAATCAATTTTTAATTAGTATTCCAAGTTTAAAAAAAAAAAAACAAATCATTAGAGACGTTTCCAAGAAAATTTCCAAAAGCTTTTCTGTAAAATAGGTTTTATCGATATTCATCAAATTTGGAATTCTAGCAATTAATTTTTAATGTAGAGTAAAATTATTAATGATGTTATAAATTACATTATATTATATTACGATTACCCATTTCCCAGATTATTTATATTATATCACATTCTGCAACTACATCCTTGGAGGTTCTTTTCAACCTTCCACCACTCCACATCTACCTCCAAGGCGTTGCTAGGGCAGTCATGGCTCGACTGCAAAAGAGACAGGCCCCCTTTTATCCCAGGCATAGTGGGAAATTTCAGGAACTATACGAGAAATTGGAGGCAGACACAATTTTAGGCCTGCCCTCCGATATAATGACTCCTAGATACGACTTCCAAAAACCCATCAAAGTCTTGATATTAGACAGAGGGGCATGGAAGAACGGGCCACCAATTTCAGGCGAATCTATGTGGTACAAGGACGGATATAGGATGGAGAAAGGAGTGGGAGCCGGCATGTACGGGGCGCATCCGAGATGTGACATTTCGGTGAGCCTGGGAAGACTAGCCACGGCCTTGCAGGAGGAGCAAGTCGCAATTATTACCTGCGCCGCCGAAGACGGGGAGTGCATAACTCCAGAATCGTTATTTATTCGGATAGCCAGGCTGCCCTGCCGGCAATTGACTCGTGGGAGATCAGCTCAAAGCTGGTGTGGGATTGCCTAGGTGCACTTAGGGAAATCAGCAGCCATAATAAAAGGTTTTCCTGGTTTGGGTACCTGGGCATTGGGTCACAGAGGCAATGAGGCGGCAGATCGTTTAGCCCGGGAGGGTGGAACCCTTATCGGGCCTGAACTGTTCTGTGGCGTTGCAGGATGCCTCAGGAGTGCATGCGTACATGGATGCACGACCGATCAAGAGAATGGTGGGCTAAAACCACAGGCCAAAGGTAGGCGAAAACGTTCATTCATAGCTACTCGCCCAGGCTAACTGCAGAATTACTCCAATTAAGCCGGGTGGCCATAAGGATAGCAGTTGGCGTTTTCACTGGCCATTGCAGACTTAATAAGCACATGCACCACATGAGCCTGGCAACGGATAGCCCGTGTAGGTTTTGTCAGGAAGAAGAGGAAACAGCTCTGCACGTTCTATGGGCTTGTATGGCTGAGGTATCCCGTCTTTGGAGAAAAGAAGCTGACGCATGTAAGTCTCAGCCAGGGGCCCTTCTCGGGTCTATTAAGTCTATTAAGGCAGACAGGGCTCGAGAGGGTGCTGTGATGGCAGGTGTTCTTAACCGACACCTGGGAGCCTCCCCAGACTCCAATGTTCAAATAAAGGACAGGGCTGGAGAGGGGTCTCCAAATTAGGGGGTGCCACAATAGACCCATGGGGGTAGCGGTGGCGCGCTGAAGAGCCAATTCCCCCCTAGACTATAATCTAACCTAGCCTCTGCAACTAAAAATCTAATCACTAAACGTTGTTATTCTGTGGTGCAATGCTCAAGAGGACTCGCCATTGTTAACTGAATACATTTGAGGTTATGCTTACCCAAATACTCTCGAACCAGCTGATGAGAAACTAAGTACAAGGATGCCAACCTGACGCACTGAAACTATTGTATTCATTAAACAAACCGTTTCTAAGTTACAGCGATTCGTCTCGTTACTTATTCCTCGTGCATTGAAGGAAAGCTAACCAGAACCTGTCAAAGAGCCATGTGACCGGAAAACTCCATCACTATAAAAGTCAGGGTCAAGAAAATCGTTGGAGCCATTTTCAAGAAAACTGCGTAATTAAAAAAACTGACTAGGAGTATGAGAAGGTAAAACAAAATAGTTATATAAAAGTCAATTTCACTTTTATTGCAATTTCATCGAATTTTCTGGAATTTTTACTAAAATTTCTCTTTTATAAGAGAAACCTCTCGGTGAAAACTCCAAGAATTACTAAAAATCAATTTTTTCACGGGAAAAATTTACTACGTAATAAATGTTGACGGGGGTCACAAAGTTTAAAAAAAAATCATAGGGGCTGTTTTCGAAAGATCTACGAAAAATAAAACAAAACAAAAAAGTCCTACAATAAAATATAAATTCAACTAATCGATTTTATCTCGAAATCTTAATGTATATAGAATTATTTTTTCGATCTATTAATTTTGAACTTTGTGCGATTATTTTTTATTCTGTTTGTGAGTTGTGCATGTCAAGGATACATTTAGTACTCTTTAAAAAATAGTTCGTTTTTTTTCCTTCTTTGCAAACATAATCAGTGAAAACTCGATTTAGTGATTATGGCATATAAGCAATATTTCTTTTTAAACCAGTGAATATATATTATATTATATATATCTATATATGTAATGTTAACTTAATTAAATACGTTTTCAGAGAAAACAAAAAAATACAATGCCTAAACAGTCAGAAGAAGAAGAAAATTTATAGCAATGTTTTTTGAAAAAATAATATAATATATTCAGAATAATTTTACACCATGTGTAGGGAACATATATCAATACAGCTATATTATAAATAAATGGCCAGGTATGAATAAGGAAAGAAGTTAACGTAGCTGTTTTCCAGAAACTTCGAAAATATTAATTTTCCTAGAAAAGTGAAACTCTGGCCATCACAAACTTTTATTTTTAGCGTCAAAAATGAGAATATGGGTTAATTTTTTGGACATTAATACAATGAAAGTTACGGTTTTGTTCAATAATTAATTTTAAACAGAATATCTAAACTCACACAACTTTCTTTTACTCCATTTCTCAAAATTGTAATTGAAAAATTTTATAATTTGAGTATCAAATTTAATGAAATTCGTCGAAAACTGAAAAAAAAAAACTGTTCAGTAAAAGCGCACTTCCGGTTTACTAATTTCCTTGAAACTAGGAATTATGGCCATATATTTATTTCTAATTAATTATGTTTTGATGATAGAATTGTATAATCAACTATGATAGCACTTTAGAGAAAAACATAACCCCACTCTTCCACAAAAAGTGCCCTTAAAAGAATTTTTCCCAGAGAAATGTTTTAAATAAAAGTTGTAGATCTTTGTATGCTTAGTTTATATAAGAAGTTTCAAGAAAATCGCCCGAGCCATTTTTGAGGAAAATGCAAAAAGTAAAAAAAAAAAACAACTAGTAAAGTGATACTTCCAGTTGAGGAATATTGACAGAGATAACGTACTGTCAAATCCCATGGTGATACCTAAACGTAATATCAAGTTTTAACTTTGTACGTTTTGAGCTATGCTGTTCACATACACACAAACACACACACAGACACACACACAGACCATTTGCTAAAAACCACTTTTTTGCGACTCAGTGGACCTCAGAACGGATATTTCCGGTGGAAATTTGATATCGAAAATTTGACACGATTAACAATACTTCCTCTCACTAGGAGTAAGAGAAAGTAAAAATGGAAATAAGTAATTGAAGTTCTGTCACAAAAATGGAGATACCGACTGGATTTTACTCATCTCAAATAGAGAGAGAGAGAAAAAAAAGAGATACATTATCATCTTTCATCCTCTTCTACTATTTAATAAGATGAGTGGAGGCAGAGTTTGAAGAGCTTGGCCCAGCTATTTGAACCCATGACAACATACTCTAAACATAAATTATTGTAAATTTCTTCATCTACAATTTTAGTCCTAAAGATTGTGATATGATGATATTTAACAAGGTATGAATACTAATCTTTAATAGCGCGGCCACAATCATAGACGGGCTACGATTATTATTTATTCACTTTTAATATTATTGAAATATATTGTAATTATTATTATATTGTTATATTTCTGTTGAAATTTAAATACATTCTAAATAATAATTATCACAATTAAATATCATATATGTATAATAAAATATTTAATGTATTTAATAATAGAAATATTTACGATTTCATTAAATACTGATTATAATTAAACAGAAGAAAAATATACAAATATGTAAACAATGCGGACATTCTGTTATTGAATTTTTAAAACATCAATTGGGAATTTTCTCATCTTTAATTTTCCATACAATATGGATCTAAGTAATAATATTAAGATGGCACTACAGACGATAACCGTATACTGGAGATGTTCCCTGAAAATTCTCTAAAAGCAATTATGTATGGATAACGTTTTAAATAAAAGTGATAGACTTAGATGTGTTTAGTGCTTAGATTTAAGGAAATTTGTGTAACTGTTTTCGAGAAATAGCGAAATCTGAAATAAAAATTCTGGTGTGTTACAATCACATAACTTCTTCTTACTGCTTTTAATACACTTATATATAAGATGACAAATTTTAACTGTAGAAGATCAATATGAATATCAATCCGGAGAACATCAAAGTGATGAGAATAAGCAAAAAGCTAAGAAGAATAATGAGGGTTAAATAAACGGAAAGAAATGTATTCTCTCTCTCTCTCCCCCTCTCTCTTCCAGCAGTAAGAGAATGGAGAGAAACAAAAGAGAAGGCAAAAATAAAGATAGAAGAAAAGTTGAATTAAGTTAAAAGCATCTGAATAATAAATCACAGGTATATCATACTAGATTTCACAGGTGGAACAAAAGCATATGTCCAGACATTTTATACACTACGGTATAATAAATCTAAATTATTTCAATATAAAATGGAGAATTTCAAGTTTAAATAGGAATTCCCAAATGCTAATTGTACAAATGAAACATTCTGTCCATTAAAGGAATATTACATTAAGAGAAAAGAAATAAAAGTAATACTGAAACTTTAATAATATTTAGAACAATTAAATAGATTGTTTTTGTGTAAAATTAATCTGTAGGTTTTGAAAGAAGTTTATATATGCTCGGATAGACAGGTTGCGTTAAAGGCATTATAGTTAGCTATACTTATGTAAATATAAAGAATAAGATTAGAAATTCTTGTTTTATATATATATATATATATATATATATACACAGGGTGTCCCAAGGTATATGGATAACGACTTTTCATCGGAAACTAAGATAGCTAGAAAAAACAACAAAAAATACGTGTCCCTGTAGTTTTTTGTTAGAAAACCAAGTTTAATTTATAAGTTTGTTTCGGTGCTTCCAGAAGCGAGATACAGGCACCAACTTCATTTTTTCAAATGGGGAGGTGTTTTTATTTAAGAAATAGATTCCTTTATTTTTTGTAAATTTGCAAATTTTTTTGGTGCTTTCCAGAATGAACACGCATAACATTGCTCTTTCCTGCCAATTCTACCTTAACGACCAAAGAAATACATCTCTAATGGTGAAGGCCAGTTCGAGCAAGATCTGTAATTAATGAGGAGCAAAATTTATAATAAAATAGTACTTTTCTTCTTATTCAATCAAAAAACCGTTATAATATCATTTTGAAATTTCTTATAAGAATCATGTTTTCATTTATAACTTGTAAAATATCGCTCACAGAAAAAACCCGTTCAAGTAACTTTTTCTTACAAAAAATAAAGGAATCTATTTCTTAAATAAAACCACACCTCCCCATTTGAAAAAATGAAATTGGTGCCTGTATCTCGCTTCTCAAAGCACCGAAACAAACATACAAATTAAACTTGGTTTTCTAACAAAACACTACGGGGACACGTATTTTTTAGTTTTTTTTCTAGCTATCTTAGATTCCGATGAAAAGTCGTTATCCATAAACCTTGGGATACCCTATATATATATATATATAAAATTTAATTTCATGCCTTTTCAATAGAATTCAAATAATCCGCCCAATGAACCTGTAAAAGCATTAGGTTTATCACTAAGTAAGTTCAAAATTGTTTGATCACTGCTATTTGTACACTTGTTCTTAATAACTTGTATTAATTAATCCTTATTGCAAGAAAAAAAAGCCTTAAGTAACTGTAGTCGAGTAAATAAGTTGCTTGATTTCATTTTCAGAAATAGTATCCAATTCTTCAAGAACGATTCGAAGCTGTTCAACTTTGCTTAGATGCGGCGATACTATCCCTAATAGGAGTCTTATTCATATATTTAAATTAGCTGTTCAGTTCATTGTGATAATTCCTAGTTAATCCCCCCCAAAAAAATGAGTGAAAACTCTAAGTACCTAGGACGTGCGTTTGGAAGTTTGCACAAAGTTTTATCCAAATAAATGGAGCAAACGGAATCAGGTTCCAGAAAAAACTTTGTAAAACCATTTGTTATGAATATCTGTTCAGTAGAGGATGGCCGTTTTATATACCTCTCTACACCCTTCCAGGATTCCTTTCCTCAAGACATCAACAATACACAGAACATGTACTGGTTTGATGTCACAAACCTCCGCCTTTTGAACATTCATCTTCTTGAACGGTATAAACATAAACCGAGACTATTCGGGTGAAAAGAACAACTCTTGATTAATCAAGTGTTCAATGGAGGTACTGATTCACAAAAAAAAGGACGTCTCTCTCTACGATGCCTCTCTCTACTCCTTAGCACTTCAAGCTAGACTGATCTACAGATAAATTTATTGATTTCCACAGCCATCTCCTGACCTTTTGAAAGCTCACACTTAACTCACCCTTAGTTTTATTCGATCATACTTAAATCCAGTTTCATAATATGGAAATAGCTTAACGAAACGAACGCTTCTAGCCAACCAAACATCATAGTCTTCTCTCCAAACACAACTTCCACGGGCCCTTACTCATTCACGACCGTCGTGAATTTTTATGAAGTCACTACATTGAGACCCATCAGCAATGTATCGGATTCCATTTTTGTATAGTAAAATTAACAATCAAAGGAAAACAGAATGTTTAAAGTGTCATTGTCAAAAGGTAAATCAATAAGAGCACGACTTCAACAACTCTATTGATCGAACTTGCCAACTGATCAATACATTTCATTACTTATTAATGCTTATATTTCACTTTTCGCTCAAGGGGAAAAGTAATTATATGGAAAAATAAGAAGCAAAAAAGGTTTTTCGAGTGTTGAAATAGAAGAAAAATAAGATACAGAATAATTGTTGATTAGCAGAAGGGAAAAGGGATATCATCTTGTTCAGAAAGTTACAGAAAACGTAAGTACAAGGAGTCATTAATATTATATTAGGCCTAAATATTAATGTCATATACATATTATATGCTATAAAAATTCTGAATATCCTCTAAAACATGAAACAGACATTTCAATAAATGACGATCATTTGTAAGCATAACCATGTCGTTAAAACATTGTACTGTTATTTTTTATCACACCTTCAACCAGGTGAATCTAATCTAGTTTTGTACCTGTGTAAACCATTCATATTTAATAACTTTCTAACAGGTAGAGTTATATCTTAGCGTTAATAAGATTACGCCATTCTTATTTTTAGTCTATAGTGATTTACCTATTAGTATCTATTAACAGAAATTAGCATATACAATTTCAGAAATTTTTCTACTTTCTCTTATCCTAGTAAGAGGAAGTATTGTAATCGTGTCAAATTATCGATATCGAGTTTTCACCGGAAATATACGTTTTGAGGTCCCCTGAGTCCAAAAAAGTGGTTTTTAGTATATGTCTGTATGTATGTAAGTGAATAGCATAGCTCAAAAACGAAATACCGTAGAAAGTTAAAACTTGATATTCCGTTTAGATATCACCATAGGATCTGTCAAAATTCCTCAACCGAAAGTACCACTTTACTAGACTTTTTTTTTTACTTTTTTGGAATTTTCTCAATTAAGGCTCCGACGATTTTCTTCAAACTTGATATATCAACTACATATACAAAGATCTACAACTTTTATTTGAAACGTTTAGCCGGGAAAATTCATTTAAGGGCACTTTTGGGGGAAAGTCGGGGTTAAGTTTTCCTCTAAAGTGCTATTTTAGTTTAATAGATACAATTCTGACATCTAAATAATATTAATTAGAATTAAATGTGTTGTTGAAATTCCGAGTTTGAAAAAAATCGGATGACCGAAAGTGCGTTTTTCGTGAAATGTATTTTTTTAGTTTTCTGGTGATATTTTTTTTTTTTACTTTCTTGCGATTTTCTCAAAAATAGCTACGACGATTTTCGTCAAATTTGATATATCAACTACATATAAAAAGATCTACACTTTTATTTAAAACATTTCTCTGGAATAATTCATTTAAGGGCACTTTTGGGGGAGAGGTGGAGTTAGGGTTTCCTCTAAATTGCTATTACAGTTGATTATACAATTCTACCATCCAAACAAAATTAATTAGAAATAAATAGATGGCTAAAATTCCGAGTTTTAAGAAAATTAGTAAACCGGAAGTACGCTTAAGTAAGAGAAAGTTGTGTGAATGTTTCACACCAGATTTTTTAAATTAATTTCTTTAATCCTTTTTTTTATTATTATTGGTCTAATTGATATATTTAAAAGTAATTTATAGCAGTAGTAGTAATTAAAAAAGGAGTGTGTGGGAACGACATATTCTCCATATTAGATGTTTCAAATCGTTTATAAAATTTAGATGTATCTTTAAATGGAGTTTTACGCATGAATGCTTAAAGAAATAATAGAAAGGAAAGTAAATACCAAAAAGTAGACGTATACATTAAGAAGTTTGCCCATTATGGTCCTAAAGAATGGAGAGTTTACGAAAATATTTTTAGCATTATACTTTGTACTAAATGTATTTGATAAATGACTTCTTCTTTACAAACATTTTTGCTAATGTAAATGGAAGATATTTTCAAATAAATTTATTTATAATATAATATTTCTGTTATTTTCTCTTACTGCCAGGGCATACTGTTACAATGTCCAGATCGTGGTACTTGCATGAAGATTTCTGGCAAACTATTTATTCTGAGTGTAGTATTTTTAACTTTTCCTCGAAAGTTCCCAAAAACCTGTTCCGACGATTTATCTTAAATTAGTTTTAAAGATAGTTAACAGCTTAACGTTGCTGTTCCCCCCAAGAACCTCCCCAACCCCCCAAAAAAATCAATTTTCTTGGAAAAATGTTTATTTGAAATATTTTACGAAGAAAACTGATTGGGGCTACGGGGGAGGAGTGGTTCCCCATAAATTACCAATTCAATACAATGTACGATTCTAACACTTATATTTATAATAACTAAGCATTGTTACAATTTCAAATTTTAAGAAAATTGATTAACAGGAAGTGTGACTTACAGACTTATGTTTTTCGGTTTACTGAAATTTTCTCGAAAAATTAAATCTTATGTGAAACACTCATACGACATTCTCCTACTACGATTTACATAGTTATTATTATAATTGATTACTTACTGTTCTAACATATAATTTCTAGTTATATATAAAAGAATTTGTTGACCGTTGATGAATTATGTTATGAAGAAATTTGGTGAGGATCGGTCAAGAAAGAAACATTAAATTATGCCCAGCGTTTCGACATAGTTTCCTATCTTTATCAAGGCTTTAATAAATAGAAAGTCTCGTGAAGGTGTGGAGAAAGAATTTTTAAATTTACACATTTGTTACATCACAGAAACATAAAAAGGGAAAATTAAAAGTTACTAGTGCCTTGTCTTAAATCTTCTACAGAAATGTTTCTCCATATCTTCACGACTTTCTATATATTTAAAGCCTTGATAAAGACAGGAAACTCTGCTGAAACGTTGGCATAATTGAATGTTTCTTTCTTGACCGTTCCTCACCAAATTTCTTCATAATATTTCTAGTTATTGAGGGTTGGTTCCGCAGAGCTGGAAAGCATCAGCGATATTTTCGTGATAGCCTGTTTTTTTTTCTAGTTATCGACCGGTTTCGGGCGTCCTCCCATCATCAAGATGTTTTTATCAAATAGTGTACACTTAACTGTATTTGCTCTGTGCAAGTCTATGTTATTACACTGTTTGATAAGAATATCGTTGATAATGGGTGAACGCCTGAAACCGGTCGATGACCACAAAAAAAAAAGCAGGGTATCACGGAAAATATCTCTGACATAATTTTTAACTAGATGTTTAATTTATTATTTTGAATATATATGAATGGAAGATTCTATAAACTTCATAAAACCTACTTTTTTGATGAACTCCATAAAACATAACCTTACTTCTCCCCTAAAAACCTTCCTTAAATGAATTGACTCGGAAAATTAATTCAAACAAAAGTGACAGGACTTTGTATGTATGGTTTAGTATGGTAAGTTTAATGAAATTCATTGGTCTCTACTTAAGGGAGAAAATAAATAAAACACTGTTCAGTTTCTTCTGGTGAACCAGTCATCACATATCATTAAAATTAATATTATACAGATGATAGTATGATCTAATAAATTGAAATAAAACTTTAGAGGAAAACATAAAACCCCAACTCTTTCACCCAAAACCCCTTTTTTCCTGGAAAAAATGTTTCAAATAAAAGTTGTAGCCCTTATATAATATGTGTGTAGTTATTATTCCAAGTTTAAAGAAAATCGCAAAAAACTGGAAAAAAAAAAAAATTCATTCAGCAAAGTGTTACTTCCGGTTTTGATCGATTTTGGTCAAAATCTTATTGCACTGTGTCTTGTGCTAGCACTTAATCTAAATATCAAACAAGAACTTCCTGCTATTTTCCATTTTTTGAGTTATACTGATATTCCACCAACACAAACCAATTTCTAAAAAGCATTTTTTCGGCCTCAAGGGAAGCTCAAAACGTGTATATCCGGTGAAAACGCGATATCGTAAATCTGACACGATCGCAATACTTCCTGTTGCCAACGCTAAGTAAAAGTTCTATATCTAGATTAAAGCATTATATACTCCAGTTTCAAGCATTTATTTATAAAAGGTTTTCCTTCTATTGTTTATAGTTGGCACAATATAAAAGCCAATTGTTTTTAACTTTTAACCAGCGTATGTCTAAAGAAAAGAAAAAAAAAGCGCTAATTATAATGAAACAATACTGAGAATGTTGTACTAAAGGGAGAATACTAATTTTGTCAAGTGTAGGATCAAAGTGGGAAAAGCAATGAATGAACTTTTCTACTTCACACGATCAAGTGGCTAATTCTATTTTAATTTATCCCCGGGGCAGATCATTAACTATTTTGAGTACTGGAATTTATTACTTCTCTTTAATATTCAGAATGTGAGAATATTTAGAATCTCTGTAAATAAGCTAGAGCACTTATTTAATTAATGCTCTAATTTCCATGGGTGCTAAAATGAGTCGAGAACAACTAAAGCAATTTTTTTTGTTAAACACTTTTTGTAAGTATTGCTTGAAATTTGTTTATAACTCGATTTTTATTATTTACTAGCTAACCCGACCACGCTTCGGTGTGGCTCAGTCTGATTTTTAGGCTTAACCATGCGTGATTTTCATAATTTGTTTCGATGCTTTGGAATACCCTGTCAACTAATTCTTCTTTTGAATGTATAATGTTGCAGAAAATAGATGGGAAGGTGATTTTTCCCGTTTCCGGATTTGTAGGAGTAGTGCCGTTACTGAGTTCGAGTAATTGTCTTGAAAATATGGCAGCTGTTGGATCGTTTTGAAGTTGAACTCTCATATTCGTTGTTAAATGATTTTTTTTTTTTACTGTGCTCCAAAGAGTTGAATATTTCAAGCTGGCATGCAATTCATCAGCTGGTGTTGAGCGAGGTATCACTGGAAGCGTTTGCTTGAAGTCATCGGATAGTAGTTACACCAATGCTCCACCAAATGGAACCTGATTATTTCGCAAGTCTTTCAATGTATGGTCTAATGCTTCCAATGACTTCTTATAAGCCATTGTACACTCATCCCATAGAATGATTTTGCACGCCCGAAGAACCTTTCCCATTCCTGATGTTTTAGAAATGTTACATGTTGGGTTTTCTGTGAAGTGCATGTTTAGTGACAGTTTAAGAGCTGAATGCGCTGTTCTACCTCCTTCCATCAACGTAGCAGCAATACCTGAAGAAGCAAGTGCTAACGCAATATGGCCGTTTGAACGGATTTTAGCTCGGAATTTCCCGTTTCCGTGGGAACTTCGGAATAGAGGTACTTATAAGTAGTTGAGAAAGAGGTTCAGAGAGTGGGCCACCATTGCAACGCGTCTGAGTCTGTCTATTTCGGCCAACCTTGCGAAACGCTCGGAGAAGTTCCCGTTTCCGTGGGAACTTCGGAGAAAAAGTATATATAAACACTTATATAGAAATGCAACGTTATGTAAAAATTTCAAGTCAATCCATCGACTATTTTTCGAGTTTTGCGGCCACAAACATACGGATGCTGAATTTTTATATATATAGATATAATTTGTTTTAAAAATTGAAAATTAGGTAATTTTTAGAAAAGAAAAACCTTTACATAATAAGACGAATTTTCTTTCAAGAAAAGTACCATGATTTCTTGCACTAAAGTGTGAAGGCATATTTCAAGAAATATATTGTAAAAATTCCAAGTTAAAATCATTATTAAATTAAGGTCAATTGCCTCATAAAACAAAAATGGTTACAAGCAAAAATAATATCCTTAATGCATAATACACATAATAAAAAATGAAATATTAGAAGTTGTATATTTTTTTTTTAGAAAATTAAACTTCAGTTCATGTAGATAGCGTGATGGTTTGTTATTGGAGGTGTTATTCCACGGTCCCCCCTTCTGAAATTACATGACTAACAGTAGACTCTATTCGTAAGGATCTGGAAGCCATAATTAGGGGCGTCCACTTTCAAAAGGGGAGTGAAGATAAAAAACAAAAATACAACAGTGAGGGTGGATTTCCTGTCTGCCCATTGTAAACAAAAAGTCGTTAATCTGCGTATTGATGGTGCGTGTTGAACATACCTTAATTCAACATTCATAACAAAAGCAATAGGGAAAAAAAAGAACGGGTTTCCTAGTCAATAAGTCTTGGAAGGTTTTCATTCCCAAAGTAATTAATACTTATAGTTCAATAACATACTTTTTGTTCAATAAATCCATGGTAAGGAAAAATAAATTACGTAACAGATTATTTAGAGAAAAAAAAATCTGGTGTGAAACACTCAGTGCAATTATAATATATAAAATGACAAATTTTATTTAAATTCAAATTTTAAATGTTTGTCCTAACATAAATTTAGAAGTGGTGGGGGAGGACAAGCACCAACCTGCAAACTCAGCCAGATAGGGAATGATTACATTGTAGAGAGCGCCAATAATATTAAACAAAGACAACTTTTGAATTTTAAGTATCACATTGTTCAGAATCACCTAAAACCCCGTTTTCTTTTCTTTTTTTAAATAAATATTTCAAATAAGAGTAGTGTACCTGTGCAGTTAGCATTCCAAGTTTAATGGAAATCGTGTAATCGTTTTCCAAAAAGTTTCAAAAACTCAGAAATCTATTCTGTAAATAGTTGCAATTCCAGTATACTGATTTTCTTCAAATTTGGAATACTATCAACGCTTCTAATGTAATTAATATTATATAGGTAATATAACCATAAATTAAATTAATACTTTTAGAGGAAACCTTAATGTTACAGTTCCCCCAGAAAAGTGATAGGTATTTATGTGTATAGACAGCATATGAAGTTTAAAGAAAATTGTTGGAGCTGTTTTCACGAAAATCACAAAAAAAGAAAACAAAAAAATCATTCAATACAGCCGAACTTTCGGTTTATGAATGTTACCAGAAACCTTCGTATCAGCTGTGGTGGTAGCACAACCTTTATGCTAGCAGAACCTTGTTACATTGCTCCATTAGCTTTCAAGATTTATAATGGGGTTGATGAAAGAGAGAAATGGTCTGGTTTGAATGAACAAACAAATATGGCTAACACTGTATAATATAAGAAGTGACATTGACACTGCCTGGACTTTATACTTGAAAATGGTAGAGTATGGTAGAGTGGTAATGACATGTTGTGACTGGCGAGTGACCTCAGTTGTATGAATTGTGTTTTTATATCTATCTCCCGTAGCTGTATTTATATAGTTTCTCAGTTTCTCCACTCTAGTCCGAGAGAGTGGTCCTGTAATTTTGCCTCTCTTTCTCTGCTAAGGATCCTCTCTTTGGATCCTATTACAAGGTGTAACGACACTGAAGAGGTTCATTCAATATGGGTGGGTCGTTGGTTTCTGGCGGACCACTGACGCGGTCTCAAGTCGGAAACTCAAGTGTTTAACTAGAAAATAGCCGCGGAAACGTAAAAGATTAGTTTAGTTTAGTTAGAAGTTTATTGAAATATATACATAAGTACATTTAATCAATCCTAATATACAGTTATTACACCTAAACTCATAAGACCTGGATAAATCAGTCAGTCCGAGTTGCAACAGACACAAAATTTAAACAAACTACTTAAATTTATATTAATAACTTATATTAATATAATATTATTATATTATTATAGCCAAGATTGCTTGTTAGATATGTTTATAAAGTGTGGGAATTTCTGACTGGTTCTAATATAGCCCGTACAATAATTCCATTCTCGATCTATAGACTCTAGGAATTTATTAACAATTTTAAACAATAATAAAAAAAAAAAAAGAAAAGTAAAATATAATTGCCAGTATTTTCAGACCAGCTTTTATGAATAAGTGATCATTTGCAGATATCGTGTAAGTATGCGGGTTGTAAGATTCATATTTTACAAACTGTGAACGCAGTACTTTGTTCATTTTAACAAATGATACTGTGCGCAAAAGTTTACTATCTCCATTTATGATAAAGACCTTTATAGTTAGACAGAAAAACTTCTTTGAACGTCTTAAATAGAAAATTTGTCTCTTAATATATTGCTTAATATATTAACTACTAACAAATTTCGGTCAAACAATTATTATCGAAATAACACACATAACTTTCTTTTTAGTAGGAAATTCACAACTACCAATGGATAATTTTTTTTTCCAACCCACTAATTATTATAGACTTTGGTCTTTATATTTTATAAATATTGAAAAAAGTCACTGTCTATTGCTTAAAGTCCACTACTATCTCTCAACACCTCTGAAATCCATTTGCTCCGATAAAAGTTTCACATAAAAGTGCCAGAACTACTTGACTAGTATATACATAAAGTTCAGAGAAAAGTAATATTGAAAAAGTTACATTGTTTATACGTATACAAATACAGATCGTACAATATTCAGATCAACAGTGACTCTTTCACCTCAAAATATATTTCCGGTAAGAAGTGAATTTCCTAAAATCACACACCAATGGCATATCAATCTTTACACAAATATAGTATATAATAAAAAAAATCCAACTCTATTTTTACTATCTCTTACACTTTGTGTCAAATTTTGGAAATTGAGAAAAAATTCACAGTTCGTGTAAATTCACATATCGACGTAAAGTTTCTTTTTACACTCACACTTGTTGTTTGTTGGTTGTATATATGTGCGGGAGGTTATATGGTTATTGTCTTACTATGTGTGCGTGTTTATGGAAATACGTTTGCAGATTCGCGAAATACGAAAGAAAACTTTTATTTGAATGCAATGGCGGCTACTGGTATTCGCGATTGCGCGACTGAACCCCCAGGCTATTTGAAAAAAAAAAATTAAATAAAAAAGAACCTAATTTTAATATTTTTATTTTATTTCAATATCAAAAAAATATTTTCATTTTTGTATCAGTTACGAACAACATTAAGTTACAGTAAAAATTGCATATATTGGCCTGATTATCAAAATAATCAAAAATCAAACAAATTAATTTAATAATTTTGTTGTCAAATCTGAGAATCAGACATAAAAGAATAGGAACGTATATCAGTATAAGAGCTCCTTAAACATGTTCGTATAATGAATGAATTGTATGTGTATTAGGAGATCTATAAAAACGTAGGAAGTTGGAGGTTCACAGTTGGGCGTCGCGCTGGACAATTTTATATATATATATATATTATATAAATTCATTGTGTTAGTATAGAGAAGTGATGTTCTTATTAACTTTCTTAAAATAAGAGTGGGGGTTACAAGCGCTGTGAACATTACTTACGATCTTACGAACGAACTTACCCGATCTTACGCGATGTTAAAAAAGTTGTTTTTTAGCTAATGGTCTGTGTGTGTGTGTGTGTGTGTGTGTGTATGTGTATGTATGTATGTGAACAGCATAGCTCAAAAACAAAAAAACATAGAAAGTTGAAACTTGATAATCCGTTTAGGTATCACAATGGGATCTGACCCTACGTTATCTGTCAAAATTCCTCAACCGGAAGTACCACTTTACTAGTTTTTTTTTTTACTTTTTTGTAATTTTCTCAAAAACGGCTCAGACAATTTTCTTCAAAATTGATATATCAACTACATATACAAAGAGCTACAACTTTTATTTGAAACATTTCTCTAGGAAAATTCATTTAAGGACAGTTATAGGCGAGGGGTGGGGTTACGTTTCAGCTAAAGTGCTATTTCAGTTTATTAGACAATTCTATCATCTAAATAATGTTAATTACAATTAAGTATATTGTTGAAATTGCGAGTTTGATAAAAATCGGGTAACTGGAAGTACGTATACTTTACCACTTTACTAAATGATTTTTTCACTTTTTCGCGATTTTCTCAAAAATTGCTCCGACGATTTTCTTGAAACTTCTTGTATAAACTAAATATAGAAAGATGTATACATACTAAACATTCATTTAAGGGCACTTTTAGGGGAGGCGTGGGATTATATTTTTCTCTAAAGTGCTCTCATAGTTGATTATATAATTCTATCATTAAAACAAGTAAAATGGTAAAGTAAACGGCAATTCCGGTCATCCGATTTTTTTTTTTCAATCCCGGAATTTCAACAACACATTTAATTCTAATTAATATTATTTAGATCTTAGAATTGTATAATAAACTAAAACTTGCCATTTAAATGAATTTCCCCGGAGAAATGTTTTAAATAAAAGTTGTAGCTCTTTGTATGCTTAGTTGATACAGCAAGTTTAAAAAAAAATCGTCGGAGCCATTTTTGAGAAACGGAAACGTACTGACAAATCCCATGGTGATACTTAAACGGAATATCAAGTTTCCAACTTTCTACAGTTTTTCTTTTTTGAGCTATGCTGTTCACATACACACACACACACTCACACAAACAGACTATTTGCTAAAAAACACTTTTTTGGACTCAGAGGACCTCAAATCGGATATTTCCGGTGAAAACTCGATATCGAAAATTTGACCGGATTACAATCCTTCCTCTTACTAGGAGAAAGTAAGAGAAAGTAAAAATTAACAGCAGTAAGAGAAAGTCTTGTTTGTTCCATACCAGATTTTTTTTAATACTGTAATAAAGTACGATAAAGTCAAACAATTAAAGTGAATTAATCATTGAGCAAACATTGGAGCGAAATAATGTAGTCTAACATTCAAGTACGACGTGATGCTTTATCTAAAACTATATCCAATGATCTTCACATTTAAATTTGAAGTCATAAAAACAAAACAAACAAAAAATTTTTACTTGTACAACAACAAACAAACAGAACAATTTCTACATTGTACGATCCTATGTTTCCAAATTATTACAGTATGAAACAAAAGTCTATAATCATTTTATTTTTCAATTAGAAGTGTACAGTGTATCACAAATAGAACGAATAAAAAAGGAAAAGCAATATTTGGAAAAATTTATTGCAGTGACACTTGTTACAATTCCAACCATATTCTCTACTGCCGTTGTTGATGTCATAAATAATGTAGATACGAGACCAAAATGGCGGACTAGGTGATAATAACACATTTGTACGAACTACATATATAAACATGTGAATATGGAAAAAGAAAAAAAAAAAAAGCAATACATTGAAAGGGATCTGTAATTTTGTTTGCTAAATTACACTTTTTAATTTTTTTTTTTCATATTGTCGCTACTTAAAAATTGTTTTGCAAGATAAATTTTGTAGACAAAAAAAAAAAAATTAAAAAACTTTGAATTGAATATAAGTTAATAAAACTTTCCGTAACATATGTTGCTTTTTCTGCATGAATAAAAAAATTGTAATTTCCCTTCTACTTCTTTTTTTCTTATTGATTAGATTTCTCATTGGTTTTTAAAAATTTTCATTTTAAGTAATTTTATTTTGTCTATGTACATGTTTGCACTATAATCATGTAGCAATTATTCAAAACTGGACAGAACTTGGGGGAGGAGTATGGAGATAACGCATCTATAATTAGTAAATGAGATTTAGAATTAGTGACCATATATTCTTAGTATATGGTCAATGTTTTAGAAAATGTGTGTAATGGATGGCAGAATTCGTGATTTTTGGTGATGATGAAATGGGAATACATGAACTGACTATATAAACAATTAAATTTTATGAATTTACTAAGTAAGGAGAGGGAAAAGCATTTTGGAGTGTAGAGTGATTGAGCGGACAGTGATGGTGTTGGTAGTGTGATTAATGTAGAATGGTAGAGTTGGTCTGTTGTGATTCTTAGTACTCTTAGTGACTAGTAGTTAGATTGATTAGTGGGCTAGTTTGGTGAACTGTTCAAGGATGAGTTCATACAGCGAATAATGATTATCAGAAGACTTTCTTTGTTGGCCGTTAGTTGTAATATGAAAACAAGAATTAGTTGGCTTCTCGACCAATTCAAGGTAAAAAACAAAAACCAAAGAAGTAATTTTGTAATTGTTTTTTAATAATTTACAAGTTCGACGTTTCGACAAACTTTGTTTTCCTTCTTCAGGAACAATACAAAATAAAGAGAAAAAATTATAACATAAAACACAAACAAAAAACAAAATTCATGGGTGCGATTACAGTAGGACTGCTAAGTCTGTAATGAAAGGGTGTATGTTGTAATGCAAAAAGTAATGTATGTAATGCAGAAAGTACCGTTATGTATGGAGAGGGGGTAGAAAATTGCTTTTATATTTATTTTTTTATTTTTTTTAAATTTTAAATAAAATTTATCAAAATAATAAATAAATAAATAAAAAAGCAATTTTTCTACCTCCTCTCCATACATTACTTTCTCCACACATAACGGTACTTACATAACGGACCATACATAACGGTCCCCCCTTCTCCTGGCTTTCTGCATTACAACATACACCCTTTCATTACAGACTTAGCAGTCCTACTGTAATCGCACCCATGTATTTTGTTTTTTGTTTGTGTTTTATTTATAATTTTTTCTCTTTATTTTGTATTGTTCCTGAAGAAGGCAAACAAAGTTTGTCGATACGTCGAACTTGTAAACAATTACAAAATTACTTTTTTGGTTTTTGTTTTTTACCTTGAACTGGTCGAGAAGCCAACTATTCTTGTTTACATAGCGAATAATGTTTACTCTTTAAAATTTATCAGGTAACTAACTCGTACAATTCAAACTTAAATTTGCAATTCAGCTTTAAGCTCCTCAGATCGTCAGCTATTAATCAATTTCTTGGTTTTAGGTTGTAATGCGTGGAGCTGACTTGCGCTTGGAAGCTCAGTAGTGGCGCCTTGATGTAATTGCCAGTGGAACTATTTGAGCCCAGCTTCTGTGCGGCGAATTTGCAGACTATTGGTTCCACAACATAAGGAAGTTCTTTATTTATATAAGAGGCAGGAAAGATTTCAATTCTCAGCTTTGTCCTTGATAAGGGCGGTTCGGATAGATGGTTAAGTTTTAATGTGGTATATTAAATGAATTTCCAAATTACTTATTTTTCGATGTAATCTCCTAATACTTTCACACAATTTATGTTTATTAGTTTTTACTTTCTCTTACTCCTGGTAAAGAGTAAATTATTGCAATCGAGTCAAATTCTCGATATTGGGTTTTCACCGGAAATACATTTTTTGAGGACCATCCGAAATATGGAAAAACTGGTTTTAGCGAATGGTTCAGTATTTATGTGTGTACGTGTAAATAACAGAATATCTTAAAAAGGAAAAGTCGCCGGAACCACAAACATGGTATTCCGTTTAGTTACTATCACCGCATCTGACAAGAAACTTTTGGGCCAAAATTCATCTACCGGAAATGCGCCCTTGCTGAATGGTTCTTTCAGTTTTGCGTGATTTTTTTTTTTTTTTGAAAACGGCTCCAATGATTTTCTTTACACTTCGTATACTATCTACACAGATGAATCCCCACCAATTTTGTTTGAAACAATTTCCAGGAAACATTGATTTTTTTGGGGGTGCTGGGGGGGGGGACCAGTAATGTTAAATTCTCCTTTAAAATACCACTTGAATACAATATATGGTTCTACCACTTATATAACACTAATATATCCATGAAGCATTGCTGGAATTCTATATATGAAGAAAATCGTTAACCGGAAGTTTGACTTTTCAGATATGTCTTTGAGTTTTTTGGAATTTTCTAGAAATCGTCTATAACTTTATATGTTAACTGCCCAGATATGAACGTATCACTTTTATTTGAAACATTTTTCCAAAAAACATTGAATTCTTTTATTGTTGGGCGGCATTTATGGTATTAAATTTCGAACGTTATGTGGCAGTTGGATTAATGTTTTTGGTGCGCTCTACTGAGCTACAATATAATCACTTTATTACCTGCCAAGGTTAATAGGAAGCTACTTACTTATCCTCCTCACCTCTATATCTATGTCGGACAAATATGTAAAATATGGGTTTAACGATCGCTAATCAGTTACTGTATGCCCTATGACTATTGTGTGACTGGTGTTGGTAGTGTCACTACAAATTTGTTGTGGTGGACGGTTCCGCAGAGCTGGAAAGCATCAGAGACATTTTCCGTGGTAGCCTGCTTCATTTTGTGGTCATCGACCGGATTCGGACGTTCGCCCACCTTCAGGATGCGTTTTTCAGACAGAGTGACAACAAAGACTTGCACAGAGCAAATTCAGTTTTTACACACTGACTGGTGTTTTTAACTGTCAACACCAAAAAACACCAGTCAGTGTGTAAAAATTGAATTTGCTCTGTGCAAGCCTGTGTTGTCACACTGTCTGAAAAACGCATCCTGAAGGTGGGCGAACGTCCGAATCCGGTCGATGACCACAAAATGAAGCAGGCTACCACGGAAAATGTCTCTGATCACTACAAATTTATTAGCGCTTTAAGAGCGGGATAACCACAAGGACGCCACAAGGATCCTTGAACTAGTGGCTACTCACTTCTCCCTACGGAAAGTATACCTTAGGTATTATTTCAATGCTAGGGAAGAGATTAGCTCAGCGATAGCGCGCTGGGCTCGAATCCAAGTTGCCTAATCTAATTTTAATGCAACCAAAAACTTAATTAATATTGGCATATAAATAATAACGTGAACAAAGACAAAATTAACAGAGTGATAAATTTTGTATTGTCATTTTTAACTTTTACTTTCTCTTACTCCTAGTAAGAGGAAGTATTGTAATCTTTTATTTAAAACATTTCTCTGGAAAAATTCATTTAAGGGCACTTTTGGGGAGGGGTGGGTTACTAAGAAGCTTTTCCTCTAAAGGCTATCATACTTGATTATACAATTCTATCATCCAAACAAAATTAATTAGAAATAAACAGATGGCCAAAATTCCAAGTTTTAAGAAAATTGTAATCCGGAAGTGCGCTTATACTGAACGTCTTTTTCAGTTTTCGACGAATTTCGTTATATTTGTTACACAAACTATAACATTTGTCAATTATAATTTTGAGAACAGGAGTAAGAGAAAGTTGTGTGAGTGTTTCACACCAGATTTAAAAAAAAAAAAACAGATAAATAATAAATTCATTAAATACTGATTATACAGATACATGATTATATAGATAAAACTAAAACTGACAGTGCAATATACCTAATTGTACCATATATATATATATATATATCTGAGAATAGTGAACTAGTAGAGAATAAAATTCATAGAAGTTATTAGTGGAATAAAATGAAATGACATGACATAAAACTATGAAGTTTAGTTACACTAGATTCTATAATAATTGTGTACGTAATAGACAACGGGGATCAGATAAATTTAATTAATAGAAAGATATCTTAGTACTAATATCATAAAACTTGTCCATCCATCCCTTCACCGCAACTCATGGTACAAATGTAATTATAATGATACTCTCCCCACCCCGACCCGCCTCACTTTCCTGCAACTGCACAATGTACTCTAGTTCAAGGCATTCAGTCTTCACGCGGTGTATTAGAGTTCATATGACAGTAAAAAAACAGAACAATAGTTCTTAGTACTAATTAGTCTCGTGTTTTGTTGTCATTCTGATAGTTTGATATTATCACATTTCAAAATATCTACTTACTATAATTTTTAATATTTACATAATTTAAAAGAATCAAATTATTTTTTATGTTGTTATGTTACTTTGAATACAGCAACAGATCCCTTCCGAAACCCCCCTAAAATCAGCTTTTCCAGAAAAATGGGTATTTCAAATGAAAAGGATTTATTTATTCTATGTAAGCGGGTAGAATAAATAAATACTGTCTAGCTGATTGTCCGTCTGATTGAACATATAAACCTAAAAAGCTATTGAGCATCTCAAATACTTTGCAAATAGCTTCAACTTGTGTATCTTTTGTAAACACCCTGTTGTGAAAATGATTTCCATTTCAATGGACAAATTAACTTGGAATATTATATATTTGAATTTAAAGACATTTTATAATATATTTTTTTGGCAGAAAAACCTACAACTAATAATGCTAGCCTAAAATTAAGTATTATACGTACGAACTACACTCCAAATAATCGGCTAAAAACTGAATAAACTAAAAAGGAATCAGCAATATGAATTTCTGGATTGCGGAATATCAGTCATCAACGTTTAAAAGTATTCTGTGGACACGTTAAGGTACTCAGGAAAGCTAGTTTGAAATATCTGTGATTTTCCTTTTTCATACTTTCTCTTACTTCTAATTGTAATTATAGATAAGTATATTATATATATCTCAAAGAATAGTGCACAGCAGAGTCATGGAAGCTTTGGAAGCTACGTTGGTTAGTTTCAAAACTATGTTTAAAAATTAATAATTAAAAAGTAGGTAATCTTTTATGTCGATTGTGGGGAAGACCAAGCCCTACTCTATCCAAAGCTTCTGTGGGTTGATTGTTTTCTCATTTGAAGATCTAATAGGATCCAAAGAGAGGATCCGTAGCAGAGAAAGTGAGGCAAAATGACAGGACCACTCTCTCGGACAAGAGTGGGAGAAACTACATAAATGTAACGACGGGAGATAGATATAAAAACACAGTTCATACAACTGAGGTCACTCGCCAGTCACAACATGTCATTACCCCTTACCACTCTACCATACTCTACCATTTTTAAGTTTAAAAGTCCAAGCAGTCAATGTCACTTCTTATATTGTACTGCGTTAGCCATATTTTGTTTGTTCATTCAAACCAGACCGTTTCTCTCCTTCAACAACCCCATTATAAAGACAAAATTGCATTTAACCGGAAAGTGAGCTGTAGAGGCTCATAAAGCGAGAAAATCTAAAGGCATTAGATGAACTCGATCTCGGAACTACCATGTTGCTAGTCTAGTGTCTACCACTGAGCTAATTCAAGCTAGGTAGCAACTTGTAATGATGACAAAAGACAGCGCCAATTACATGGAACAAATTCTAATAACATTTGTTTTATTCAATATTAGAGGCAACACTTCCCTGGAGAAGCCTAATGTAATATGAGTGGAAAGTCGGTTTATAACAAACCACTAACGCGGTTTTCAACCTGAAAACATAAGTATTTTACAACGGCCAAAGAAACCGTTAAAGATGACCACAAAATGAAGCAGGCTATCACGGAAAATGTCTCTGATGCTTTCCATCCCTGCGACTCCAACCACAACAACAATTATACGTAGTTACCTATTCTGTAAAATTGTACTTCTTGTTAATTGATTTTCCTTAGTTTTGTAACTCTAGCAATGCTTCTAAAGTTTCTTCAATGTTAAATTAGTAATATAGAACCATATATTTTACTGAACAGGAGCTTTAGAGGTAACCTTAACATGGCTGTTCTCTGAGAACCTCCAAAAAAAAAAAAAAATCAATTTGAAAAATTATTTGAAATAAAAGTGTTTTTATCTGTTTACACAGTCTACAAAGTATAAAGAAAATCATTGGAGCTATTCAATAAAATTATGAAAAAAAAAGTACTACACAGTAAAGTCTAACTTCCGGTTGACGGATTTTTGACAGCGACCGTCGTGTCAGATGCGATGACTATACCTAAACGGAAAAATCATGAGATTTTTCGTTTTTGGGATAGTTCACACGTACACACATACAAAATATCTATTTCCGGTGTGAACTCAGTTTCAAAAATTGAACATGATCGCTATACTTCCCTCTTAAATCAGTAAAATAAATGTAATAATTGATAAAAAATTATATTTTTAACAGAAAATTTTAAAAACATAATTAAAATAAGAATTCTTGGTTTGAAATATTCGCAAAAAAAAGATATGTTCAAGGATATTTTCATATAAAGAAGAAAATATATAAGAATATGCGATATAAAATTGATAATGTTTGATTCAATTTCCGCTCTATTCCCCCACCCCCCTTCAATTGTCATAGTAAATCAGATCCATATCTCAGAATAACCTTGATCTATGGATTATATAAATTAAATGAACCATTAAAGAGAAATATTATTAATATGAATATGCAATTGATTATTCTACATCGATAAAAAAAAAACATAACTTTGAAATTTTAAAATTTCAATATAAGAAATTAATGTCTAGAAATATGAAAAGAATGCATTACAATTGAAAACTTCGGTTGGCTGCCCTGGTTATTCAAAACATACTAAGAAGTTGGAACAAATACAAACATACAGACATATCGGACCCATAACAGACGAAAAAAAAAATCTGGTATGTAACACTCACACGACATTTTCTTATTACAATAATTACAATTTAATGGACAATTTTTCACCCATAAATTAATTTTAATTGGAAAAAATGTGAACAAATGAAAGTAATACGTATTTATCTGTGCGGTTAGCATTTTAAGTGCAAAAGAAATCGATATAGTATTTTTCAATAAAATTCAAAAACTCAAAAATCTATTCTGCCAAATCCTACTTCCGGTTAACCGATTTTCTTTAAATTTAGAATCCTACCAATGCATCTAATATAAATTAATATTATGTTGGTGGTAGAACCATATATGGTACTTAAGTGATACTTTAGAAAAAAAGCCGCCACTGTTCCACCAGATTCTACGAGTGGGTGCACGGAATAAGCTGACACTCGCATGGGTACCGGAACAAACACAGGATTTCTGGGCAACGAAAAGGCGGATGCCTTGATGAGGGATGGTTCGAAGGGCATGTTCCTATGCCCCGTACCTTTCTGCGGTTTCTCCAGAAGCCTGATTCAAACTTCCATCAAAGTTTGGATGGAAGACCAGCGTCTGCAATGGTGGGAGAGAGAACACCAGGACAGAAGCAGGCGAAACTCTTTATCAAGAAATATTCGCCTAAATTTACTAGGGATCTACTGAACTGGAAGGTTTTTGAGGATAATAGTGGGTCTACTAACGGAGCATTGTAGGCTGAATAGGCACGTGCACCAGCTATGGAAATGCAATGGAAAATTCTTTGTGGGTGCGCCGGACTGTTGAGGTTAAGATTTCTTCAGTTGGGAGTAAGCAATCTCGAAGCCATGATCTTCATAACGGAGCCGCTTTCAGCTTTTGCTTGATCTGCTTAAAAGGGCGAACATAGTAGACGTGCTATAACCACTGAGGATCCACAATAGGCCTTCTAGTGTAGGTCGCGGTGGAATGAAGCTCATGCCACCTTTTTGTTAATTTAAGCTAGCATCGTATACAGATATCGAAATATCATTCTGATAGAATCAACGCTCAATCTTTACTAGATGTAACATGGGCGTGTTTTCTTCACACACACACACACACACACACACACACACACACACACACACACACACACATACACCATACAGAATTTTTACTAAATACACAATTTCGAAAATTTGATACAATGGCAATACTCCCTTTAAAACAATAAGTGAAAACGAAAGTTTCATCGTAATTTTTACAAGCGTAAACATACCCAACAATGTAGTTAGTCCATTTTTTTTTTTTTAATATAATTAATCATTTTTCCATCAGATCCACTAAAAACCTGGAAAACTTTTAAAAATCCAAAATTTTAAATGGAAAAATAAAAATAATATATATTGCTCTAAAAAAAATATATATGTACTGTATTTCTGTGAGAACACCATTAAAACAGATTCAGTTATAATATGCATGAAAAACAAATTCTCCAAGGAAAATGTTTAAAGTAAAAATGATGCGTATTTATGTATGTAGGTAAGTAGACGGTACTTTAAAGAAAATCGTAAAAAAAAAAAATCAGTAAAATCGAGTTCCGGTCTGTGCAAGAAGGTTTTTGGTCTGTTCTGGAAGGTTTGGTCGAAACCTTCGTGACAGATGTGTGGTAGTACCTAAATAGTGTAAGCTTGCTGCGATTTTTTGTTTTTGAGTTATTTTGTTTTAACACAGACACACAGACAGACCATTCAATAATTTTATCGAACACAGGGGACTTCAAAACATCTATTTCCGGTGAAAACTCAACTTCGAAAATTTGACCCTATCGCAATAATACTTCTTATCAGGATTAATAGAAGGTAATATGTTTGTCGTGCAGTCTCAAGTACTCACTCACACTAGTAAGATATAAAGTTAAAAGTGGAATTTCTCATTATAATAAATGCCATTTACTGCTTAAATCTCATCAAATAGCCGGAATCCTTAATTACCAACAAACACACAATACAAACATTTAAAATACATCAAACAAAGAATATTAATTAATACATTTGCCAATTTTATTAATTGCATGACTAAGTTTGCACGAAATATGTCTGCAAATTGACCATTAACTTACTTAATTTGTAAGTCAATTTTATTAACAAATTGGCCACGATAACTAACTCTGAGTGATTAGAGGCGTGGATCGTAAAGATGAAGTGTATATTGTGGGTACTTGCTTCGCCTCCCGGTTTTGGTCTTGGATTTTTAATTGTAATATGGGTAAAGCATGTTTGTTAACCGCCACCTATACGACACATGATCAGTAGTTGGACGTCAAAGCCCGCTTCTAAACATTTTTCATTAAATTTGAAAATCTGGTGGGGAAACACTCACACGACTTTCTCATTCTATGATCTCAGAAAGGAAGGAGTAAATGGAAATATATTCTATATTTGAAAAAAAAAATGGCTGGAAATTTGTACAAGGGTAAAAATCCAAGTGTACAAGACAACCGTTACAAGAGACGTCGAAGAACTTAGTCAACTTTGTCTTTTACCCCTTCTCACAATCATACATACAGGGCAGGATTTTAACTACCAACAAGAGCATTCTTTCACCAGTTATCTTGCAGCATTTTAACCAGTCTAATTATTTACACATTCAACTTCATATTCATAGAGACAGAAACTTCAGTCCAGTTATAAGTGTTTAACATTTGAGTTCAATCAATTTAGCTGAATAATTGATTCTATATATTTATA
Source organism: Triatoma infestans (assembly GCA_011037195.1). Lineage (NCBI taxonomy): Eukaryota > Metazoa > Arthropoda > Insecta > Hemiptera > Reduviidae > Triatoma > Triatoma infestans. The sequence goes on along the minus strand of JAAEAF010001071.1, from coordinate 148,288 downwards.
AGCATATTATTGTGATATTGAAAAGTATTTATAATGGAGTTGTTGATGAGAGAAATTGGGTTTGATTGAATAAACGAGATATAAAGACACTGTTATAATGTAGCTATAAGTTTACACAAACTGCACTGGACTTTATAATGAAACTGATAGAATAAAAGGTGGGAGTAGAGATATGACACGATGCGATGTATGGTTGAAACTGATAGATATCCTCTAGATAGATTCTCACTGGCTTATATACACAGGTTCTCCCATTCTAGCCTGCCTAAGTCAGAGAGTAGTCTCTGTTAACCAGAGAGAGCCTCTCTTCTTTCTGCTGGATGCCATTACAGTATTTAAATTTCTTTAGAGATAATATATTTATTTTAATCAAGTGGTGACTCTTACTTATTTCTAAAACTTCTCTCTCTCTCTCTCTCTCTCACTCTTAAACATATTAACACACAAGACCTTTTCAACGACGCTGCTACACGACTACATACAACAACACACCCAACCAACAAAACATTGCACAGTTCTATAATCTAAATAGTATTAATTAAAACTACTATTTATTGATGCCAAAGAAAATCTGTTAACCAGAGCAGATTATCTGCTTTTACTGAACAGTTATGTCAGTTTTCTGCAATTTTCTCCATAAAAACAGCGACTGATTTCACTAAATGCGAAATACTAATTATACATAGAAAGAAATATTACTTTTGTTTGAATTTTTTTGTGAGAAAGGTTCATTTAAAAACTTTTGATACGTTTTGAGGAAGGGCTTCCTTAAAAAAAAAGACTTTTTTTACTTTCTCTTATTTAACTTTAGATCCTCCTATTTGATAGGCGACAAATAAACATTTAGTAACAATTATAAGTTTGAAGCAAATTTGTCGATTATATAAAATTTTGTACACTGCAGTAAGAGAAAGTGTGTGTGTTTCACAACAGATTTTCTGAATTTCTTCGAGTGTAATTTGTAACTTTTCAAATGTTGTTCTTGGCTTACTTACTAGCGCCCTCAGATTACTGAGATTCTATCATTTCTTCTAGCTAGTGGGGGACAGTTAGATAGAGACAATAATCTAGGGGCTAGCGGATCTCAAAATTGTAGCCCATTCATGATATAGGGGGGTAATGCATAGTTGAAGCGCGCCTGATGTTATTATATCATCATCGAAGCGGACGTGGAGTCCAGCGCTTGTGTGGCAAATTTTTGCAACACTTAATTTATTTCATTACTACCTAACCCGGCCACGCTTCGCTGTGGCTCAGTCTGATTTTTAGGAAAGTAAACAGAAGTATTACAGTTAACATGGATTCAGCAAGAAAACACATCATTCAATTTAACACCCTACTTTGCGTTGCTATGCACTGAAAGGAAAGAAAGAAAAAATTTTTTTAACTGAAAGTCATTTTTTTTATTGTAAAGCTAGTGAATGGACTATATTTTTTGTTTGTCCGTTTTCTGCATAAACAAAGATCAGATGATTTACCGACTCTAGAGCATGCGACATATAATTGCCCATGAGAGTAGCATTCGTTTTCTAGATTCAAACGTACACTTACAAAGTTTGTCCTGGCGCTCCAATGAGAATGTTGCTTCAATTAGATTTTATTCATCAATTTTTTAACTACTAATCGTGTACCATTGCATAACTTTAACTGATTGATGTTTCGGAGTAATATAATTGGCACACCAATTTTCAAATTTAGAATGTGAGGCAGTAATGCGGGAACATCGAATGGACTAAGAAATTCCGTTGGAAAATTCACTATTTCACTCTGGTCCCTCACGGAGTCAATGGATTTGTATGTCACTGTTTCACCTGCGATTCTGTTTAGAATGACGTTGTTCATATCGAGTGCGACAACATTTTTAGCGTGATTTTGATCATTTGTTTCGATGCTTTGGAATACCTTGTTTGCTAATTCTTCTTTTGAATGTACAATGTTGCAGAAATTTTTTCCCGTTTCTGGATTTGTAGGAGCAGTGCCGTTACCGAGTTCGAGTAATTGTCTTGAAAACATGGCAACTGTTGGATCGTTTTCAAGTTGAACTCTCATATTCGTTGTTAAATGATTTTTTTTTTTACTGTGCTCCAAAGAGTTGAATATTCAAGCAGGTATGCAATTCACCAGCTGGTGTTGAGCGAGGTATCATTGGAAGCGTTTGCCTGAAGCCACCGAATAGTAACACCAATGCTCCATCAAATAGAACCTGACTATTTCGCAAGTCTTTCAATGTATGGTCTAAGGCTTCCAATGACTTCTTATGAGCCATTGTACAAACATCCCATACAATGATTTTGCACGCCCGAAGAACCTTTCTCATTCCTGATATTTTGGAAATGTTACATGTTGGGTTTTCTGTGAAGTGCATGACTGGTGACAGTTTAAGAGCTGAATGCGCTGTTTTACCTCCTTCCATCAATCTAGCAGCAAATACCCGAAGAAGCAAGTGCTAACGCAATATGGCCGTTTGAACGGATTTTAGCCGGAATTTCCCGTTTCCGTAGAAACTTCGGAGTAAAAAATATATATAAACACTCTTATATAGAAATGCAACGTTATGTAAAAATTTCAAGTGAATCTATCGACTACTTTTCGAGTTTTGCGGCCACAAACATACGGATGCTGTATTTTTATATATATAGATTAGAAACCATAAAAAATGAAGAATATCTGCCCATTGTAATTATCCTTTAAGATGCATGTAATGAATTACAAGTACTTTTTTTTTTGTAATTTAGTATAATAATAAACAGCAATCAGTTCCGGTAAAATGAAGGTAATCCGTTGATTTTTCGATGGTTTAACGAATAAACTCATCAAAAGATATTTCTGGTCACTTCCACTACTTATAGACTCAAGAAAATTGCTGACTGATAATTAAGATAATTTCTATTCATTCGTTAAAGATAAACTTCACTTGCAGAATTTCTTCCGGTTTTCCGTTTTTTTTAATCATAGGTGAGCGATTTTTCTCACCGCAAACAACAAAGGAAATAATAATATTAAATGTAAGAATTACTTCAGCAGAAGGTATTATTTCCACGCCCATTTCTGACAAACGTATAAAGAAATTCTCAGCTACAGGAAACAAAATAAAATAAATTAAAGATTATGCCAAAATTATAAAATCTGATACAATCATTAAAAAATCTCTTCATTGTACCAATCCTCCCAACATTATACTTTATACAATATCATAATTTAAAAAATAAAAAACGTAGTTTTAGTTTATCAAAACATAGATTATCTTGGAGGCTGTGGTGGCTATGGTAAAAAAAAAAATAAGCATTGTACATAATCATAAAGGCGTAACAAATGTACCCACAGCTATGTTGTGTTTTAATTTCATTTATTTATTTATTTTTTTTTTAAGTTGGCAGCATATTTTATTTTTTATTTATTCATAATAAAAAGGAGGCAAAAAATCGTAGCTACGATAAAATAAGGGAAATATCCATTGAGAGAATGTAATATATATAAGAAAGAATAGAAATAGTAATATATTTGTATATTCAAAACAGAATTATTACAGCCATTATATACATATAGCTATAGTTGGAGAGTATATAATGTTGCCAACATGGTTTTATACACATACGAGTACCCACACACACACACACACACACACACACACACGCACGCACGCACGCACGCAAACACACACACACACACACGCACGCAAACACACACACACACACAGACACACACACACAAAATAGATTCTGTTATTATCTTATTTAGTAACAATCTTCCCCGGCTGTCATTAACAGCCATTCATACAAAGAACTTTTTATCTACACTAACATATCTTCAATTTTTATGGGCATTGATAGAATCGTAGTATGCAAATTTTAAAAACACTTGAAATTGCGCATATCTTAACGAAAGTCAGTTATAAATCAATGAACACAATAAAATCTCAGATATTCTATCGTCCAGGTTTTTTTTTCTTACTAATAGCTGACAGTGTCAGATTTTCTAAATTGAATTTCGACCGGATATATATGTTTTCTGGGCACCTGAATATGAACATTTTTTGTTTGTTTTTATACTAATGGCGGGAAAACGATTTTTTTGGTCGTTTTCTGAGAAACAGTACCTTTTCTATGATTCTAACGCCTATATAAAATTAATATACAATAAAGGCACTTAGTTGGAATTCCAAAATTGAAAAAAAGCTGTTAACCAGAATTACGTCTTTATACAAAATAGCTTTTTTGAGTTTTTTTTTGGGGGGAGGGAATTTTCTCGAAATACTAATTTAAACCTATCACTTTTATTTGTAACCTTTTAACCAGCAAAATTTTTTTTTATATAATTGTGCGGTATTGTGGCATTAAATTTCGAAAAACTGAGTTGGTTCAATGCTATTGGTGCTCTCTTCTGGACTACAAGGTGGTCCTTATCCTGCCTTGGCTAAGTGTAAACACCACCTCAGGAGAACTGAGTAATATTTGGAATTTAAAGAAAATTTGTCATATATTAAATCGTAGTAAATGAAAAGCGCCTGAATGTTTCACATCAGATTTTATACTCTAAAGCTACAGAGTTTACAGTCAGTTATTTTACAAACTAACAAACTTTTTCAAAAAACTAGGCTTGAGAACAGCATTCAGAACAAACAATAAACTTATAAACAAAATATGCACACATACAGAAACAACCAGCCTGTATGACAAAAGTGGTATATACAAACTCTCTTGCCCCGTATGCAATTGTATGTACGTAGGCCAGACCGGAAGACGCCTCAAAGACAAGTTTAAAGAGCATCTACGCTCTTACAAATACAACAAAACAGACTCCAATTATGCTAATCACCTTTTAAAGAACAATCACGAACCACAAAGTATAGAAAAAACAATGGTCCTATTACACCAAGGCACAAAAAGAAGACGAATGGACATTTTAGAAAAAATAGAAATATACAAACACAAGACTATCCACAAAAACATAATGAATGGCCAAATAAACTATAACTCAGACTTTTTAAGGTCATTCCTCACACCTAACTGTATTACAAACATCACCAAGCTAGTATAAAAGACATCAATGCATATACACACACACACGTGCACACAGACACGTATGTATATGTATAAGTATATGTATATATATATAAATATATATGCTTACAAAAAAAAAATGCATGCTGCATGCACTTTTGTTAAATTCTAACCTGTGGAACTAAATTTTCTTACCCTGCCCTATTAAAAATACCTTTACAAATGCCACCACATCTCTCTCAAAATATTCTTAATGTAATTTAAATATAAATTAATATCATGATAAATAATAACGCACATTTGATTTCCTTTATTACTAATTTAAAATCATCTCCTATATGCTGTTTGCTACCACCTTCTTACATATCAATTTACTTACATGTACTCTTATATTAACCCTGCTTCTTTTTCACATTTATTTCTTACTTGTTCAAACTTTTCATTGTCCATAAACTTTGCATTGCCTTTTTTTAAAATTCATCCATTAATTGCTTTTCCTTAAAATTTATCTAATCTTATTATTACAGTTTACTCCTGAAATAACTTCCCCCCCCCCCCATGAAAATGACGATAAAACACTGAGCATGCTTAACAACCGTCTTAAAATTTAGTTATAAAGTATTCTTCAAAACATGCTATTTATTACACACGAATTTTCTAATGCCTAATCACAATTTATAATAATTTCACTTTGTCATGAAACACACTTTGTGTGTTTGACGGTTTGACTTTGTAAATTAGTTGGGTCTAATTAGGTTTTAAACATAAAGAAATTTGAGGAAAACTCGTAGAAAATGTGGCTGGATCTGCAATGCTGGATAACATCCGGTATTTTATCCGTCGTAGCATGCATATTGGTGTGTAACATTAACATAACCTTATAACCTTCCCACATATACGTACACAACCAACAAGTGTGAGTCTAGAGAAACATTTCGTTGAAGTAAACTCTACAAGAACTTGGTGAATTTGCTCTGACGATGGATGAATATCCGAAACCGGTCAGGACCAAAACTGATACGCATGCTACGACGGATAAAATACCGGATGTTATCCAGCATTGCGGACCCAGCCACATTTTCTACAGAGTTTTCCTCAAATTTCTTTATGTTTAAAACCTAATTAGACCCAACTAATTTACAAAGTCAAACCGCAATCCCCCCCAAATTCGAATAAATAAAAGTTTTCAAAAGGAAACCACATAAAACGTGGTAAATAGGATGTAGGTCCCTTTCTAAGCTCTAACTGCACTGAATGAACGCACAGTGTACGCCCAGGAAACTCTAGGGGGGGTGAGTTTCACTAACGGCAATGAAGTTATGCTTCAGTTACGTTCACCCTTCAAACTATATTCAAGTATTCACACCTGCTCTGTTTCACAGCCGATCATACAATACAGATAACAGCTAAAATGAAAATAAAAAGTAAAAATAAATTCGAATATGAAAACAAGAATTAGTTGGCTTCTCGACCGATTCAAGGTAAAAAACAAAAACCAAAAAAGAAATTTTGTAATTGTTTTTTAATAATTAACAAGTTCGACGTTTCGACAAACTTTGTTTGCCTTCTTAAGGAACAATACAAAAATAAAGAGAAAAAATTATAACATAAAACACAAACAAAAAACAAAATACATAGGTGCGATTACAGTAGGACTGCTAAGTCTGTAAGTCCTTCTACATCCAATCTCCTACATCTTAAGCTGATACACTTTAGGGAAATATGCGACAATCTTCCAGGCTGCAACGGAGCTCTGGCTGAGGAGATTTTAAGGAAAGGACTGGTGAAGAGGAGAGTGGCCTTATATCCGATAGCCAGGTTGCTTTGAAGGCACTTTCATCACACCAAATAGTCTCACGACTGCCTAACCTAACCAAAGTGGACGCTCGGAATTTAAGCTCACACTCGCTTCAGTACCGGAACATTCAAAAAATTTCTGGGCAACCAAAAAGCGGATGCCTTGGCGAGGGAGGGCTCGAAGGATATTTTCCTAAGTCCTAAACCTATCCGCGGTTTGTCCAGCAGCCTGATTCAAACTTCCATCAAAGGCTGAATGGAAGACCAGCGGCTGCAATTGTGGGAGAGAACACCAGCACAGAAGCAAGCGAAACTCTTTATATAGTTGGGTCTCTTTATATTTAATAGTGGGTCTACTAACGGAGCATTATAGGCTGAACAGGCACGTGCATCAGCTATGGAAATGCTGAGGAGAAATCCATATACACATTCTTTGTGAGTGCAGTCTCTAAACCATGAGCTTCATAACGGAGCCGCCTACAGCTTTTGCTAGGTCGGCTTAAAAGGGCGAACATAGTAGACGTGCTAAACCACTGAGGATCCACAATAGACCTCCTACTGTAGGTCACGTTGGAATGAAAGCTCATGCTCTTTGTTAATGTAAGCTAGTATCGTTTAAAGGCATCGAAATATCATTCTAACAGAACCAACATTCAATCTTTACTAGATGTAACATGGACGTGTTTTCTTCACACACATCACACAGAATTTTTACTAAATACACAATTTCGAAAATTTGATACAATGTTAATACTTCCTTTTAAACAATAAGTGCAAATAAAAGTTCCAACGTGATTTTTACAAGCGTAAACATGCCCAACAATGTAGTTAGTTCATTTTTTTTAATATAATTCATCATTTTTCCATCAGATCCACTAAAAACCTGGAAAACTTTTAAAAATCCAAAATTTTAAATGGAAAAAAAAATAATTTATATGGCTCCAAAAAATATATATGTACTATATTTCTGTGACAACACCATTAAAACAGATTCAGTTATAATATGCATGAATGTATGTTAATATTATACAAAAATCCATGCACACACACACAATCACAATTACTTACATATACAAACAGAAAAGTTGACTAAAACCTTTTACTAAGTTAACTAATGTATGTTTTTAGTTGAAGTTTTGGAATATTTTACTTTTACTCTGCGTATACTTTACCATATTTAGGGAAAAGTGTAAAACCCTACCGTCCTGACGTAGTTTGTTACGTAGTATTGGGGAAGACGCACTCTTCCTCGACCTTTCTCGCCTGTTCTTCTTCTTCTTCTTCCTCCTCCTATTCTTTGTCTTGTGGTGTAGTATTGTTGTAGTAGTAGTAACTGGGTATAAACACGGTTTTTGTTATAAATACATGACAAGAGAATGGGAGGGGGGGGTCTACAACGATATTACATGGATAAAGAAAAGTGAAGTGAAGCTTAAAGCTTTGTTGATGGAATTCTTTATACTCCGCATACAGTGAGTTAACCTTAAAACTCTCTTCTCCTTGCCTGAGCTCTTGCACCAAGGGTTGTACTAAGTACGTAACACTTAAACTGTGTATATGTATTACATTTTGCTGCTTTGTACTGATATTGTATATATATATATATAAAATACTCGTATTAACATCTTTATAGTAAGCCAGAAGTCAAGTTAGGGCAAAGTTCATCTTACTTTTTATAAACTGGTTTTGCTTGAAAAAAATAAATAAATAAATCTACAATTTATTTCCTCCACATTTTTATTTATTTTAACACCATAATATGTCACTTTTACTTTCTCATACTACAAGAGAAAGTCTTGTTATAGTGTCAAGTTTTTAGAAAATGGTCTGTGTGAGTGTGTGTGTATGTATGTGAACAGCACAGCTCAAAAACGAAAAACCCTAGAAAGTTCAAACTTGATATTCGTTTTATTTTGTTGTTTTTTTTTGTGATTTTCTCAAAAATGGCTCCAACGATTTTCTTCAAACTTGGTACTTCAACTACACATACAAAGAGCTATAACTTTTATCTGAAACACTTCTCCGGGAAAATTCATTTAAGGGTACTTTTGGGGGCGGGGGAGATGTTGCGGCCCCCTCTAAAGTGCTATTTCAGTTTATTATACAATTCTATCGTCTAAATAATATTAATTAGAATTAAATATGCTGTTGAAATTTCGAGTTTGAAAAAAATCAGATGACCGGAAGTGCTTTTACATTACCACTTTATTAAATGATTTTTTTTTTCACTTTTTCGCGATTTTCTCAAAATTGGCTCTGACGATTTTCTTGAAACATCATATATAAACTAGACATACAAAGATGTAAAACTTTTTTTTAAAACATTTCTCTGGGAAAATTCAATTTAAGGGCACTTTTATGGGAGGGGGATATGTTTTTCTCTAAAGTGCTATCATAGTTGATTATACAATTCTATATCATCCAAACAAAATTAATTAGAAATAAATAGGTGGCCAAAATTCCGAGTTTCAAAAAAAAAATTAGTAAACCGGAAGTGCGCTTTTGCTGAACAGTTTTTTTCAGTTTTCGTCGTATTTGAATTAATTTGATACACAAACTATAAATTTTGTCAATTATAATTTTGAGAACTGGAGTAAGAGAAAGTTGTGTGAGTGTTTCATACCAGATTTTTTTTTTTTTCATAGTTAGGGTGATCTCAAAACATGTATTTCCATAGAAACTTCAATCTCGAAAATTCTACACAATCGTAACATTTTCTCTTACAGTAGTCAGAGAAAGCAATAAAATAAAAATAAGGTTCATATTTTGCGTTGTTTTCAAGTTTAACGTTAAAAAAACGAATGACCAGAATACCAGGACTTTGCACACTACAATCTATCCTTCGTTTTACGGACAGTAAATTTTGGAACTACTTACCTACATCGCAGTACAGTTTTATTTTACTTTAGTAATGATATATTCTAAGTTACCTTATGGGATTCAGTCCCAGGACATTATAAATAATTCCCTCTCTTTCTCTTACCGTAATTCTCACACCTCTTTTTTTACTTTCTCTTACTCCTAGTAAGAGGAAGTATTGTAATCGTGTCAAATTTTCGATATCGAGTTTTCACCGGAAATATCCGTTTTGAGGTCCCCTGAGTCCAAAAAAGTGGTTTTTAGCAAATGTCGTGTGTGTGTGTGTGTGGTGTGTGTGTGTGTGTGTGTGTGTGTGTGTGTATGTATGTATGTATGTGAACAGCATAGCTCAAAACGAAAAATCGTAGAAAGTTGAAATTTGATATTCCGTTTAGAGGTCACCATGGGATCTGACTGTACGTTATCTGTCAAAATTCCTCAACCGGAAGTACCACTTTACTAGTTGGATTTTTTACTTTTTTGCGATTTTCTCAAAAATGGCTCCGACGATTTTCTTTAAACTTAAACATCAACCACACATACAAAGAGCTACAACTTTTATTTGAAACATTTCTCCGGGAAAATGCATTGAAGGGCACTTTTGGGGGAGGGGTGGGGTTAGGTTTCCATCTAAAGTGCTATTTCAGTTTATTAGACAATTCTGCCATCTAAATAATGTTAATTAGAATTAAATATGTTGTTGAAATTCCGAGTTTGAAAAAATCGGATAACCGGAAGTGCGTTTACTTTACCACTTTACTAAATGATTTATTCACTTTTTCGCAATTTTCTCAAAAATGGCTCCGACGATTTTTTTGAAACTTCGTCTATAAACTAAACATGCAAAGATCTACAACTTTTATCTAAAACATTTCTCTGGGAAATTTCTTTTAAGAGCACTTTTAGGTGAGGGGTGGGGTTAGATTTTCATCAAAGTGCTATCCTAGTTCATTATACAATTCTATCATCCAAACATAATTAGTTAGAAATAAATAGATGGCTGAAATTCCGAGTTTCAAGAAAATTAGTAAACCGGAAGTGCGCTTTTACTGAACAGTTTTTTCAGTTTTCGACGAATTTCATTAAATTTGGTACACAAACTATAAAATTTGTCAATTATCATTTTGAGAACTGGAGTAAGAGAAAGTTGTGTGAGTGTTTCACACCAGATTTTTTTTTAATTTTTTTAGGCGAGCTTTACATTTAACTATCGATCAGTGGCGTGGATGGAGGCCGATAAACATACCTAATATTAATTTCTTATATTAATAGGTACATCCATGCAATACATATCAGCTTAGCCGGTTTAATGTTTTAACGAACCAACTATGTGTGACGCTTGATATTATACAGCTGGTGAAACCTTAATTATATTGTAGTAGCACTTTTAGGAAAGCTTAAAGTCATGGCACTCTCAAAATCGGTATAATCGGAATCATTTAGGAGCAGAAATGTTTTAAATAAAAGGGAATGAAAGACCCTTAGACATTTAATTAGTACACTAAGTTTAAAAAACAAAACACTAAAGCTGTAATGGGATCCGAATCATTAAAGATTCACAGGATCCGATGAGCGTAGAAGCAGACATCAAATAAATAAAACATTAGTCACTCGCCACCTAGGCCAGACTAGGGAAGGAGAGTTCGATTTATGTAGTAAATAGAGCGATGACACAGTTTTTACGACGGTCATTACAACAGTACATCCTGTCAGCAACCTTATATACTTACTTTCTATTCATTCAGCCAGTCTGTCTCTTTATTATTCTTTAGCTAACTTCTATTTTACTGTGAAGTCCTTGCAGTATGTGTTTTCTATTTATTGCACAGTTGTTCAGAGTATCATCTAGTGTATTTCTAATCTCAATCCTAAACTGATTCTCTCTAATTCTCTCTCCTTCTCACATCCATTATATCGAGAAAAAGAATCATACAACAAAAATCATTTAGTAAAGGCAATCCTTTAGATTTCTGAACAACTCTTCATGTTTGATACTGTCTTGATAACTAAATAGGTTATAAAGTTTGAGCTTTGTGTTTCAAAATGAAATATCCGCTTAATTTCAAAATATATGAAACTTCTTTTTACGCATAGTAAGAGAAAATGAAATTTTTATGAAATAAGAAAACTAGTCATAAAATTTAAAAAAAAAAAAAGATTCGTTTATTTTTAAAATATATCGTCAAATTAAAATAAATATGGAAAGAGAAAACTTGTGCATTAACAGGGAGAGAGAGATTTACACAAACATTATATAATATATAAGGTTTAAAAGTTATTTAGGAGCCACACATTTTGTTGGCTAAAAGACACATAACCGTATATTACTCAATTACACACTGGCGAGCAACATGCAATGTGAAACAAACATTATGTGTGGGAGAAAGGGAAGTTATACGTTTTCATTCACTCAATTATAATATAGTTTATATTAAATTTACACTGTCAAATATTATAACAAACACAATACTTTCGATTCCAATGCCACCATCATTGTTCGTAAATAATTATTATTCAACAATTGGTTGACAATTTATTCAAAAGAGTTTTTTTTTGTTTAATCATTTCACTATAAGTATTATAGAATTTAAATTTTAGTGCTGTTTGTCGGCTCCACTACCGCCATCCATGGGGCATTAGTTCAATGTAAATCCAGCGATTTTGTGAGTGGATTTACAAAAGAAGAAATACTCGAGTATCAAGAGGATACATTACGATCTTGGGTAAAGGAGGATTTTAAATTCGATGGGAATTATCAATCACTAAAAGCAAATGTTTTTAATGATTGATATATATATACACGAGGTATGTAAATTAAGTAATGAGACTGATTTTTTATCTTTTTTTTATTCAAATAAAATTACAATTCAACATTGTCCCCTTCAAAGTAACTACCTTGGGAAGCCACACAACGCTGAAGACGATTCTTCCATTCGTCATAGCAGTGCTGGAACTCGGATACTGGAATAGACTTCAGTTGGTCGGTTACGGCTGTTTGAATATTCTCCAATGTTCCAAAATGACGTCCCTTGAGGTGATTTTTCAATTTGGGGAACAAAAAAAAGTCACATGGACTCAAGTCGGGTGAATAAGGAGGCTGAGGAGTGTGATGGATGTGCTAATTGTTGCTGAGCAAGCAAATATTCTACAGCGGCGTCGATTTTCATGTTTTGTCCGTTAATTTTATACATTTTGGAAATCAAAATTCACAAGGGATAATGCAAATACAAAATTTTAAAAATGAAATTCAATAGAAAATTCAATTATGGGAAATATTTAGATACTTCCGCTGAGAAACTAATTTAAAAGTTAATAAAATAGATAATTAGTTTAATTATTAAATTGGAAATTTTACGTACTTGTTAATTTGTGGATTCTCGTTGAAAATATCCCAAACAGCTGCCACCAATGTAATGTAATGGTGTGGAGTTGTATTGTAGTAGTGGTAGTGTGTAGCACGAGCGTTTTAGTGAAAAGGGCTTATAAGTTTGTAATTTTAAAAGAGAATGAAGTTTAGTAATAATTGAGAAGTCACCACTGTTTTATATAATAAATATAATCTTTCAAATAATAACTACAAGTTAATTGATTATTATAAGCTTATTTAAATATATCGTGAAACTGGCACTGATGTTTTCACTTTGGTAGCTAGAACGAGTCTGTCTTCAAATATTTCTTCTCTTTGTCCGTTTAGTGCCTCCCTTGTTAGTAGAAGGGGTCAGAACAAAGCCATAAAGGTTCTTGGACATTCCTAGTAACGGTATTCGTATTACCTGGCTGGTCCCTTCGCAACTTATTTTGATAATTTATATTCATTTAAAATTTAATATTATTTCAAGTTTCTTGCATCCATCACAGGAGCCACAGGAATGTTATTACTGGCCAAATACTCACTCATTAATGTGAAAGATTTTTCGGAAACTATTTTTGCACAAATTTTTCTCATCCCCAATTCATTAGTCAAAAGTTGATGAACGGTTGTGTGAGTCAAATTCAACTCTTCGCCGATCATTCGGACTGTCAAACGACGATCTGAACGCACGAGATCGCGGATTCTGCCAACATTTTCGTCGGTTCTTGAAGATGAAGGGCTTCCCTGCGAGGCTCGTCTTCAATTGATTCCCTTCCTTCTGCAAACGACTTAAACCACCTAAAAACCTGTGCTCTCGACAAAACATTGTCTCCATAGGCCTGGCACAGTTTTTCAAACGTTTCCGTTGCAATGTGCCCAAGTCTGAAGCAAAACCTGATAGCACAACGTTGCTCGTAATTAATGTCACTCATTTTTAAAACGCACTGAAAAAACCTTGCTCACAAAAAAAGTCACTACGGACAGTGCAACAACTCTAGCATTTTCAAATTTGCACCGGACGTGTATCAGATGTTTACTTGCCCTACCACGCATGCGCCGCGTCTCCAGTGTTGCCAGATCGAACACTAGAAAATCAGTCTCATTACTTAATTTACACACCTCGTATATACCAACTACAGATAGAATATCTGTTACAAGTTAAGTAATGTCACGTGACTTTTAAAATTTACTTGAAAATGCCTCTTTATCCTAAAAATCTTTGTTTCAAGAAATGTCAGAAATATACCTTTTCCTTTAAAACTTTGTTCTCACGCGTTGGCCTAGTGGCTAGCGCACTTGCCTTTCGTGCGAGAATTCAGGGTTTGATTCCCGTGAGGGGAAAAGTCGATGTTGGCCCAGCATCGTGATAAAAAGTGGGAAGCTACAGTTAGTAGCGCCCTAGGTAGCGTAGGCCGGAACTAAACGGTGTGGGAATTGCGGGGTGTTTACCACACACCCTCACTATTCATCAAATCGCCGTCTGGCAATCCCTTCATGGGTTGTTGTGCCATAGGGTTTTATTTATAACATTTTATTACAATTTATTAATAAAATATCAGATTTATTTGAACTCAATAGGGTTACTGTGGGACCAAATGGATAGAAAAGTAGGCACTAACTACTACCTTTTCTAAACAACTTTCGAGATACAATGAAACGAAATTGAATATGATATTCTTGAATATAAGTGACAGATTTATTTATTTGCAGCAAGCATTCCATGTTCAAAGGAAATCGTTGGAGTAGTTTTTCAGAAAATTCCAAAAAAAAAAACTCAAAAACCTATTCTGTAAATTCGCTAACCTCAGATTAACCGATTTTGTTCCAAATTTGGCATTCTAGCAATACTTCTAATGTTTATTAAACATTATATAAATGGTAGAACCAGACAATGTACTGAAATGGTACATTAAAGCAAAGCTTAACACTACTGTTTCCCAGAACTGCCCCAAAAAAAATCAATTTTCCCAGCGAAATGTTTCAAATAAAAGTTAGAGGTATTTATGTATGTAGATATTATACAAAGTTTAAAGAAAAACATTGGAGCCGTTTTCAAGAAAATCGCGAAAAATTAAAATAAAAAAAAAATCTAGTTAAGTCTTACTTCCGGATGATGGATTTTGCCCGACATCTTCGTATCAGATGCGGATGTAATGCCTAAACTGAGTATCAAGTTTGAGGCTTCCTGTTATTTTGTCCACACACAATCTCAAACACATACACATTCAGACTATTTGTTAAAAAATTTTTTTTTAGAACTCAGGGGACCTCAAAGCATTCATTTCTAAACTCAACTTCGAAAATTTAACACTTCATCAGAAAATAAAAATTATGAAAATAAAAAATGAAGTTGACCTACAATAAAATTGTTTCCACCGTCAAGTAACACATATTAAATAAAAAAAACGACTTTGAAGTGCATCACTTTGTGACCAGGGAAATATGTAAAAGGTAAAAGTGGAAAAAAAAAAATCCATTTAAGTGGTGGGGAATATTGAAAGGGAAAAATTTGACATGAATTATTACGAGTATATAAAGTCAACCTTGAATAAAAAAATATTTACGTATTCGGTGTTTTAGCATAATCTAGATCACAATACAATTATCACTAAAATAAAATTTATAGTTTTTATATAGATAAATTTGATGGTGGATTGTTTTTGTTTAATTGCGGTAAACTACACAAGAGCGTGTATTTACACCGTTGTTGTAGTTATAAGAGAACAAGCAGAATAGTAGTTGTATAATCAATGTAGTAGAGTATAGTGAACTTTGCCGACAATGTTTCTCCATCAGAACCTTTAGTTACTTCATCAAGGTTTCATCTTCTACTAACACCCAAAATACTGGTCCAAGTGTTTGTTACAATCCTTATACACAACATATCTAGTGAATTAGATACTTATCCCACAACACAGGTTACCCTGGAGATTTGGAAATTAGTTTTAACTTGAAGATGTTGGGAATTAAAGTTTTAATAATATTACATTAATTTCTCTTCGAAAAGTTTAATGATTTATTATAAAATATTCACTAATACTAAATATTAATTTAATGCACAAAATATTAATTATTAAAATGCCTGGCTCTCAAACATGTAATTATTATTTGTTTAATTAATATTTTAATATAAATCGACATGGTAAAAGTTATTTGAATTAATTAATGAATAATGCTGCAAATTACCTATAATATAATCAAAGAATTATTTTTTTTTTTATTGACAAATAAACTAATAACAATATCAACGAAATATTACAAAACATTTAAACTGTTGTGCCCTTTTACAATCATATTTATTGACTGATTTCAGTTTGTACCGCATAAGCCCTCTAGTGATGAAGGGGAACTGAACAACCATTCTTCCGTTAATCTGAAGTTTATCACACACCAACTTTCTTTCCAGTGCCCCAGTAAGTGGATGTATATTAGTGTGGTGTCACTCTTAACAGTTATTCATGTTGTTACGCTGGGATATCTGAATGACGCCGGTTAGAAGATCAAGTAATTAAAAACTTCATAGAATTGACAATATAATATAAATAGTCAACTATATAAAGATAAATAATATCAAAGGTAAAAATATAAAATTCTACTGTAAATCTTGAATATCTCTACTATATCTGTTATACCACTTGTGGCAATTATTTTTTAAATTAGGGATTAATGCAAAGAATAATATAATTATAGAAAAACTAATATAAAAAAAAAACAACACCAAGATAGTAGATGTATGCCACGTGCACGGAAGACTTGTGGACCAATAAGTAGTAAGTAGTGTGTGTTCTGTTGGTATAAGTACATACATGTGAGGGTCGGCCATATGTTTATATCGTCTCTGTTTACATATGTGACAACATCTGTGTTTTATCACTTCCACCCACTTCACTTTAAAAAAAAAACACGTATAATTATATTGTATTAATATCATAATTTTTTAAAATCCATTTCAATTTTTTTTTTTTTAATTGTATTAAATAAAAATTATGTACAATATATTTAAATGAATTTAAGAAATCGGAACTAAACAGTGAAAAAAAACTGGTAAATAATCAAGTTTGTACGTATGTCTGTTTAACCGGTCAAAACATTTTGGAATGACGTCTTTTTTGGTCTATCGAACATTCATGTTCGTTAGATCCTTAAAAAAAGATTTTATTATCAAAATTAAGTTTTCTCCGGAAATAGCTACGTGTTTTGCGATCATGTGGAGTACAAATGTTTTCGGCGATTGGTATGTGTTTATGTGTATATGTGATTATTTAAAATTGATTTTTATTTTGGATTTTCATTTTTTTTTTATATTTTTAATTTTTTTTTTTTTCTAAACTTTTTGTTTCAGGGCAGATATTGGTGGAGGTTTTTCATGACCTCATTTTTGTCACTACAAACAGAACAACTTTTTTGTCCTCATTTCCCCACAAAGAAATTATATTGTAAAGTTTTCTCTCTCAAAGGATGTTTTTTTATTCTCTTTTTGTGAAATTTATCTATTTATTTATTTATTTATTTTGTTATATATATGAGTATGGCATTTTTGTATATATATATGTACGCATGGAATTTTTATTACCGGACAAAATAATATACAAAGTTATAACAATAATAATTTAACAAAAAAATACAAAGGATGCTTTCTCTTTTTTTAGTCTTGCTTGAATAACATTATTGGTTAAAAAAACAAGGGGAAAAATTTAGCAGTCTTACTAAAAAAAAACAGAAAATTAAATAAACGTACTTGTTTAATTTTTGTCGACGGAATAAAATTAGTGATAAATAACACCTCCATTTTTCAAATATATACATATATATTTTACATGGTAAAAAAAAAACCAGGGACGTATCTACCTGAATAGGTCAACTTAAGCCTTTGTGACTAGAGAATACATAATTTTGTTTATTTGTTTGAGACATTTCTATTACAGCAGGCATTAATATTTTTTTTTTATAAAGTATGACTCTTGGTTAGTTACTTATCTGAGGAATTAATTGACTATTTCACCAATTTACTGTGAATAATTTATTATGGATTAATGATAGGAATTTGAAATACCTATAATTTGTTTACATAATAACAGCATCACGATGGTTGGTAGAGGATTATTGCGTTTTGAGTTATAACTGACTTAGTCATAACTGATACAAAGTTATTGTAACTAGTGCCTAAACAATTACAGATATTTAATTATAGGTATTTTTCTTGAAATTTGCCATTCTAGCAATGGTTTTACTGTAACTTAATATTAAATAGATAGATGGTGATACCATACTTTGTATTAAAGTAATGCTTTAGAGGAAAGCTTAACATTACTGCTATCGGAAACCCCCAGAAAATCAATTTTCCTGGAAGAAGTATTTCAAATAAAAAAATAAAAAATCTATGGCGCAACAGCCTATGATGAACGGCCAAGGCTTGCCAGACGGCGATTTAAATAGGGGAGGGGTTTAGTTCCCAGGCCGTTTAGTTCCGGCCTTCGCTACCTAGGGCGCTACTAACTGTAGCTTCCCACTTTTCATCACGGTGCTGGGTCAACACCGATTTTGCCCTCACGAGAATCGAGCCCTGAATTTTCGCACAAAAGGCGAGTGCGCTAGCCACTAGACCAACGCGTGAGGACTTTACAAATAAAAGTGATAAACATTTACGAAGTTTAAGGAGAAAATAATGGAAAAATGAAAAAAAAAAAAAAAAAAAAAAAAAAAACATTCAATAAAGTCGCAACTTCCAGTTGGTCCAAAATTTTATTAAGATATGCGGTGATGCGCTGTAGGTACCTAAACTGAACCACAATTTTGATTTCTTGGAAAAATCTGTTTTGATGTTTTACCGTGATTTTTCGTTTTTGCGATATATTATTCCAAACACATACACGAAGAGATTATTTTCAAGAAAATCGTGAAAAAAAAAAAAATAAAGTGTTAGTAATGTGTGATTGGATTTAATGGATTTTGATCAAGATTGTCTTTGTAACAGCAACCAAAGAGAAGCTCAGCAACCAAAGAGAGTAAAAAGCAAAACCCAAAAACCACTCTCTCAGACTGTAGTGGAAGAAACTATATAAATATTAGCGACGGACAGTCCACAAAAACACAGTAGAAAGCACAGTTCAGTACATCCAATTACTACGTGTCATTTTCATACCACTCTGCCTTAAAACATTTCTCTATAGTAAAGTCCAAGCAATCTGTGTCTCTTAATTAATATATTATTTAACCAGTGTTAACAAAGTCAATCTCATTTCATCAACCAGACCTAAATTCTCTCCACCTAACATCCATTATATGATGTAACAGCAACCAAAGAGAGTAAAGAGCATAAGTCAAAACCACTCTCTCAGATTGGAGTGGGAGAAACTGTATAAATATTAGCGACGGACAGTCCACAAAAACACAGTTGAAATCAGTTCAGTACATCCAATTACTACGTGTCATTTTCATACCACTCTACCTTAAACATTTCTCTATAGAAAAGTGCAAGCAGTCTGTGTCTCTTAATTACGTAATATATTAGTTCACTAGTGTTAACCAAGTCTTCTTCTTGTATCATCAACCAGATCTAAATTCTCTCCACCTAACACATCCATTATAGTCTTAGACGCCCTTTCCCTGATTTTTACTGATCCGAAAGATTTTATTAATCCAATAAGTTTAAAACATATATGAATATACATAGATATATAGTCTGTGTATATTTTCTTCAAGTTTGTAATTTTGGTGAAATTAATTGCATTAAATATACCGAAAATTTCTCAATCAACCCGTATATATATATGCTCTTACACAGGTGGACAGCTTGGCACCAGTTTGTTGTTGACCACTTAGCCATAAGTCTGTAAGGGTACTTACGTCGACCAGGGAGGACGACGAATACGCCATCTATTTATACACCCACCGATCTATTTCACGCTGCTGCAAACAAATGGAAGAAATGATATGGTAATTTATATATAGGACAGTTAGAAACAAATTGGACATAGCTTCTTACCTTACTAGTGGCATAGGAAAACAAACATAATATATCCATAAACACTCATGCACGCAGATCTTTTTCTAACTTGTCCAAGTGATCTGTAGGCATATATGTCACAGGAAAATTCAATATTTGAAAAATCTCACACGGCGTTTTCTTACTTCCTGTTAATACAATTACGTATATATAAAATGACAAATTTTTCATTAAATCTCAAATTTTGCTCATTTGTCTTTACATAAATATAGAGGTGGGTGGAGGGGATAAGTGTCAACCTACCGAACCAAGCAGGTAGGGAAAGAGCGTGCCACTAACATAGAACCAACTCGATATATTTGAAATTTAACGCCAAAAATTCCGCAAAACTATTTAAAATCAACCTTTTTTTAGGGGGTGGAGGTGGGGAAAATGTTTCCAATAAATATTGATAGGTTTATATCTCATTTTCGAGAAAAACCATTAAAAAAATCATAAACCTATCCAGTAATGTCACACTTCCGGTTAACCAATTTTCTTTTCAAATTTGAAATTCTATCAATGCTTCTAATGCATAAGAAATTGTAGGTATAAATTGTATTGAAATCCTACTTTATAGAGAAACTGAAAACGCTACTATTCCCATAGAATAGTAAATTCTCTTAGAAAATATTTTAAATAAAAATATTGATAGATATTTATGTGCGTATACATTATACAATGTTTAAAGATACTCGATGGAACCGTATTCTTCCGGGAAAATCGTGAAAAAACTGAAAAAATATCATTCAGTAAAATCGCATTTCCGTTAGATGGATTTTTCCCAAAACTTTCGTATTAAAATTCGGTGGTAATACCTCCTAAACGGAATTTCAAATTTGATCTTCCGATTATTTTTTCCTATTTGAGATATTTTGTTCACACAAACACAGAGATCAATCGTTAAAAATATTAGTCTTCGTTAAAAGTATTTAGAAGACCTCAAAACTTACTCAATATCGAAAATTTAACACTATCGCAAATGGTAGATAAACAATACTTTTTCAAAAAAGAAAAAAATAATCAAAAAGATGTGTCTGTGATGTGATTTTATAAAAGAACAACTGTAATCGTTATTTTATACATTTAAAACTAAGGAAACATTTGTTACAAGAAAAGCAATTGTAATGTTTATTTTCGATAAATAACAAAAGCAAATAAAATTAACAGGAAATAAATGAAGATAAACTAAAATACAGTTAAAGTCCATTAAGTTAAAAGTCGTATCAAGTAATTACGTGCGATTGTTACATACGAATGAATTTTTTGTAACCAAGGCCAAGCCTGTAATAAAAGTTAATATCTATCTATCTATTTACATTAATGAACAGTTTTCAGAGTTCAGTGGTGCTTAAACAAACTGTTCACTAAAATAGAATGAATAAGTAGAATGAATTGCGAACAATAGAGAATTCAAATATGTGAATTGTGCTCATTGGAGATTTAGGGTTCCGGGCAGGCCACCATTTGAAGCCATAGGTGTAGGATATAAACTCTAAAAATAAAGGGAGTGTACACATGTAGACTGGGGGAGACCTAAAAGAGTCACCAACAATGCTTTAAAGTGTACGAGAGAGTTACTATATCAACTCGTAAAGATTACCAGATAAACTGAGTCGCTCATCAACTTCAATCTTGGAAGGCCCACCAAGATTGTCCATTAGCAATCTACCATTTTAACAAGCTGGAGTTCTATTAACCACCCGCATCACTCTCCAAGCGTTCTCGCCATTCTACGAGTACATACATCACGCTACCAACCAACAATCGCCAATCATCGCGCGGTCACTTTACTAATCATTATATCTCCATAGTGAAAATCGTTCAAATATAAATTATGGGTTTAGTATCAGTTCATGTACACTCAATTACACAATTTTCACCACATCTCAACCACCATCCTACTACCATTTTACAATTAGTAACTGTAAAATAATACCTAAACTCTTACACTCATACCTTGCCAACAGAAAATTTTATATCCAGCTAAACACGGCCTCCTCTGACTCCTACCCAATATCAGCAGGTGTTCCTCAAGGTCCTATCCTGGGCCCCGTCCTCTTCATCACCTACATTAATTCTCTATCTAAACCCTCTCATATTAATCTAGTTGCTGTGTACACATCATCATGGAGAATTGATACTATCTCTAACAGACTTACATCTGCAATAGACAAACTGACAAAAATACTGGAAATGAAAATAAATCATGACAAAACAAACGCCATACTGTTTACTAAACGTAGACCTACAATCAACAGACAAATTAAACACAACCAATACTTTGATCCCTTGGATCAACAACGTCAAGTAGCTCGGAATAACTCTGAACAACAAATTGAACTTCACGGCCCACGTACAAGACAAAGTGAACTCTGGAAAAATTACTATAAGACTACTCTTCCCGTTACTGTCACGCGACTCAAAAATGACCAAACAAAACAAACTCCTACTGTACAAAGTAGTCATCAGACCGATTTTACTTTATGCTTCCTCCGCCTGGAGCTTGACTAGTAACAGTAACATCAAAAAACTTCAGATAACCCAGAACAAATTCCTAAGACTTGCGACTGACTCACCACGACACACCAAAATCGACCTATCGCATAAAATCTTCAGTAACCCCAGTTTATTCCTTCATCTAAAATCGTCTCGTGAAGCTCTTCTCCACTCTAGACTGTCATCCCAATCCACTCTACCGCGAAATAGCCTCCTACGATCTTTCCATTTATATTACAGGCATAAAAGACTGAAACACATCCTTTCTTAATATTTTTCCTAAAGCTGCAGGTTTTTTCCCTGCATATTGTTCCTCGCCTTATCCCAAAAATGACTATGCAAACAATGTAGGAAGGTTATAATGTTAATGCACATTGGAATTTTTATTTATTATTATTGTACATAATTTGTAAAATTGTAATAAAGCTTTTTTATCTATCTATCTGTAAAATAATATATTATTTAATTAATATTATGTAGGCTTTGAAACTGTACAACATTTCGAAATGTTTGTTTAATGGAAAGTGCAACGATAAACCCAATTAAATGCTCTAAACGCAATTAGAGGCATTTCTACGAAAAAAATGTTCAAATAAAAATGAAATGCATTTGAATTATTAGGAGAAGTATCAAGCTAGAAGGCTTTTTCGAGGAAAATGTGGACAATTGAAAAAAGAAAAAAAGCTGTGTGAAACACTCACAAATTTTCCCTAACATGATAATTATACATCTAGACTATCTCTTAGTACAATCAATATAATTATACAATTGACGAATTTGCTTTAAGCTTGAAATTTTGTTCCTTTGCTGGTGATGGTTGTTATCCTACCCCAATTCAGGTACTACAAGAAGTGATTACATTATAGTCCAGAAGAGAGTACCAACAACCATGAACTAAGAGCAATAACATTTCAAATTTAATTTCACACATTCCACAGAAAACCCGAAAATCCATTTTCCGGAAAAAATGTATCAAAATAAAAGTGATAAGGTTAAGTTAAAATAACAACTTGGTAACCTTTTCGAGTTAAAAAAAAAACTCGCAAAACTAATTCTGTAAAGGAGTACACTTCCGGTTTTCCAATTTTATTCAAATTTGGAATTCTTGCAATGCTTCTAATGTTCTCTACCGACAGAAATGTAAATATAAATAAAACGTCTGATTTCTTTAGGATAAAATCCTAAAAGTTATGGAATAGCCACCGTGGTCACCAGATTTGAACCTAATAGAGTTACTGTAGGACCAATTGGAATTAGAAGAGTAGGGCAGCACCAGCCAGCCTTCTTCTGTAAACAACTTTGCCATATACTGAAATTGAATTTGAAATTCTATATTGATAAATTCAATGCCTTAAACATCTACGCTGCAGTGATAAAAAGTTGTGGTGAATATTTTTGACGAATAAATTCTTCTTCTTCTTCTTCTCATGTCTCTACAGCCCTTGTAGGACTTTGGCCTCCTTTAACAAATTTTCCCAATCATTCCGATCTAATACTTTTCTTCGCCATTGCCTAATCCCTATTTTTAGCACGTCTGCCTCCACATCTTGTAGCCATTTCAACCTTGGCCGTCCGCTTGGTCTTATGCCTCCTGGCTGATTTTTCATACACCTTTCGAGGAATTCTCTCTTCATTCATCCTATGCAGGTGACCTAACCAGCGCAACCTTTCTAGTTTGACTACAGTCACTAGATTTTCTTTTTTGTAAAGCTGGTATAGTTCAGCGTTTTTCCTCCAACGGTAAACACAGTTTCCCATTACTGGGTCATATATACATCTAAGAACATTCCTCTCCCAGCAGTTTAATCTCAGCTTATCTGCTGCTGTCAACCCCCAAGTTTCTGACCAATACATTACTACAGGTCTGAGAACCGTCCTATATATGGTAATCTTGGCTTGTCTAGATTACGGAGCGTACATCTTAATGCCCCTAGACATTTATTTCCGGCTGTAATTCTGCTCCTTACATCGTGGCTAACCTCATTCTTGGATGTGAGGGTTGCTACCAAATATTTAAATGTCCTAACTCCTTTGAAAAGGTATTGCCCAACCAGTAAATCTCCAAAAACTTCTTGCTCTTTTTGTTGTCACCATATATTTTGTTTTGGCTGTGTTAATTTGCAGACCATACTTGGCGGCCTATAAATAAATTAATAAATTAATAAATAGATTAATAAAGTAATAAATAAATTAGTTATTTTAATAATAAATAATATTAAAAATATTCTTTATTTTACGTCCAATATATATTTATATAATAAATTAAGAGTGCCAGAAAAGGATCTATAACTCTAACTGAGATTCAAAATAAAAGAGTAAGCAGGGCTATTCCAATATTAGGAAAAGGACGAACAAAAAAACCTAATATAAAATAGGATTAAAAGAGATGTTTAGATAAAAACTTAGCTACTTAATAATAAATAGAACATTATATTTTCTATTTACATGAATTGTAATAAATATTTTTAGATTAATGAGGCATTTTTCAAGTAGGTATATTTTAAAAGTTAAATGACCTGTCTCAAACTTTATCTGAATATTATGTAAAACCACATATTGTGCTGAAGTAGAACTTTACATGAAGTTAAATGTTGCAGCTTGCCCAGAACTTTTTGAGCAATCTGCGAAAAACAAAAAGAAAGAAATAAAATTCAGTAAAGTCGCATATCTAGTTGATGGATTTTATCTGAAAGCTTCGTGTCAGATGCGGTGCTACTATCTAAAACGGTTAGGACCCAAATCTTTGACCTTCCTGCGAGTTTTTTTTTTTTTGTTGAAATGTTATAAAAACCCACATACACTTTTATCTATATAGACCAGGATGAGCAACATGCGGCCCGCGGGGCGCTTGCGGCGGCCCGTTAAACCTGTTTATGCGGCCCGCCAAGCATTTCTAAAATTGAATTTATTTTATCGACCCTCTCCCATCAATATATTGTTATAAAATTAATTATAATAAAATGGTAGTACATACTAAACCGAAACAATTTTTTGTGACGAGTTACTCACTTGTCGGCGACTTGTTTAAACATGCAATACGATCGCGCCGCGTCTGTGCTTGTTTGACGAGATACTCACTTGTCGGCGACTTGTTCAATCAAACATGCAATACGAACGCGCCGCGTCTGTGCTTGTTTGTGTTTGCTTCTGTCACACAATCAGTCAGACTGGTAAGCTGTTAACTAGCAATTTTAGCAATTCTTGTGTTTCTTGAAAGGCGTGAGTGCAATATTATTGCCAAAAAAGTAATATTAGATTCTTCTTTACTTTGGGTGGTTATGAAATGAACCTTTTTTACAGCCAAAATTCTTATATTTATTTTTTCATTCAAATATTACAATGTTTTCTGTTCCCTTACGTTTCCGCACTCAACGTGCTGTCTTCAGAGGGATACTACAATACAGACAATTATTTTATTTATATTATAGTTTGTATCTGTTTTTATTAAATTTTTATTATTTATAATATAATAATATTCTTTTTTATTTGTCCAAAAATTACTAACCTTATGTTTTATATTTTGAATTTTTTCTTTTCTTTTTAAGGCTTCGTCAGGTTATTGCTTTTTTTGAAACATTGTTTATACATTTTAGTTTAGTAACATTAATATGTGTTACATGTCTCTTTATTTTTATGAGAATAATGTGTCTCACTTTCCACATTTAGAAAAAGAAAACGTTACTACTTCTCAAAAATACGCACAATATATAGACATTTTAATCAACGAATTTCAATTACGATTCCAAATGTTCAAAGCTGAGAAGACAGCGGTTTTCATGAAAATGTTTTCCTCGCCATTTAATATCGATGTGGATAAAGTTCCCGAAGACTTTCAAATGGAAGTGCTTGACATGCAGAACAAAACCGATTTAAAAAATGTATTCTTCTCAGTAAACATCAAAAATTTTTATAAATCTTATAAATTTTTATAAATCTTATAAATTTTTATAAATCTTATGTGAGCCCTGAGAAATGTCCACTTCTGACGAAAAATGCAAAGCAAATGATGTCTCTGTTCGGAAGTACGTATGTTTGCGAACAATTATTTTCAACCATGAAATTAATCAAAAATGACCACCGATCAAGACTGAGTGATGCACGATTAGAAAGCTGCGTACGTGTAGCTACCTCATCAATTCCGGCTGATATTGATCAGCTTGTATCGAAAAAACAATGCCAAATTTCTCATTAAAAATTTCAAGTAAATTCGTTTTTCTGTTCTTTTCTTGTTTGTTTTTATGTTGCATTAAAATTTGTATATGAAATCTTTACTTTTTTTTAAACTTTATAGTTTTTTATTCTAATGTTTATTACAAATAAAGTTTTGCAAATTATTAATAAGTGTTACTCTATGTGCGGCCCGCCAAAAAATTTTAAAATTTAAATTGGCCCGTTGATTGAAAAGGTTGCTCACCCCTGATATAGACCATTCGCTAAGAATATTTTTTCGTGCTATGGAAACCAAAAATAATGTATTTGTGGTGAAAACTCAATTTCGAAACTTTGAAATGTTCGTGATACTTTCCTCTTAAACAAGAAATAAGAGAAACTAATATCACATCGAAAAATCAACAGAGAATAAAATGTATAAATTCAATTATTGAAAATGAAAAGTCATTTTCAGAGCAATCACAATATTTTTCCATAGAATTCAGGAAAAAAAAAACAGAAAGTAATTGTTTAGTTTACATTTTTCAAATAGACTTTCCTTATTTCGTGAAACCGGGTAACTAATTAAACTGTTTCTGTTTGGGCTAGGGGGGAAAAAAAACGAAAAAAGTGATGTCACTTTTATCTATAATTAAATCTAAACACAGATTTTTGTTTTCCTCATTGAAGAAAAAGTTCAGCTTGTTAAATGAAGTGACACTTTAATATTTTGCTATAAAGAAAGAACCTTTCAATGTGGTCCGTGGTTGTGGTATGAGATAGGGAGCTTTCAACTGATCATGCGGTTTTTCTACTTCCTGTACTGTAGAGCGTACTTCCTGTTACTAGTTAGGGGGGAGAAAGCTACTTCAAAAGACAAAAAGGGAACTGTATTGATAGGGGTGCCTCTCCCCATACAACTGCTCTCTTGCCACGCTAATATATCATTATTACTTTAGTTACTGGTTATGTAATAATGCAATGTAATAATTTTATAGTATAAAGCAAATTAATTTTAGAACATGAATAATTATATTTATTTTAACTAAAAGTTAATGATCTTCTTCTTTTATTACATGCAAATCAGCAATTAACATAACTTTGACTTTACTTATACTACATAAACATCAAATACATTTTTTGTCTCCATTCTATTATAAGTTTCATCAAGACTACAGTCCACCTCGTACAATCCAATTAACATATCATTTTGTGTGGCCCTAAAAGAGTCTAACATAATTGTAGCTATGATAGAGCTAATTTTTTTTCTCCTACAACAATAGGTAAGTTACTAAAGTAATAATGATATATTTTGATTCCATGTATACCGAATACATTCTATATTAATATGAAATGCATTGCTCAACTTCCAAATTTGTTGAAAATCGGCGATATACAATCGAAAAACGAAAAATCACTGGGAGCACAAACTTGGTATTTAGTTTTGGCAATAACCACCGCATCCGACACGAAGTCTTCGGTCAAAATCCATCAACCGGAAGTGTGTGATTTTACTGAATGGCCCCGAGATTTCCATCGGAATTGATCAAGCATCACTACGTCATCCCATAAAAAGTGGCTACTATTGGGTAGTTTCTCTTCTCCTACCCATCACACATCAAGATATCATATCATCTAATCCCATTTACGTATTGTATATATATTACTATATAGATTATAAATTTCTAAATAAAAATTAAAATAAAAAAATACAGTTTACGACCAGTTAGTCCGCCTAATTTCCTCCGCCGAAACTCCTAACTCCCCTTATACACCAGAGTTTTCTCTTTTTTCTTATTTTTCTTAATTCCTTCTAGTATAATATCTTAATAATCTTCTAGTTTCCTGATCATCATTTCTAAGTCTTCCTTATGTTCCATATTTATCCCTCGAAGAATTATTATCATTATTATTATTATCATTATTATTATTATCATTATTATTATTATTATTATTATTATTATTATTATTATTATTATTATTATTATTACAACAAAAAGAGCTAGCGGCTGTGCCGGAGGATGCTCTCAAGAGTATAGAAAATAGTAACTACAATAAGTATAATAAGCATAATTGAAATATGGTCCTTAAGCTAACAATATAAATTGCACTAAATATATATGTACAATTGACACTTGAAATATATAGGCATAAATATAATATAAACCAAAGCCAATAGAAATATGAGGTACAGAAAGAAAAAAATAATTTTACAAAATAAACATAGGTACTATAAAAATGATATAAATTAATAACTAAAATGGTGAAACATGATGACAAAAATATTATATGTTTTCAAGGAATGTGTCATATCTAGATTTGAAGGAATTTATAGAGGGTGCTTCAATGACATGTGTAGGGAGTCAGTTCCCTGCTGAGTTGGTCCTCATAGCAAATGAATGTTTGCGAAGATCTAAATTGGGTTGAGATAGGAATAGTTTGGATATGTGACCTCGTAGACGGGCTACAACTGTAGGGGCAAACAGATGATCTAGACTACTCTTGTAGTGTCCATGTAGAATTTTAAAAAGCTCAATCATGTCTCATCTTTTTCTTCGATCTTCCAGAGATCTTAAATTTAAAGTATTTAGTCTGTCTGAATAAGGAAGCTCACCAAGTGATGGAGAGAGTTTGGTAAATTTGCGTTGTACATTTTCCAAGGCATTGACATCTTTTTTTAAATATGGTGACCAAACAGGATTTGAAAATTCAAGATGAGGTCTAATGTATGATATATATAAAGTCCTCATATTGTCAGGTGTGAGGTTAGGGAAAGATTTCTTTATTAGGTATAAGAGGCTACTGTATAACTGTATGCAGAATACAGTATAAAATTACACAGAATACTGAATACTGTATAAAACAGCTACAGAATACTGTATAAAAATGTTTCTTTTCATCAGAGACATTTTCCGTGATAGCCTGCTTCTTTTTGTGGTCATCGACCGGTTTCGGGCGTTCGCCCATCTTCAGGATGCGTTTGTCACACAGTGTGATAGCACAGACTTGCACAGAGAAAATTCAGTTTACACACAAGTTGAGTGTGTAAACTGAATTTACTCTGTACAAGTCTGTGTTATCACACTGTGTGGACAAACGCATCCTGAAGAACGCCCGAAACCGATCGATGACCACAAAAAGAAGCAGGCTACACGGAAAATGTCTCTGATGCTTTCCAGCTATGCGGAACCAACCACAACAACTATGTTTCCTTTTATTGATAGGCCTATTGGGGAGCTTTCATCACCTTTACAGTATTAAACATGTATTTTTAAGAAAAAAAAATAGCAATCAAACACGCACATACACACACACACACACACACACAGAAGAATAAATAAAATATTTCCACATAAACAAAATCTCAATATGCCCTGTATCCAAACCAAATATTAAAGTGAGATGGACAGCATGGATAGATTCATATATTTAGATTATCATGCAATTCAATACTGACCGTTCGTATACTATAAAAAAGTGAGTAAAATTGCAGCTGTATACAGAAACACATCAAGCTCTGCAAAAACGTGATGATAATAAAAAAAGGTACAGGGGAGCTGTGTGTAAGTGTGTGGGTGACAGAGAGAGAGATCACGCCACCTCTCCTCGATAAAGACTGATAAATGATTGAAATGCAAAAAGAGTGATCAACTTGGCAGTGAATGCACGAGGCGGCAGGAGAGAGGCGGGATCAGCTGACTCTTAATGGGTAAACCTTGTTCTCAACAATATTACCTCATCCTACAAACAATCTTCACTTAGCCATCAGATTATTTTTTCTCCTTTTACCATTTTCTATGTTGTTTTTTTTTTTTCACTTACTCTTTTTCTTATTTTCGTAAGATATCTGTTAGCAACCATAGTGATTTCAAAGTAGATTATCTAAAAGAACGTCTTTTATCATTATGTATCTTTTATATAACAAAAGTACCTTTTTATTTTCTCCATTAAATTAGATTACATTAGGTTAGCATTCTCTTTATCTATTTCTGTATACTAAATGCTGCACATTCATTTATAAGTGCATTGGCCGTCAAGTATGACGTAAGCAGAAAGGTTTGAAAAGAGATTTACGGATTTTTTTTGTTTTTTTACATTCTCTTACTCCTAAATTTTCGATATCGAGTTTTCACAGGAAATATACGATTCCTGGATTCCTAGGATTTTACTAATATAGGAAGTATTTTTTTTTTTTTTTTACGATTTTATTGAAAATGGCTCCAATGATTTTCAATAAACTTTGTATATCCACTATATACAAGTGATCTAATTATTTATTTGATACATTTTTACGGAAAAATTCATTTAGGAGAGGAATTGGGGTCAAGTTTTCCTCTGAAGTGCCATTATAATTTATTACACCATTCTATCAACCATATATAATATTAATTACGAAATCTGGTTGTAAAGCACTCACACAACTTTCTCTTACTCCAGTTCTCAAAAATTATAATTGATAAATTTTATAGTTAGTATACCAAATTGAATGGAATTCGTCGAAAACTGAACAAAGTGTCCAGTAAAAGCGCACTTCCGGTTTACCAATTTTCTTGAAACTTGGAATTTTGGCCATCTATTTATGTCTAATTAATTTTGTTTGGATGATAGAATTGTATAATCAACTATGATACCACTTTAGAAAAAAAAACATAACCCCACTCCTACCCCCAAAAGTGCCCATAAATGAATTTTCCCAGAGAAATGTTTTAAATAAAAGTTGTAGATCTTTATATGCTTAGTTTATATAAAAGTTTCAAGAAAACCATCGGAGCCATTTTCGAGAAAATCATGAAAAAGTGGAAAAAAAATCATTTAGTAAAATGGTAAAGTAAACGCACTTTCGGTCATCCGATTTTTTCAAACTCGGAATTTCAATAATATATTTAATTCTAATTAACATTATTTAGATGATAGAATTGTATGGTAAACTGAAATAGCACTTTACAGGACAACCCACCCACCCCTCTCTTCTAAAAGTGCCCTTAAATGCATTTTCCCGGATAAGTGTTTCAAATAAAAATTGTAGATCTTTGTATTTGTTGTAGATACACTTAGTTTCAAGAAAATCGTTGGAGCCATTTACGAGAAAATTGCAAAAAAGTGAAATAAACGATTCAGTAAAGTGGTACTTCCGGTTATGGAATTTTGACTGTCAGATCCCTGATGATACGTGAACGGAATATCAAATCTTTCTGAGATTTTTCTTTTTTGAGCTATGCTGTTCACATACATACATACACAGACACACACACATACACAAACCATTTTGTAAAAACCACTTTTTTGGACTCAGGGAACCTCAAAACGGATATTTCCGGTGAAAACTCGATATCGAAAATTTGACACGATTACAATACTTCCTCTTACTAGGAGTAAGAGAAAGTAAAAATCTATTCACTCTATTCAAAAAATGTACTCATATCGATTACAATAAAGTCTTGAAAATTCTAAAACTTTAGAAACGCATTTAATACTATTTCATATTTATTCCGCAGGTAGTTAAAGTGTACATACGTACATTATGTTAAAACTGCAATTTTAGAAAGAAGTTTTTTAATGTGCCAACTCATTCATAAATTCCACTCCCCCCTCCCCCCAAATTGCCGAAAATTGGTAAAACTAAAAGTAGGCATTTCATATACAAACATAATTACATGATAACATGATTACAGATATCATAGAATTTGTTGGAACCGTTCTAGAGAAATCTCCGCGTAATACATATATACATATAAAGTAAGATTTCCTAAACAGGCTAATTTACAATCTTGAATAATTTGTTAAAATTAGACTGAATAATTAACCCTGTTAATATTACAAAATTACCCATAATTCATTACAGAGTGAACTTTATGTAAAATTATTATGTAAGAGTATAGATTGAGAAGGGTTGCTGTAGGACGGACTGCTTCAGAGGTCTCATCTTCACACAGTAGGAGGCTCAATGGATCTTTCTAAGTCGCAATATACTACTCTCCCACTCTCAAAAAATAATAATAATAATAAATTAACAAATAAAAAAAGGAAAGAAAAAATTATTCAGCCAGTCAATTATTTTCAATGAATTGATCAATTATTTTCAATAAAATCATATTGATCAAAATGATATTAATCAATGCTATAGTCTTCGTGTTTCTCTACATATTCATACAAGTTTTTTTTGAATACTGTTTCCTAGTAAACGATAATTCAGAAATGAAAAATCGTACTCTATTCAGTTTTCACATAAGTATTGGAAATTTAAAGTTAAAGAGATTTTTCATAAAAAAATTCTTTTTTTCAGTTATAATTTCTAAGAAAAACAGGTCAACTGAGAAGTTGAGTTGGGCGCCAATTCAACACATTATTTCTTAATTTGTTTTATAATTAATTTATTCAAACATATATTTGTGGGGGGGAATCTATTTTTTAAAATTATTATTTTATTTAAAAAAAAAATTAAATACAAGCACTGATTTTTTTTTTTTTCTAACTAAAAATATTAAAAGTTAGACAGTTGTGACAGGTAGCAAAAGTTTGTGACAACCACACAACCGCTGGGTTGTTGAATAATTTTTTTAAAAATTTAAATGAGTGTGTTTATGATATATATAGGTCAAAGTTCAACTAATTTCTCTAGAAATTAAAAAAAAAGAAAAAAAGGAACCCAAGAAGGGAAGTAATTAAAAAAAAAAAAAAAAAAACTTAAAATAAATGTAATACAAATAAAGCAAAAGGCCCAAAATAAATTAATGAAACAGAACTATTTCACGAGAAAAATTTATTAAATTTATTTTGTTTCTCTCTCTCTTTCTTTATGCTACAATCAGCGCGACAGCGCTATAAGTAACAATTATACAAAGAACATAAATACAAAATGAGTGGAGAAGCTACCCTAATGATAACTCCAAAACTACACAAAATCACTCTCTTCATTTGAAAGGAGATCACAAGGCCCAATGTCTTTTAAGACGTCCCAGGAGGGTTGGAATAGTTCAGGAAGGCAGATGTTCAATTACAGGATTTGTGTGTGAATTGGAGGGTTAATATGAAATTTTCCTACGGGTTTGGGCGACATGAGCAAAGCAAGGTATATTAAGGTCATAAGTTCGGTTGGCGAGGAAAAATGAAGCGTTTAAGGCGTAAAATGATACGGATGATTCTGGATTGTTGGGGGTGGAATTCTTTGGTTTGTTGGGACTTGAGAGTTTGGTTGAATCCCATAGTTACGTACGCACAGATAGGCTTTAAAAATAGATGAATAAAATTATTAGATTTTTATTGTATAGAGAGAATTTAGATCTGTTGTCCTTATAAGTTGTTGAAAGCGTCTGTTTAGGTCTATTCTTTTAAGTCGTCTATGAGGGTTCTTCCAAGTAAGTCTTCGGTCTAAGCAAAGCGGGCCACGTTGCCCACTGAAAAGAAAATTAATTAGACATTGATAGACAGGGGGCAGAGTAAATCAGACGAAGAGTGAAGGTAATGTTTGGGGACTTATTTTCATTAAGTTTAATGGCCCATTTTTCTATGGAAGATACGTGGATTTGCAGATTTCTACAGGGCTATTAGGGAATGATGATTGGTAGACAGGATAACAGTATCATCTTGCATAGGTGAGAAGGTACAAGGTGAAGAAGAAGGAAGGTGGCAAGGAGCAAAGGTGAAGAAGCTGAGTAAAGCATAGAATCTAGAATGCCGCCTTGCGGCATTTCTTTAGGTTTATTTATTAGATTGAATGTTAATTTATTAAGTATGATTAAGTAAATTTGGATAAAAAGTATCTTTCAATTTCCTCAATACTTTTATTGACAGATAATAATAAATCTAGAATTTCTGCCTTTTGTAAGGCTGCCATTCAAATATAAATTTCTAATTCCAATTAAGAACATGATTTATTGACCATTGAAAGCAAAAAATATCAGTATTTTTGTTCTGTTTTATAAAAATATTGGAAGGTAACATATAAAATTTTGACAGAAGGAAATAAATCTGATGTGAAACGCTCACACAACACTCATTCTGCATTTATTACAAATTCTAATTCACAAAATTTCTTAAAAAAATTAAAATTAGTATTAATGTTATAAATAATTTTATTACACATAAATGTAAGAAGGTTATTGTGTGGTTCCAAACAATATATGAAGGTCGCAAGTGGATTTTGTTTTACACAATAACCTACTTCTAACATTTAACATTCTACCCTTCCTTAACGGTTCTTGAGGAAGGGCCACCAAAGGTATCCCAAACGTCGAACAAACTTTTAAAGATAGAAAGTTGTTTTTTTTTTTTTGGCCCAAACCAACCAACATTTTGCTTGTTTCATTAACAACGGCCAAACAAAACTATTGTATTTATACGTATTTTTTCAGGCAGGCTTAACGTCCAACTACCAAATTATATGTCGAGGACGGGGGCGGAAGCACCTACTTTACTAATAACATGTTTTAAACAAATATAAAATTTAGCAGTTATAGGCGGGACTGGAACTGGCGTCCTCCCACTTACAAGTCCATGCTTATAACCACCCGCCCCTATTGTATTTACGTAGAAATAGTAATTATTTGAAGGCTATTATGTACTTGGTTTATTAACAATCCATAAATAACTATTACAAATTTTAATTAATTAATATGGAAAACAACACTGCTAATGAGATTTGAACATGTTTTAATCTTTGTGTAAATTGTGTTTTGGATGTTTCTATAGATGTTGTGAGAATCGCTATTAATACGAAAATAAAACATGTTTATAGTGTAGCGTTGTGTGTATGTGTGTGTGTGTGGGTGTTAGCAAACTATCTCAAAAACAAAAAAACGCCGGAAGCTTAAACTTGATATTCCGTTTAGGTAACATTAATGTATGTATGTAATAACAAAAGTATCGATCAAAAATTCATCAAACTGGTGAAGTGCAACTTTAATGGATTTTTGTAGGGGGAGGGGGAGTGGCTATAAAACCAAATCCATTTGCTATCCCTAAAAGTTCTATTACACGATAGAAACATTAAGTTAAAATCAACTTTCTACACGAACTTAAGCTTTATTCTGACGATGGGTGAGAAATCGGAGAAACCGGTCAGATCCAGTCAAATTGAAGCCAGCTGCGTTGGATAAAATCCCAGATAAAATTAAGTTGTTAATTTTTCACTATGTCGAAACTTATCAGAGCTTAAATCCACGCTCTGTACTATTTCTACAAGGCCGAAAAGTACACTTGAAAAATAAGTGAGAAGTTAAGTGGTAAATCATCAAACATTAGATTCCTAGAAAGGTATGTGCCAGATTGTGCCACTAACTATATCTCCTTAAATCAAAATCATGGTGGCGGACAAATTTGCGCCACTCGGGTAAATATTGAACCTTGGGCAACAACCAGGAGTGTATATATAAAAGTATTAAACTTGAAGATTTACAAAACTGTAATATCATGTAATATATTTTTTTTACGACAATTTCATTGATATTTTGGAAATGGAATAATTAAAAATTTAATATTAATATAGTTTAGTTAGATAAATGTGTATATTTTGTTCATTATGTATATATATATATATATATATATGAGGAGTGTGCCAATATAACTGCTATATATATTTTTGAATCCCCAATTTGCTGGCTAATCAGTGGACTGTGAATAGGCAGGGCGGGGAGTTAATGTTTACATTGACAAGGACATTGGGCTGAATATATGTATACATCCTTCATTTACCACCATGCAGTGTCCCTTCTTGTTAATGAGCTAATATATTTCAATATTTAATAACAATGTTTACATAATATTAACAAATTCACTAATTATTATATTAATTAACATACACAATCTTCTCTAAAATGACATACTCTAGAATGAAAATATTTATTTAGCAGTTTCCAAATAGTGTAGAAATAGATCAAATAAATTCTCTATATTACCGCAAAAATAAGAAAAAATTAAATAAATTAAATTAAATTTTTATTCTTCACCTTGCAAATGTTTTAAATATTTTTAGAATTAAAAGTAAGTTTATAATCTGGTTGTCCTCACGCGTTAGTGTAGTGGCTAGCGCATTCGCCTTTGGTGCGAGAATTCCGGGTACGATTCCTGTGAAGGCAAAGTCGGTGTTGACTCAGCATCGTGATAAAAAGAGGGAAGCTACAGTTAGTAGCGCCCTAGGTAGCGAAGGCAGGAACTAAACGGCGTGGGAACTGCGGCGTGCTTGCCTCACGCTTCCCTATTCAAAACGCCGTCTGGCAAGCATTGGCCCTCCATAGGCTGTTGAGGTTTTTTAATAATGTTTGTATTTATAAGAAGAAAATAATGTGGGTTACGGAATTAATATTTATTTGATAAAAAAAACTGATGTGAACCATTCATAGGACTTTATCTTACTGCTCTTTTAATGCAATTTTATATTTAATGAAAAATGTTTCTTTAGACATCAAAATTTAATCATTTATCGTAATATTAAACACAGAAATGGCGGGTGGGCGGGAAGGAACAATACCTGTAATAGTAGATGTTCGGTCGCGGCACTTTTGAAGATTTAAGTCTTCATTTTTCTGCTCTATATTTCTATTTCTATAATTCTGTTTCCTTAGTTTGTAATTTAAAACCCTTGCAAATTTGAAATTCTTTTTTCAAACCAAGGCCAGCTTGGTTCTCACCGCTTCCCAACACTTTCCAACTCTTTCTCTTTTTGATGGTGGGATTGTCGGCGTCTTTCATGTCACGGTTTTATCCCCTTTCTTACTTTTCCACACCATTTAGATATCCTCTATCCTTTTAAAAAATTACTTCACTTACTTTCTTAGTTCTAATGAATGAACTACGCGAAATTTAGTTATCGCACCTCTCCACTGTATCAAAGTGTTTATTGTCAGTGCTCACTGGCAAAGTGTTTCTGCCTTATATTCGCCAAACAATAACATTTAGATTCAGTACTTTTAGGTGTTAGCTTAAAATCGTTATTTAATTTAATTTTAAAGTTATTCTGATTATTTACTTGTCAAGTGAATCTCCCTCCAACAATAGAAATTTAAAAATTAGACCCCCATAAGTTGTTTCCATTTTAAGAAAAATTTGCCCCCCTTTAACAACCCAAACACGTGTTCCTTTCCCACCCAGCTACCATGACCATGACCTCCCTTTGATCTAGTTTAAGAGTTTAGTTTTAAAATACAATTAAAAAGACCATTCAGTGTATAAACTGAATTTGCTCTATGCAAGTCTGTGTTATCACACTGTCTGACAAACACATCCTGAAGATGGGCGAACACCCGAAACCGGTCGATCACCACAAAATGAAGCAGGCTACACGGAATATGTCTATGATGATTATATATATATATTTGTGTTTGTGTGTAAAAATTGTAAAGAAAATCGTTTGGAGCCGTTTCCGGTTAAATAGCGAAAAACTTGAGTTGAGTCACACTTCCAGTTCATGGATTTTGCTTGAAATCTTCATATCAGATACAGTGATAGTATCTAAACGGTTTACCAAGAATTAGCTACTTATAATTCATCGTTTATGAGATATTTTGTTCACACACACACACACATATATATTCACTAAAATTAAAAAAATCGAACTTAGGGGACCTCAAAATATGTATTTCCCATGAACACTCTATTTCGAAAATTTGACATGATCGCAATACTTAATTTTACTTGAGATGTGCACCTAAAAAAAAAAAAAAAACCACTTCTTCGTGTCTCAGAGGACGTCAAAATGTGTATTTCCGGTGAAAATTCGTATACTTCCTCTTACTAGATAACTGGGAATATTAATTAGTTTTGTTTTTTTGTTTAGCATTACTTCTGTAAAACTTGTATTGGTAGTTTTAAAGTTAAGTCTCAGAAACAATTAAATAAATTTTTCTGGGCAAAATGTTTCGGATGAAAATGGATAAATTTATGTGTATAGTTAGCATCGTATTTTTAAAGAAAATTGTTCTGAGTCATTTTCGAGAAAATTTAAAAAAAAAAAAAAAATCAGAAATCAATTCTGTTGATTCGCAGTTCCGCATTGAACCTATTTCCTTCAAATTTGAAATTCTAGCGTTACAACTAATGTAACTTTATATAATAATATACGTGATAGAACCATACATTAAACTGAAGTGGCACTTCTAAAAGAAAGCCTAACATTGCAGCCTACTACTACCTACTACGAAAGATCAGTTTTTCCTAGGAAAACTTTTCAAATAAAACGTAAGCCTTTATAGTAAATATGAGTAAGTTAAAGAAAATAAAATTTGTGTATGTATGCGCGTATAAATGTATATAATATGTATGCAGAACATTCGCTAAAAATATTTTCTTCCAAAGTCAGGAAACTTGAAGACATGTATTTCGGGTATAAACTTAATTTCTAGAAATTGTCACTATCCTAACACTGTTTACAGCAAAAAGAGAAAGTTAAAAAAAAAAAAATAATCTATTTTAAAACAAACACACTTTTTCTTAATCAAAAAAAAGAATAATTTCCTGTGAATAGTTATGAATATAAGGAAAAAAATTTTTATTAGTAAACATGTTAATGTTAACATGCTAACATGTTAATGTTAGCAGTAACATGTTAATGTTATAAAAAAATATATATATATCTATATCCAATACCGCAACAGTCCATAAATTATATAACTTTGAAATTATGTTATATAGAAATACTATGTTTAGTGGAATTATTAACATATTATAAGCTTAATCATCTATAAAACTTATAAATATTTAATTTATAATTATAATTAATATTTAATTACTATTTGTTTAATATCACAGAGATTAACCAATAAAAAATATATCTCAAGTTGTTATGACTATTTTAATAATATTTACTTACATTTATATCTCCTCCATTCAAATAATTGTATAACTTCAACTTACCTGCAACAATAACATCAACATCAATTAGTTTATTTTTGGCACATTAAAGATAAACTATTATCTTAGCTAATTATGAAAAAATGCACCTACTATTTTTATTAAAAATTATGTTTTTTTCTAGTTTTATTTTTTAACGCTTTAACTATTTGTGTTTATTAATTTATTAATAATAAAATATAAAATTCTATTTATTAATTATTTAAACATTAAAGCGTTTACTTCAAGGGTCATTAGCTGATACTTACATTGTATAGCACTTCACGTTACAATGGAAT
This sequence comes from Triatoma infestans, assembly GCA_011037195.1. Taxonomy (NCBI): domain Eukaryota; kingdom Metazoa; phylum Arthropoda; class Insecta; order Hemiptera; family Reduviidae; genus Triatoma; species Triatoma infestans. The sequence goes on along the minus strand of JAAEAF010001071.1, from coordinate 108,526 downwards.
AGTTAATTATTTTGAGGAAATTGAACTATCTTCGTTGGCTTTGTGTAGACTTACAGACATACAAGCGTCCACCTAAACGACGCACTTACAGACATACAGACGTAAGCCTATGCATCACCTAACACGTCACAGGAAATGTAACAGTATTCCCTACCACAACTGCCACAAGATTATATCGTAGAAAAGTCAAGACCCGCCCACTTACCCCTAAAAACGAAAGAAGAAGTAATCTTGACCATCATAAAAGCGAGGAAGTTTTCTACTGAAAAGGACAGTATCTTCAACCATCAAGAAGGCAACACTCGACCTACCACTTCGCTCTATTAGCCATACGCTATTATTTCTCTTCAGAGATAAGACACGATTTTACTGAGTAAGAAAAAATTAAAAAAAGTAGTATGTAGACTAAATTTTTCCCCAAAAAGGGAGAAATTGGGCTAGCCCATTCTTCCTGGATCTTGGTGTCCCTGCGGTTATCCATATACGAACAAAACACTCGCCCCAAAATTCCCCCTTGGATATCCCCCAAAATACACTGTCATACTCCCTTACACACACAATCCTCCTTATAATTTTACATTTGGGTAGTTGTACAAAACTATGACATCTACAGGAGCAACAGTGGAATTTATAAATAGTAATGGTATACGGACGGCTTAAGGATGGAAAAGGGGTGGAAGGTGAGGTGTCACATGTTGGTAAGCAACCGTCTTTCAGGCAGAGCTAGTCGCAATAATTAACAGTGCCATTTACGTAGACAAAAAGAATACATAACTCCAGTATCTTCTCAGTTAGGCAGGCTGCTTTACGAATTATCAGCTCCAATAGGTCAATCGAGACGGGCATGCGACTGTTTTAGTATACTCATGGAAATTAGTAGCCAAAACAATGTTATTTCTAGTTTGGTTAACTGGACATATTCAGATTGTAAGAACAACGGAAGTGGCAGATCGCCTTGTCTAGAAAGGCTCCATCAGTATCCTCATTGAATCTGAGAATCCTTCTGTGGGATTGCAAGATGCCTCATGAGTGCAGCAATCAGTGCATGGATGTACAATAGATCATAAGAATGGTAGGAAAAAACTCTAGGACATAGGCAGGTATTAAAAGTCATTCGCCCAGGGTTACTATAGAACTACTACAACACAAGGCCGCCATGAGATCATACGATTCTCTTTCGCTCTCTCTTTTTCTCTATCCAGACTCCTAAGTCTAATTAAACAGACAAGACTGAAGATACTCTAATTTGCGGGCGGCCACAATAGATCATGGGGGTGGCGGTGGAGTAGCCAACCCCCATAGAATTTATCATCTAACTATCTCTGGTAACAATGGATTTGGCTGTATAGCCACTCTCTCTACAAATCTAGTCACTAAATTAATTATTATGAATAATACATTAGCAGTAATATATATAGGAATAAATTAAAAATAAATATTTATTTATTTTGAACAAAGTTTGGCAATTTGAAGACGATAAATGCAATAAAAGGGGGCTTCTGTAGTGTTTCTCATTCATTATTTATTTATTTATTCAAATCTTTCTAATCAATAAGAGCTTTCAAATTGTAATAAACATTAATTTTCCATGCTAATGTTGGATAAATGCAGCCATTTTGTATACACTAATAGTGACATGTAGTATATGAAAAATAAAGTAAAAGTATTAATGTAATGAAATAAAGCTGTTACAAAAATGAAAATAGGATTTTTTTTTTATATTGAAATCTCGTTATATGAGGCTTACCTATATAACCACTATATAGGGGTTTGTGGCTAAATCATTACATGATTACGTATGGTGTATAACAAGCAGAGAGGAGGCACCTAGCCCAAGTTCACCAGATTATTGACACAGCTGATAGTTAATAAAGGTCATCTCTTAAACCGCGATCTATGTATGTGTATATATATATATATATTTTGGAATTAATATAAGCACATAATAATTTTCCACTAATTCCCGCTTCCTCTCCACAATTTTGTTTTTATAAAGTTAAAATGGATTATTGAAATATATTTTATTATTTGACACACTAATCTTAATGATGTAGAAAATAATTAAGTGTTTCATAATATCGTTTCCAATTGCATATTTATTGTGATTAAGGCTGATCTAATTAATAACAGTGACGATAAAAATAAAAATAAAATAAAAAATAAAAATATTGAACTGATGTTTTTAGAAATCCCAAAATAAAGAAATCAAAAGGGTTTCGAAGAATATCCTATCTCTTGTCCCAACATTAGTCATATCAATAACATTTTAATCCAATACCATTTTCTTACTGGGCAAACATACTTTCCCAGCTAAAAATCAAAGCCGAAAATCTAAAACGAATACATCCCAAACTTGAAACCAATAAGAGACAATATATTTTACTGCTAAAAAAAATTTTACAATAATTGGGTACTAAACTTTGTTGAGTTGATCATCTAAAACAGCATACTAATCTATCTAAAAACTAGCATTAACATAATTAAAACATAAAGATGTATATAAAAAAATCAACAACAAAAAATACAATTATTATAATTTCCTTACTGGCCGCTAGGTTTGTTAGGTTGTTTTGAATTACGGAACTATTGAGCTGGTTCACATAATATTAATATTATAATTAAAAGGAATTCAATATTTAAAAAAAAAAAAAAACAAAATTCTGATTCTGAATTTCCTGTTTATACAATCTATATATATATAAATTCAGCATCCGTATGTTTGTGGCCGCAAAACTCGAAAAGTAGTCGATGGATTCACTTGAAATTTTTACACAACGTTGCATTTCTATATAAGAGTGTTTATATATACTTTTTATTCCCAAGTTCCCATGGAAACGGGAAATTCCGAGCGTTTCGTGAGTTTGGCAGAAATAGACAGACGCAGACGCGTTGCGATCGCGGCGCGCTCTCTTCCGAAGATATTCTGCACAGAATACGTCAAGAAACGCAATCATGGCTTGGATTTCGCAGAAAAAATACACAATGAAGCGCTTAGCTCTTGAGGATCGTTATCTTGCAATGTGTGGCAAGTTGTTGGCACGATTGAGAGTAACAGTACCGGAAAACCGGAAGTAATTCTTCAAGTGAAGTTTATCTTTAACGAATGAATAGAAATTATCTTAATTATCAGTCTACAATTTTCTTGGGTCTATAAGTAGTGGAAGTGACCAGAAATTGCTTTTGATGAGTTTATTCGTTAAACCATCGAAAAATCAACGGATTACCTTCATTTTACCGGAACTGATTGCTGTTTATTATTATACTAAATTACTTAAAAAAAAAAAAAAATCCTTGTAATTCATTACATGCATCTTCAAGGATGATTACAATGGGCAGATATTCTTCATTTCTTATGGTTTCTAATCTATATATATAAAAATTCAGCATCCGTATGTTTGTGGCCGCAAAACTCGAAAAGTAGTCGATGGATTGACTTAAAATTTTTACACAACGTTACATTTTTATATAAGAGTGTTTATATATACTTTTTAATCCGAAGTTCTCACGGAAACGGAAACTTCTCCGAGCGTTTCGCAAGGTTGGCAGAAATAGACGGAATCAGACGCGTTGCGATGGTGGCTCAACTCTCTGCGGAAGGTATTCTGCACAGAATACGTCAAGAAACGCAATCATGGCTTGGATTTCGCAGAAGAAATACACAATGAAGCGCTTAACTCTTGAGGATCGTTATCTTGCAATGTGTGGCAAGTTGTTGGCACGATTGAGAGTAACAGTACCGAATAGGTCGATCAATGCAACATTCGAGAGTGAACTGCTCAGAGAGCAATCATACACCAGAAATGACTTACAGCTATTCGTCCAAGAAAATACACTGAAACTCCTTCAAGAACAAAAGATAGCATTTGATACCATCATACAAGCTGTGACCAACCAATCCGGTGGATTTACTTTTTGGACGCTCCATGTGGAACAGGAAAAACGTTCTTAATTTCCTTAATCCTGGCTAAAATCCGTTCAAATGGCCATATTGCGTTAGCATTTGCTTCTTCAGGTAATGCTGCTACTACGTTGATGGAAGGAGGTGGAACAGCGCATTCAGCTCTTGAAAACATTCTTTCAGTTAAAAACATTTTTTTCTTTCTTTCCTTTCAGTTCACAGCAACGAAAAGTTGTGTATTAAATTGAATGATATGTTTTCTTGCTGAATCTATGTTAACTATCATACTTCTTATTTACTTCCCTAATAATTAAAATCAGACTGAGCCACAGCTAAGACTGGCCGGGTTTAGCTAGTTATATATAAAATGACAATTTCTTTTTTAAATTTCAAAATTTGCTCATTTGCCCTAAAAAAGTGGTTGTATTTGTGGGGAGGGGGCAATTACTAACCCAAGCAAGTAGGGAAATGATAAGCTTGCAAATTTACACACAAATTTGAAATTTAAGGTAAAATAAATTTTTCGGGGGGAGGGGGAATGTTTCACATAAAAGTGATAGGTTTATATCTGTACAGTTAGTATTCCAAGATTAAAGGAAACAGTTTTAACCTTCTTTTTTTTTAAAATAATTTCAAAATATCCAGAAAAACCTATTCTGTAATATAGCACAAAAATAGGTAAACCGATTTTCCTCAATTTATCTCCAGCAATGCTTCGATGGTATTATATTAATATTATTTAAGTAGAACCATAAAATGAATATTAAAGTAGTACTTTGAAGGAAACTTTGTTCTTCCAGAACTGCGCAAGGAGGATCTGTTCAAAGTACTTCTGCATTACCTGTCTTGTTTCATTTAGAATTCACATAATATTGGTTATACTGGCTTATAAGTAAAGGCATTCATCAAATGAATACATTCATCATTGGTACAATTCTGTTGTGATATATTTGAGAAGAGTTCCTCATATTTCAGCGGCTATTTTAAATTGAATAGAAAAATCTTTTATCAGGCTATCACTTTCACATTTAACTTTCTCAGTGATCTCAAACTTTTCTATTATTATGATACCTAGGTATATGGCTTGTGCCACACTTTGGCGCTATCTAATTATCAAGAAAAATAAAAATACCCTCTTTAGGAATATTATAGCTGGCTACTCTCACACATTAGTTCTACGAGGATATATAATGAATATATCCTCATACATTTACATATTTCTCTCGCATTTCCAGATCATTTGTGCCTCAGAATTCAATCTTCTTTGCGAACCATCGGAAATTTATGATATAAGAATATATTATATATATATAAAAAAAATCTGCATTATATATCTTGAAATCAAGACATGATTTATTACCGGAATAGAAGCTATAAATTAAATTACATTGCGAAATAATAATAATAATTATATTAATCAATTTTAAAAAGAGTGAACAACAATCAAATAGTTTATAATAATAAATTTGTCTAGTTTGAAATTATATGGTAAAAGATAAAAGTAGTTAGGTTGACGTTACGTTAAAACTAAAGATAAGATCTGAATTAATTAATAGGGTGCTGGTACAATAATGCACCTAATCTTTTTACTATATCTAGGAAGTTCCGGTATTGTTATATCTCTCTCAACAGTAACTAGTTCTAGGTAATGATACGACATTTGAATACATAATTTATTTAGCTTTATTTTTAGAATAAATCTAACCCAGTTTTAAATAATAATGGGTGGAAGGGGGTGGAGGAAGTGTAAATGTAGGAATAATAATTAAGGTGTTGCTAGATGTGACTAATAATGTTTGATTATTATATAACTCCAATAAACTGGGTTGTCTCTGTACCTGTTAGTCCAAACAAAGCTAAACTTATATTCAATTTCATGTAAATTGAATAGTTCACACTAGTACCTACTACGTATTATTAATATTCAGCAACTGTTTTTTCTAAGAAATTTGTCTAGCTATATCATTGTTCTATTAGTAGTAGTGTTTTATGCTATTTGACACACAGTCAGTTCCTTCGCTAGGTAGCATATTGATTATATGATTATTGTTTCTTTTTAAGCGAAAATTCACGAGCTGGAGACATTTCAAATTAAACGAATTGGATATAAATTATAAAAAGCAAAATCAAAATTTTAACATGATCTTATTAAAACAAGAAATTTACTAGACATACCAACTGCACACTATTGAGAAGAAAGTTTAGCTACTTGAGTTTTTTACTTAAAGGCTTTATATCAAATTAAAACTTATATGAAACATGTTGTCCTCTTATCGCATTCCTTATCTACTGTTGATGAATTTTCTACAAAATTGGAAGAATTTTTACATTACATTACTATTTTTTTTTTTTTAATTTAAGCCAGGTCAACATCTGTGGTATTGGTACCCGGAGCCTTCTAGCCTTCTCAGTGCACTGCAGGCCTCTGGACAGTGTTCTCTCGTTACAGGTAACCCAGTCCATCACCGAACAATAATCTGTAGAGGCACCTAGGAAGAAAAATCTAAGGATAGCACAGCTGGACTCGAACCCGGGACCTTCGCTTGGGAGTCCAATACGCTAACCACTGGAAGTTATTCCCTTCCCTGCATTATTATTACAGGTGTTTAAACTGTAGAAAGCCCAAACCGTAGATATCTTTCAGCGATTTCTAGTTATTGAGCTCATAAAAAATGCATCTATACATACGTACACTGACCTCAAACGAATTGCAATACCTCCGCTTCTAGTAGTGAGGGAAAAAATTTGGTGGTTTAGCAATTTTCTTTTACTACTGTTAATATAGCTCACTGTCCAGTGATGGGCAGTGTTGTATGTACCTCGGAGGCCGGTAGTCTACTGAAAATGTCCTTGGAAGGTACAATTGATCTTTCAAGCATCAATCTATTTATCTTACTGTTAAAACAAGTATATACACATAGATAGATGATATTGTAATGTTATTGGTTGATGTGTTGTATGCAGTAGTGTATCGAGCGTTGTTGAAAGGGCTTATGATATTATTTCTTTGCCTGTATACATCACTTACAATATAATAGGCATGTCAAAAAAAAACTTATTCACTTACAAAAATGTACATCTGTGATCTCTGACAATGAACTTTACACCCAATAATAACAAACAAAAACTCACTGGTATACTTTACTTATAATTCAGTTTATTTTAAAAATCTTCTACCGTCCAGTTCTGTTCCATAAACTCTATGTCATAAAAACATTTCTTTATTAATGAAGTGGTTCATAAGTTTTTTTAAATTGGAGGTAATCCATCTGCCTAATTTCATTTGGAATTTTATTATATATCCTCGCAGAAATAATACTTGGAATTACTGAACATTTTGTCAGTCTTTTTGAAGGTAAATTTTATATCGATATTGTTAAATATGTTATAACAGTGTCTGTTGCCTTTCGTATCTTTATTAATTGTATTATTTTTTTGTTGCAGAGCGAGCTTTTAGGTACATAGTAATTTTAATGTTATGATGTTTAATGCCGGAAATAATAGCCTGCAGCTATCTCGAGTCCTTTTAAACATCATAATTTTCACTGCTCTTTTCTGTAATTTGAAAATACTCGAGGCGTTAACTGAAACCCCCCCATAGTTCAATACCATAAACCATTCTGGAGTGAAATAATCCGAAATAGGCTCGCCTCATTACTTCTGGTGGAACTTCTTCTCTCAGCTTTCTCAGAAGGAAGTTATCTGAGATAGCTGATTGCTCAGTTGCTGTACATGTTCTCTCCTAGATAGAGTGCCGCGTCTAGTAATATACCAAGAAATGGTACTGAAATCCTTATTCAGGCTAAAAATTTTGTTCTTAATCTTCTCATGATTTAGCAATAACATATTATTATCTGTTGTGGTGGTAGGTTCCGCAGAGCTGGAAAGCATCAGAGACATTTTCCGTGGTAGCCTGCTTCATTTTGTGGTCATCGACTGGTTTCGGGCGTTCTCCTATGCGTTTATCAGACGGTGTGATAACATAGACTTGCACAGAGCAAATACAGTTTATACACTCAAGTGTATAAACTGTATTTGTGTAGTGTATGTGTAGTGTGGAGTGTATACACTGAATTTGCTCTGTGCAAGTCTGTGTTATCACACTGTCTGACAAACGCATCCTGAAGATGGACGAACGCCCGAAACCGGTCAATGACCACAAAATGAAGCAGCTACCACGGAAAATGTTTCTGATATTATTATTTAACCATTTTTTTGAGACAGGATACATTTCTTTCTGCTTCTTTCATAGCCTCATCAGTATTCCTCCCTTTCGCAACTAGTGTTGTATATCATCAGCGTACAATATGTGTGTGTCTGTTTTAGAGAAGAGAGAAAAGTATTAAGATATATGTAAGAAGTCACCACAGTTTACAATAAATATATTCACTTAAAATAACAATTACAAGTTAATCGTAATATATGTGATAAGTTTATGAATTCATAATATGCAATTAAATATTTAGCTAGATTGATTTAAATTCAAATTTTTAATACTTCTGGCACTGATCTGTCTCGAATGAATACTGGTTGAATGCTGTAAGACGTCTGATAATAATGCTCCTTGTTCTAGAGGGGGTTTTCTCCTACAAAACAGCTGGCCAAATAGTATTGTCTTGCTCTAACGGTTCCTTTGTCCCTTTGTCTCTTCAATAGTATTAACCTTAAATTAATAGTACCTGACTCTTTCACTGCACTAAAATACGAGGGCTGCTATTTATATTTCTGGCCTTGGTAACACTGATTGTTGCTAGGCACCAGCTGATGTTTCCAGTGCAACCTTCACATTGTTAAACATAACCTCAACCAAAACATTTTGTCATTTCATTGTTGTTAGTGTTAGTGATAGCAGGTTGAAAAAGTGATCTTAGGAGAAAATGGAATTAACTCGTGAACATTTTCGTGCAATAATTTTTCATAACTTTCGACGTGGCCTGACACGACAACAGTGCACAGATGAACTTAATTCCTTATATGGTAATGAAGCACCTTCTTACAGCACCATTAAAAACTGGTATAACGAATTCAATCGTGGCCGACGATCACTCCAGGACGAATCCCGTGAAGGTCGTCCAACAACGGTTGTTGTGCCAGAAAACGTCGATGCTGTGCATGAGCTAATAAAGCATGATCGTCATGTAACATATCGCGAGATTGAAGCATCTTTAGGCATTAGTATGACAAGCATCAATAAGATTTTGCATGAACATTTGCATGTGAAAAAGGTTTGTTCGCGTTGGATACCGCATAACCTGACAAACGCACAAAAGGATGCTCGTGTTGATTGGTGCAAGAAAATGTTGAAGAAATTCGCTCAAGGTGCATCAAAAGCAGTTTATAATATCTGCACAGGTGACGAATCATGGATATACTCATATGATCCTGAAACAAAACAGCAATCCACCGTATGGGTCTTTCAAGACGAGCCCAACCCAACCAAAGTTGTTCGTGGAAGAAGCACATCAAAGCAAATGGTTGCCTGTTTCTTCGGCATTACCGGTCATGTGGCGACTGTGCCATTAGAGGAACGTAAGACGGTCAATTCGGAATGGTACACCACTATTTGTTTGCCAGAAGTCTTTGAGAAACTTCGGGAAAAGTCAAAGAAAAGACGCATCATTCTGCATCACGACAATGCGAGCTGCCACCGATCGGCTGAAACAATGGAGTTTTTGACATGGCAAAACATTGAATTGATGGGTCATCCACCGTACAGCCCTGATTTGGCACCTAATGATTTCTTTTTGTTCCCGAACATCAAGAAAAAACTACGTGGACAACGGTTTCCTACTCCTGAAGAAGCAGTTGCTGCATTCAAAACCCATGTTTTTAGAAGTACCTAAATCGGAGTGGAAAAAGTGCTTTGAAAATTGGTTCCAACGCATGCAAAAGTGTATTCATCTTCATGGGGAATATTTTGAAAAACAATAAAATCGATTTTGTCTTTAAATGCTTGTGTTTTCATCCTTAGGCCACAAATATAAAGAGCAGCCCTCGTATACTTGATTTCAAGTTAAATTCATTAAAATATTTTCCAAAATTATTTCAATTTTTCCATTTCCTTCTTCCACTATAATATACTGTATTTGGTGTTATCACATTATTGGGGTTCTACAAATATGTTACAATCCGCTCTTTTCAGTTATACGTACAACCATATTGTACTATTTATAATACTTGACTAAAAACCAAAAAGAAAGTAAACTGCTATTATGGAATAGAAAATAAAGAAAGAGAATAATAGAATAACTATCTAAATCAAATCATAACTTATATGTTCTTAAACTAATAACAATAATTAACTAAATAATTAACCTTAATATTATTAAGTACAATTACTTAAAATAAAGTGATATTATGTTAAAAAAAAAAAAAAATTCATAAACTACCATGACATTTTTCTCTTTTTTTCTTGTTCTCTCTCTTATTTTCTTTTTGTGAAAAATTTAAAAAAAAAAAAAAATTGTACAAGGTTTCTTTATTCATTGATGAAGGATCTTAGTTTGAGCATTCCGATCATAAAATAATATAATTTATTTAAATTATCAAGAATACAAATTATTAAGATGTTTACAATATTGGATTGATTATCTAATAAATCATTGATTATCAATATTGGATTGATCATATCAAATAAAACAGCGCTGCAATTGCCTATAAAATTCCAAATTTTCTGAGTATTAATTTCCACTGATAGATTTCTCAAATTCCACTACAAAATCGAAATTTATTACCCTCACAAACATTTTTTTTCCCCTAGATTCTAAAATAGTTATACAGTAAACTTCTTCAAGAAATATGAGTATTGTAACAAGTTTAAAGATTATTATTTGCAGAAAGTCATTTTTGAAAGGGGAAGAGATTTTTCCGTGATTAGGTACTTTGTGGCGAGACGTGAATAAATTACAGAATTTCAATTTCCCTGTGAATTACATTTTTCAGATAATGGACTTTACAAACAGAGTGGGCATATTATTTAATACCATTTTATTAAGGTGAAAAATTCAATGACCCCCATTTTTATAAGGGTTAACGAGAAAACTTTGAAAGAGGTTAACTAAGGTTATTTCTTGGATTGTTGCGTGAGATATCAGGCTAGATCGAATTGCAAATAGAATATTTGATGTGGCTTATGTTACACCCTTTCTTGATAATAGAAGATAGTAAATTTAAATTTATTAACCTCCATGCCTTTATTCTCAATTCCTTCCAATATTAAAATTTAACATTAATTTTTATACTTATTATTATGATGTGTCAAAATTTCGAAATTTTGAGTTGTCACCGGAAATAACATATTTTGATGTCCCCTGAGTAAAAAAAAAAAAAAAAAAAAAAAATGTTTTTAGCGAATGGTCGGCATGTGTTTGTCTGTGAACAAAATGTCACAAAAACAAAAATCACAGGAAGTTCAAACTTAGTTACCACCGCTTCAGGTTTCCGGTAAAAATCCATCAACCGGATGTGAAATTTGTTTTTTTTTTTTTAGTTTTTCGTGTTTTTTTTTTCTCAAAAACGGCTCCAATGATTTTCTTTAAACTTTGTATTGTATCTACGTACATAAATACGTCACACTTTTATTAAATACCTCAAACATTTTCTCGGAAGTTTTTTTTTGGAGGGGGGAGAGGTTCTGGGGAAACTGTTCCGTTTAGCTTTCCTCTGAAGTAACACTTCAGTATAGCGTATGAATCTGCGACCTATACAATAATAATATACATTAGAAGTATAGCTAGAATTCCAAATTTGAAGAATGTCGGTTAACCGGAAGTGCGACTTTACAGAATAAGTTTATGGGCTTTTTGGAGTTTTCTTAAAACTAGTTTTCTTTAAACTTGAATTTTTTTTTTCTTTTAATTAAATTGCATTAATTGGAATGAGAGAAAGTCATTTGAGTGTTTCACACCTTTTTATTTTAATTCTAAAATTGCTAATTATAATCTTTTTTTTCCAAATATTTATAGTTAATCGATAAGCTGATGTAATGTTATTAAGAAGTTAAGACCAATCTGACATGATATCAGTTTAAACGGACCTGTACACCTCAGTAAACATATCCTCGTCTAAAAGATTTATTGGCCACTGATGTTTTATCTCCCCTATCAGAGAATTAATAGGACTGCATGAGCCTGGATGTGTTTGCACATCTTTCATTCTTTATTTTATTTTATTTTTTTACGTTTTCTCTTTAATTTTTTGTCATACATAGAATTTAAATAAATAAAAAGTAATGATTTTACAAAATATACCAGTAAATATTTATTTATTTATTTTTAATTTCTCGTACTCCATAATTAAGAAAAAGTATTGCAAACGTTTCAGATTTGTTCAAATAGAGTTTCTACTGGGAAATACACGTTTTGAGGTCTCTGAATTCGAAAATAAATGTTTTCAGCGATCAGTCAATATATATATATATATATATATATGTGTCCCAAGGTATATGGATAACGACTTTTTCTCGGAAACTAAGATAGCTAGAAAAAAACTAAAAAATAAGTGTTCCCGTAGTTTTTTGTTTGAAAACCAAATTTAATTTGTAAATTTTTTTCGGTGCTTCCAGAATCGAGATACAGGCACCAATTTCATTTTTTCAAACGGGGGGTTGTGGTTGTTATTTAAGAAATAGATTCTTCTATTTTTTGTAAGAAAAATTTACTTGAACGGTTTTTTTCTTTGAGCGATATTTTACAAGTTTATAAATGAAAACATGATTCCTATAAGAAATTTCAAAATGATATTATAACGGTGTTTTTGATTGAATAAGAAGAAATGTACTATTTTATTATAAATTTTACTCCTCATTAATTACAGATCTTGCTCGAAATTGCCTCCACCATTACAGATGTATTTCTTTGGGCGTAAGGTACAGTTGGCAGGAAAAAGCATGTGTATGCATCTTTAAATCCAGAAAACGATAAATTTGCAAAGAAGCTTAATTTATAATCCATTCTTGAGTGATTTTTTTTTTCGACACTGACTCCAACAAATTCGATAAAGTTTGGAAAACACTTTCTTACTTTATTTTATCCTTGATATAAAAAAAAAAAGGTTTCTACAGAATGATAACTTAATAATATCTCAAGAACGAAAAATCGTAGGAAGCTCAAACTTGGTATTCCGTTTTGGTACTAACCACCGCATCTGATCAGAATATTTCGGGCAAAATCCATCAACCGGAAGTGCCACTTTACTGAATGGTAATTTTTTCCAATTTTCTGAGATTTTTCTCATAAATAGCTCCAACTGGAATTTCTTTGTACTTTATATACTATCTGCATACAAAAATAATTAACATTTTTATTAACAATATTTTCCCGTTTTTTTGGAGCTCATGGCGGAACAGATGTATTAAGCTTTTCTCTAAAATACGATTTCAGTAAAATTTGTCATTCTACCACTTGTATAACATTAATATACATAAAAAGGCGTAGCTAGAGTTAAAAATTTGATGAAATCCGTTACTTTTAATAACAGGTAACTTTTATAGAATAGGTTTTTGAAATTTCTTGAAAAATACTATAACGATTTCATCAGAGATGTTTTCCTAGATAGACTGCTTCTTTTTGTGGTCAAAATTTTTGTGGTTTTTTTTTTTTTTTTAGTGATGCGCGAACGCCTGAAACCGGTCGATGACCGCAAAATAAACAGGCTATACGGAAAATATCTCTGATGCTTTCCAGCTCTGCGTGCCCAAACCATAAGAACTCTAACGATTTCTTTTAAACTTTCAACTATAAAGCCTAACTTTTATTTGGAATTATCAATTACCAATGGATTTTAGATAGTTCTGAGGAATTTATGACGGTAAATTTCAAATATTATTCGCTGAATATTATTGGCCCACTCTTTTGGACAACCTAACCAATTTCTACTATCTGCCTGGATAAGTACTTATCCCCTCTCCACGTACACATTTATGTTGGGGGCAAATGAGTAAAATTTTAATGTTTAAATGAATTTACCAATTTTATATATATTTGTGTTAGCAGTTGTAAGAAAAATTCGTGTGAATATTTCACATTTTGAAATTGACCAAATAATTGAATAGTAAATACTGCAATATATTGTATTCAGTTCTCTAATTCTAATATTATTTTCTGCGAATTGATTCTGCTAAAAGCTTATGATTCATCGATATATTTATGTAGCACATGTTAAGGCTAATTGCAATTTATTTATTTGATATCTTTAATATAAACTACTAGCCTGCCTAAAGCCAAAATATTGGCAATATCTCATCACTGTCTTTTCCAGTCTCCAGCTTATTTTCTCGAAAGACGGCACCACTTACAAAATTATGGAACAGTCCGATCTGGATGCGAGAAGTTTTTGTGGCTTCAAAACCAAAGGAATGGTATCGTCATTAAATTCAAATGCTTGCAGAAAGTTAGGTGAACTTTATAGAAAAAAATGAAGGTTTACATTTTGAAGAATAAGTTTCAATGAAGCGTTTTTATATTTACTATTCAAATAAATAAAAAAAAAACAGCTTTTATGCCCAGAAACTTCTGTAAAAACTTTTGTATTAATAAAATATACTAATGGGACATTTCATTTATATATTCCCTTTTATATACACACATAATAACCTTCATAATAAAATCTAGATTTAATAGAAGAAATCCATACTGTAAGACCAGATTCAATTAGATTTTTGAAAAGATTAATCCATAAATAATTTATCATTAATCCAGCTCTCATAATCTCTTTATGGAACTTTTCTGTGTTACTTCACTCTATCTTTTATACCTTTGGCTACCTTGCCAACCCTTTTAGTAATGTAATGAATAAAATGTAACCTTAGCTAATATTGGTTACGAAGTATAGTAAACCTTTCTTAGCTATTCAATGCATTAATACAAAAACTATCCAGGGATATGAAAATCCACCAACTAGAATTGCAACTTTACTATAGTTTGTTTTCTTTTTCATTTTTCTAATACACTCAGCAAAAAAAAAAAATAAGAAAAAGTTAAAATTGGAGACATATATTGTGTATATAGAACACAAAAACTCTAAACATTGTCCTAGCTTTACTATATTTACTATATTTATATTTACTATATAAATGCTATTTACAATACTTTAATCACAAAACCTCCTAACTTTCTTTGAAAATTGAAAACAGTAGACATTCTTTAGTATGGTTTTCTGCTCTATGACAGACATCTAAGTAATAATTTTTTGAGGATGCTGTCAAGAGCAATCGCTTTTGCGGGCGAAGGAATAACGTACGATTTGTATGAACGTTTAGGTCTGTCCTGTTCTGCGGTTCATCGAGCAATTGTACATTTCTGGGAAACTTGGAAATACGGTCGGAGATGCGGAAGTGGTCATAGAAGGTTCACAAGTGAACGAGGCAACCGATTTCATATGCTACCAGTTCTACTCAATCGGTTTCAATTGTATAGCCACTATAGCTCTGTAACAGAGGTCAGAGATAACTTGTAAAAGCCCGGAGAGTAACCTTCAGTTCTGAAACTGTTCGAAGATGATTACGAGAAATAGGTCTGATGTTAAAGGCGCGTTCTCACGAGTCAAGTTTAGTTGAACGATTTTAGTTGATCAACAAAAGTTGAATGCGACTTGAATCAGTTTTGGTTCATACGTTTCAACTGAAATCAATCAAACCGTTTCAATAACGGCACGGAGCACTCTATGAGTTGAAAGCAAACTGAGAGGCCAATTGGGCGATTCGGAGGTTCACACGTTTCAATACTTGAAACATGGCGGGTTCAACTGAAAGATGCGTCATACTTGAACGATAAAGTTTGACTCGGTCAAGTGTGTGCGTTTGCTTTGCATAGGGTAAAGCTAGGGGAAATGACGCTCATTTCAAAGTTATGCCCTGTATCAAAATATACGAGATAATTAAATAGGTAATGCTTATAAAACATATTTCAACTACTATTATCTACAAAAAAATTTTTTTTTTTTTTTTTTTTTTTTTAAATAAAGACATTCTCATTTATTCCAGAAACAAAATACAAATACACTACTTTTGGCCGTCTGTCCTATTATGGTAGGATAGATGACGTTGAAAGCAAACAGGAGGTTCAACCCATAGGTAGGAGACCTCTCCTCTGTGAAGTTGATCAACATGAAACTTAGTAAACACTATGTCTACGAGCCCAGCTTTAACGACAACAGGAAATCTTTCATTTCAATTGTGTAACGGCAAGAGAGAGAACCCAAGCCCGACCGAGAGAAAACAGCCTAACGGCAAGAGAGACAACACAAGCCCGACCGATAGAACAACAGACTAACGGCAAGAGAGAGACACACCCGACCGATAGAAAACAGACAACGCAAGAGAGGGCACACAAGCCCTACCGAGAGAAAACCAACAACGGCAAGAGAGAAAGCCCGACCGATAGAAAACAGACTAACGGCAAGAGAGAGAACACAAGCCCGACCGAGAGAAAACAGACTAACGGCAAGAGAGAGAACACAAGCCCGACCGATAGAAAACAGACTAACGGCAAGAGAGAGAACACAAGCCCGACCGAGAGAAAACAGACTAACGGCAAGAGAGGGAACACAAGCCCGACCGATAGAAAACAGACTCTCTCTGGTACTCTCTCACTTAAGCAGGCTAGAGTGGGGAGAACCTGTATGTAAGCCAGTGAGAGATCTAGACATCCATCTATCAGATTCAACCATATACATCACATCGTGTCATAACTCTACTCATCTTGTCTATAAAATCATTACAAGTCCAGTGCAGTTTGTGTAAACTTATAGTTATATTATAACAGTGTCTTCAGATCTCGTCTAATTAATCTAACCCAATTTCTCTCCTCATCAACTCCATTATAATTGCAATTAATATAGTATATAAAAAAAAAAAAATTTACTAAGCGTTATGAAAATTCAGGTATTCAGCAGATATAGCTGATGCGTATAAATGTTCGCAGAACACACAAAATAACTGAAGAATTTTGCAATACGTTCGCTTCTGATCTCTCTACTCCTGGACTAACTTCCACGATGCCACGTAGTGGCAAACAAGAGAAGCAAAGCCACATATATATATATATATATGGAATTTTGCTCGAAAACGACTATAGCAATTTTCTTTAAATTTGAAAAAGTAACCCCAGACATAACCATATCATTTTAACTGAATCATTTTTCCCAAAAATTTTTCATTTAAGAGTGTTCTCATGTCGGTTATGTTCAAATTTACAACAAGCCGCCACAAGTTTTGTTGGCTACCTCAGAGGCCAATTATAATCTCCACGACCTTTTAATTTGTCAATTAAATTGTATAAATTGCAGTAAGAAAATGTTGTGCGAATGTCTTACACCAGATTTTTCTTACATAGGTATTCCAAAGTTATATCTTTTCATGAAAACTAAATTACAAAAATTTTACACAATAGTAATACTTCCTTTATTAAGTAAAAACAATTTTTATAAGGACTTTTTCGGCTAATATTGTTATTACATTAATTTTAGATAATAGATGATCAAGAAAATGATAATTGAATATCTAATAATAAGAAAAAACTTTTTGAATATAAATGTTAAAATAGTGAGAAAAACCTATTTGATTAGATAGGAATAAAGTAAAAAAAAACAAAAAAACAAAAAACAAAACAAGTTAAAAATTGCCAAAACGAAGAGTGGAAAGGCTTAAGAGTAGTTTTACAAAATGAAGGCAAGGAGCGTTGTAAAGTGGGTTTGAGAAGGCCAGTTTACTTTACTGGTCTAGTAAAGGGGTTTCAAGTCTTCGTGAAAGAGTTCATTTAAAAAACTTTTTTCATATTCTTGGGCTTAGAAATTAAACTGGGAAGTTGAAACAACTGGAGAAGGCAGTAAGAGTATGCATCAAAAAAAAAAAACTCTTCTGGGACTGGTCCAATAGTAGAATGGGTCTTAGTTGGTGAGGACCGAGACGGGTGGTGGAGAAGTAGAAGAAGAGTTGTGTGAAGAGTATGATGCTGTGATGGCAATTAGAGGAGAACTGGAGTATGGATAGGGAAATTTGTGTATGTGTGGGCGTGGGTTTCTTGTTAGTGTGGTAAGTGGTAGAGTGAACTGGAGTCTCCAGAGCTTCCAACTTCAAACCTTCTACACTCTGTCCGTGTCAGCTCCCAGTTGGGACACAATCACACAGCTGGACATCTTTCCCTAACCCCCAAGCACTATCCACAACAGTTCTTCTCCTTACTTCAACTTGGTAAATCTTACTCTTCAGTATATTTGTGTCGTTTCGTGTTATATTGCAACACACTAAAACATTGAGCAGCACACTAGACCCGTATCACCTGTACACCGAACCCCTCACTCCTCGCTCCAACTGTGTGTTACCTCTACAAATTTTATTTATTACTGAACCCATCCCTTCTTCCAAACACTACTGCGCTCTATCTGCGTGACAAAGAACACATACACACACATACGTATATACTGACACACAATGCTAACATTTGCTGCAGTAAGTGAGAGACCCACCGACAAACTAACTCACCCAACACCAACAGCAGCCTACTGCCGCATAAATCTTGCACGTACTACAACGGTAGTATAACCTCTCCGTTGCCCTGCAATAGGTTCTTTCCTATACACCTCCTTACTTATACACACCCCACCAATATACACTTTTTTTTTCTATCTAGGTGCGATCCATTTTAAAACTATGTCACCAACATTATCTAAATTATATAAATAAATGATTCAAAACCTGCAGAATAAACGCACAAATTACCATAATTTTGGTTGACAGATTTTCTTACGATTGCCATTAAAATTATAATCGTCTTCAAAACATCAAATTAGTGAGAAAGTGGGAATATGAAATCACAATATCCCAGAACCTTTCCAACCCCGTATTAGTTGATTGATTACATTGTAGTCCATGAGATAGCGCTAAAAAATATTTACCAAACACGGATAACATTTGAAATACTTAACGTCCCAGATTCCTTAGAACACCCTAAAATAACTGTATCAGGAATAATATTTCAATGAAAGTGATAGTTATATATAAGTGTTTATATAGTACACGAGGTTTAAAAGGAAATCTTTTTTTTTTTTCTTTTATTTGAAATTTCATATTCAACAATCTACATAAATAAATATAATGAGTGAATATGATGATGTGTGATGATGAATAACGAGATTGGCTGGAGGAGAGAAGCTATCCAGCGGTAACACTCTCACAGGAATTACTTCCTATTTCTGGAGGTGATCACGGGGCCAACAGCGGCTCAGTCGACCGGGTGGATTATCTGGTATAGTTGTGGAGGCGAGATTTTGAACAAGAGGATTAGAGTTGAGAGTAAGAGAGTCCATAGAATTTTTTATATTTAGTTTGGACGGCTTCAGATACATCTGGGATTTTGAGATCGTTGTGGAGGATAAAGTTAGAGACATAGAATGGAGCATCTGTTATCTGACGGAGAACTTTTGACTGAAAAGACTGAATTTTCTGGGAATTTGAGCGTTTGGTTGAACCCCACAGTTCAAGTCCATAAGTCCACATCGGTTTGAGTATACAGTTGTATATTAGTCGTTTGTGTTCAAGTGGTAGTTTCGATCGTCTTCCTATTAGTCTGAGTAGTAACGGATTCCGTTTGTTAAGTTCCAGTCTTTTTAGTTTCTTATGTGGATTCCATGTTAGTCTTCTGTCGATGTACATTCTAAGGTAGCGAACTAAGTTTGCAGGAGAGAGTGGTATTAAGTTGAAGGTTACTGAAGGACAGGAGGCACGACACAGAATAAAGGTAATTTGTTGACATTTGTGTGGGTTGAGTTTAATCCGCCATTTTTTTGGCCCAAGATTCTATTTTATTTAAATGAGTGTGTAAGAGAGTGGAGGCATTGATGGGATCAGAGCTGGATGGCAAGGATGGCGGTGTCATCAGTGTAAGTGCAAAGAAGAGTGTTTGTATAGGTTGGTAGATCTGAAGTGAACACAGTATACAGAAGCGGACCAAGTATACTACCCTGAGGAACTCCGGCGCCGGCCAGCGAGTAGTCAGAGTTAGCAGATCCGCAACTAATCTGAAAGTAGCGGTCGGGTAGATAAGACTTGCAGAATAAGTAATAGGTTGATGGTAGGCATTTCTTTAGCTTCAACAGTAATCCTGGATGCCACACCCTATTGAAGGCTTGAGCCACGTCGAGATAGGCACCACAGCAGTACTGTTTCCGCTCAAGTGTCGAAGCAATGGTGTCCACTACTCTATGGCACTGATGAATTCGAAAGCCAAACTGATGTGATGGAATGATTTGTTCAGTTTCCAGAATGGGGTAAATCCGTTTCAATAACAATTTCTTTAGTATTTTTCCTAAAATAGGTAATAGACTTATTGGCCTGTATGAGGATGGAAGGAAATCATTAGATTTATTTTTGTGCTAATTACGAGAAACTAAAAAAAAGTATTCAAAGTTAAGTCACACTTCGGCTGATGGATTTTGACCAAAACATTAAAGTCAGTTGAGTGCGACGGTGGGAACTAAACAGAACATACCAAATTTGAACTTCCTGGGATTATTCGTTTTTGAGATATTTTGTTCACACAAACACACACACGCACAGACCATTTGCTAAAAAACATTTTTTCATACTCAAAGGACCTTATTATGTCCCCAACAATATTCTCCATCATGATCTAAAAATTCCCTTTGTTAACGAATTAATCTTCGCCCGGTTTCAAAAATTGCCATAGCAATCTAGCTAATCCACCCAAACCCTCTCGCCCAATACTATAACAACCCTCCCTTCCTGATAATCCTCCATGTCGTTTAAAACGCGATAGCACCGTGACCTGATTGCTTTTCAACCTCTATCTGGAACTTAGAGAGTGCCAGTACTGGTTGGTTTCTCTCAACAGGTTAACACCGCGTTGTGGCGCTGACCCAATTCAGTGACAGAAATTGTATATATATACTCTGTACATACAATTTAGCTGACGTATACTTATAGCTTGTACAGTTGCAAATAAATAATAGTAATTAAAAGAAATAATATTTCTAATGATTTACACACAAGATTTTCATCCATTAATCATATTTTCTTTATTTAATTTTTTTTTTTTTAAAGCAATACTTCGACACGAATTATGCACATTGTCAGTTTTAACAAATAGCTCAATTTTCTAAGGGTGAAATCTGATGCCAGCTTTTGTAAGACATGAAAATAGAACAATGCGGGCGGAAGTTGTTCTATCTTTCAATAGCCATCGAATTCTGACCAAGTGGAAGCAAAATTTGAATGGATAAACAGTTTTTAATATATATAATTTTTGTCACAACTTATACTGCTGATGTACAACTGTATTTAATGAAGCAATACAAAATTAATGCATGTACAAGCTGAGGTATACTTCATCACTCTTTAACAACTCTCAGAGTTAGTAATATCAACCCAATACACTAAATTTGTAATAAAATGTTAATACAACTAATACAAAAAGAAACATTTATTTAAAAATCAGGTTTGAAACACTCACACAACTTTCTCTTACTGAAGTTTACAAAATTATAAGTGACAAATTTTATAGTTAGAACGTATATCAAAATTCGTCGATGTTTTTATGGAGAAAATAGCAGAAAAACTGAAAAATACTTTTCAGCAAAAACGCACTTCCGGTCATCCGATTTTTTCAAACTTGGAATTTCAACAACAGATTTAATTCTAATTAATATTATTTAAATGATAGAATAGTGTGAATAAACTGAAACAGTTCTTCCCAAAAGTGTCTTTAAATAAATTTTACCGGTGAAATGTTTCAAATAAAAAATGTTTGAACGCAAACAATTGAATTGTAAAAACGCACTTCCGGTTTACTAATTTTCTTGAAACTCGGAATTTTGGCCATCTCTTTATTTCTAATTAAGTTTGTTTGGGAGATATAATTGCATAATATATCATCCAATCTATTTTATCAAATACGATAGCACATTAGAGAAAACATAACCCCACCCCTTCCCTAAAATGGCCCTTAAATGAATTTTTCCAGGGAAATGTTTCAATAAAAGTTGTAGATCTTTGTACATGTAGTTAATATGCCAAGTTTAAAGAAAATCGTTGGAGCCATTTTCCAGAAAATCGCAAAAAAAGTGAAAAAAAAAATCATTTAGTAAAGTGGTACTGCCGGTTGAGGAATTATGATAGATCTCTTAATGTCCGATTACATGGTGATACATACACGAAATGTCAAGTTTGAACTTTCTGTGATTTTTCACTTTTAAGGTACGCAGTTCACATACACCCTGGCTATTTTATAAAATCCACTTTTTTTTGGACTCAGAGGACCTCAAAAGTGTATTTCTGGTGGAAACTCGATATAGAAAATTTGACCGACTACAATACTTCCTCTTACTATGAGTAAGAAAAAGTAAAAATAATTAGTGACTTTATGACCAATCAATTTATATTTATACAAAATAGGCCAATAACAATAATCCTTTCACTATTTACCATACAGTAATATTAAAGGTTATGTTTGATTTAAATTTGCATAATTAATTCCCATTAAGGTAACAACTACCATTATGTAAAACATGCAAAAAGTTGCAACTGATTTTCATCAAACTCGGAATGTTGTCAACATATTTAATTCTAGAAAATGTGGGTAGGTCCGTAATGCTGGATAACATCCGGTATTTTATCCGTCGCAGCATGCATATTGGTTTTGTTCCTGACCGGTTTCGGATTTCTATCCATCGTCAGACTCTAGTTCGTATTAGACTCACACTTGTTGGTTATATAAGTGGGAATGTGACAGAAACATTGCGTTGAAGTGAACGCGTTGAATTCACGAACTTGGTGAATTTGCTCTCACGATGCAAGAAAATCCGAAACCGGTCAGGAACAAAACCAATAAGCATGCCATGATGGATAAAATATCGGATATTTAATTCTAATTAATATTATTTAGATGATATAATTGTAACTTTTTTCTCTTTCGTCACTGCGTCAAAACAAACCCTTATTTTCCAAACAATCTAGTTTTCCAAATTGAAAGCGATTGAAATAATTTTAAATAATTTAATTAAAAAATTACTCTTCAAAATTACTTCCAGAGTAAGTTCTCCATCAATATGATAAATTAGAATAGCATGGACTGTTTTCAAGCTTTACCTGATTGATTTACTTCTAACAGCCAGTGGAATGAAGACAAATAGAAGTGGAATGGTAAGACAAACGAGCACTTTACACTTACAGAATTTTCAATATTTAAGTTCAAGAATCCGTAACGGTGAGTTAAATAAAACTAGAATTTAATAAAGGCGAAGGCTGAAGAAATATGGTTTTGTCAATTAGTTGAAAAGTCTATCCGTTAAAACTTATTAATCAACTATATACGTAATAAAAAAAAAATATTGAATAGGTACTTAATATTTTACGTACTTAAACGAATTAGTCATATTATAAAACGATCACAAAATTATTTGTAAAAAAAATCTTATAAATTATTGTGATAGATTTAACATTGAAATATATAATATAAACAGTTTAATTGAATATAATTGTTAATTAACCTAGTTTTTTTTTTTTTTAACTAGTTTAATTAAGCCAATCTCTCCAACCAATTAAATATTAAAAAAATTGAAAATTAATTTACCTTTTGCTCAAAAATTACAATTGAAAAAAAATATTAATCAAATAGGATTCAATGAGCGCCATAAAAACATAGCCGTAATTTTAACGGCCAGAAAGTATAATAAATTAGGAAAAACAATATAACTGCTTGGACTGCTACCTTTTACAATCTGATTTAGTTTTATGGCCAGACATGATGACAATAACTATGGCTAAAATACGACTAGATTTTTACTAGATATTTTTTAATTGTTCTGCCAGCTAGGGCGGCCCGGGGTTATTGATATAAATCGAGTTATTATAGTTTAATCGAGTGCACTTACTCGTCTACACCAAAGATCGTAAGATTTATCCGGACTGATCGTTCCACCAGGACAATATCAAAAAAATAAAAGAAATACTGGTTAAAAATGACTATCTCATTCATCTAATTCTCAATACCATCTAAAACTACACAAAGCAACCTCCAACGCAGAACCCTCAAAACATTCCACCTAAGGCAAATACTTTTCTTTCTTTTTTTACGGAGGGGGTAAATGCCTACGCACAAAGTGTAGGGCTTGCACCCAGTAAACCCCCCTCCCTCACAGGCACTTGTCCACCCCGGAACTGCTTATGATACTACTTCGGGGTGGTGCCTCGTAATGCCACTGCGGGCTGCCTCCGGCCTAGCTGAACCCCGTCCTCGGGAGGTCGAGGTGTCTACTCATTTCGCCTATCTTCATCCGCAGGACCATCCGGACAAAGGTAGCTCCACCCAGTCCCAACGATCCGCTCCGGCGAGCATCGCCCTCACCACCGTCTCCGGGGAGATCCTCCCGATTTCCGCTTCCAATCTCCGCCGTTCTCGGTCCCATCTGCCGCACCTAAAAAAGGTATGGAAAGCATCGTCTCTCTCTCTCCATCTCCGTAGATGCACGACGGGTCTCCCACTTTCCACACCCTCCACACGTACGCGGCAAAACAGCCGTGCCCTGTAAGAAGTTGGGTGAGGAAGTAGTCGACCTCGCCATGCCGCCTACTTATCCATTCCGACAGACTGGGGTCCACCTACCGCGGTGCTCATTCTCCCAACGCTCCTGCCACCTTTGTAGTGTGGCCCGTTTGGCCCTCAGCCTGGCATCAGCTTCGACTGGCTCTCCCTTCCTCTTTTCCAAACCTCCTGTCTCTCCCTGGCCTGAAGGTCAATCGGGATCACTCCTGCGATCACTAGGACAGCCGGCTCAGATACCGTCCGGTATGCTCTGGCTATCTAAGCGCCTCCTCCTTTGTACTCGCCTTTCTAAGAGCGCTAGCCCTTGATCCTTACAGACGTCCGCGACAGACATGAGGAGCCGGCGTCTGCTGGCCCTCGGTCCTCCCTCCCCTGTTCGCCATCAACCTGCTCAGACTCATAACCACCTTCGCCGCTTTCTCCGAAGAGCGCCGCACCTGCTCCCAGTACGTTAGTTTTGCATCTAGATGCACTCCTAAGTACTTGACGGAGCTTTGAGATTTCAACGTTCTGCCGTCTATCCTCAGGTCCCAAGCACCTGGGAGTCGACGCCTGGTAAGCAGCACCACCTCTGTCTTGTCTGGGGCCAAGCTCAGACCATGTTTGTCTAGCCAGGCCGTTACGCGCCTCATCACCTGTCGGAGCCTAATATGCGCCACCTCATGGTCCCTAGCTATCACCACCGCGACGATGTCGTCCGCATACCCCACCAAAAAAGAGTCCTTGCGCAGGATGCCGTCGTAGGCCACATTCCATAGATCAGGTCCCAAAAGCGAGCCCTGAGCCGCCCCTCCCGTTACCACTATACTGCGGGATCCCTCCACAGTGTCATAGCATAACAATCTGTCCCTAAGGGAACTTCGTATCAGCCGGAGCAGAACTACGTATCACCCGGAGCAGCACCCGGCACTCGGAACGCCAACGCGAATACTGAACCTCCCATTTACCACTCGCTCACCTTCATTAGTCCTATTTCCAGCAGAATCAATAACATCCTCAAAAACTTTAACCCCAATGTCCGAACAGGCTTCTCTCCCACCAACAAACTAAATAAAATCTTCCCAAAAATTAAAGACCCTATTGAAAAATCTAACAAAACACATACGGTATACAAACTTCAATGTATTACACCTAACTGCAAACGCTTGCTACATAGGTTAAAACAAACAGTTTTTACAAAAAAGACTTAGACAACATGAACAAAAAAAGTGACAGCACTGCTCTCTCTAAACACGCTCTGACTTTCAATCATGTCATTGATTTCAATAACCAGTTACCTCAACCATTTAAAACGTCTTCCATCCGAATCCAACTCCATCCACCTCTCAAAGAAATCATTACTTCAACTTATAACAATATTTTTCTAACCATAAAAAAGATACTTGCTATTAATTTGTCCTTCCAAATTTGAAATTGCCGCGCCTCATTACAAACATTTTTCTTATCCCTCCCACCATTTAACAGTTTTTGTAAATTTAAAAAAAAATACTCTCTCTTCATTTCAATCTCAACGTTCTCAACGTTCACTCCTTTCCTACCCTAAAGGTATCATTATCTGTTTTGTATTTTCTCTTATTGTTAATATCATTTTATTTAATTTACAGTCATTTCTATGTTATAATTTCTTCTGTTAATATTTCTTCAATTTAAATTTTTCGTTTTTTTTTTACTTTCTCTTACTCCTAGTAAGAGGAAGTATTTTTGGTATAAATCTATGCACTTTTATTTAACTAGAATAATGTCCAAATGTATTTTCTCCAATAAATTTTGCTGGGCTCCTGAAGAAGGGCCCAATGATATCCGAAACGCAGAGCAACAAAGAATTATTTTTCTTTAAAAACTCCTCTTGCCATTGCCGTACAAACATCTCATTAAAGATCGTAAACATTTTTTCACAGTTCAACTGGTTCCCCTTTAGGGCTAGCTCGGTTGTGTTTGTATTCTCCCTCCCTATTTTGGCCTAGGTCCCTAGTAACTAGGTTCTTCGGATCCTCAAGTATCTTAATGATTCGGGACCCACTACATAATCTAACCTTTTATTTGAAATATATTTCAGCAAAACTGAATTTAATAGAATTATGAGGAATTTGTGACATTTAAATTTAAAATGTTATTGGACTACTTATTAACATAATTAATTAACTAACATGGGTAAAACAAGTGACAATTTCAAACAATTTATGTTAGACCAGTTGAGTAAAAAATCCAAGTTTATAGAAAAATTGGTTATTTCTATAATTCTAACATAATATTGCAATAAGAGAAAATTGTTTTCTGAGTAAATAATCAATAATTTAAGATTGGGTTTTGAGTTTTCTAGAATTGTTTCGTAAACACCTATAACGATTTTCTTTTTAAACTTGGAATATAACTGCATCTATAATATATATAAATAAAACAAAGCACGTTCCTTTTCAATGTGGCCATTTAAATAGCTATTTTAATGATTATAATATATAAATGCTAATTTTAAACTATTGTTTTAAATTATTTCTTTCTTTTATGTAATTTTTGTTGGTTATAAACTATAGGCTAAGTTATTACTGTTTATAATAAAGAACACCAAATGGTTGTTGTGGTTGGTTCCACAGAGCTGGAAAGCATCAGAAATATCTTCAGGGTGCGTTTGTCAAACAGTGTGATAACACAGATTTGCACAGAGTAAACTTAGTTTATACACTGACTGGTCTTTAATGTTTTTATTAAATGCCTAACTAGGTCAAGAGGGGGAGGGAGATGGTACCTGAATGGGAAAAAGAACACATGTTTGGTCTTTAAAGGGGCATATTTTTCTTTAAAATGGAAACATCCAACACGTGGGGGATCTATATCTTAAACTATGTTGTTTGAGGGAGATTTATTTTCACAATTAATTATCCAAACTATCTCACTATTATATTTATTTATTTATAACAGCGTGAAATAACAATGTATCAGCCGTGGGCTGCTGTGAAATAGTCATTGACAAGAAAGGACAAATTACGAGTTGTATGACCGTAAGATAGTATAGATAAATAAATATTTTGTTAAAGAAAATAATCAAAACAAAATAATTAATCAATCAATCAATCAATCTATAAATAAGCAGGTTGTTTGATGACACTAACATATTTCGCATTTCACCCTTCACAATTTACACACGCCATCTATGCACGCATGTATACCCTAAATATGGGTTCTTTACATGCCTAAATATAACAAGTGTAAACTAGCTTAAGTACAGACTTTTTTATGAATATATCATTGGAAAAAATTATATAAGTGTGTTAACCAACCTTAATGTAACGTACATTCCGCATTAACATTTTATTTTCTCAACTTGCATACATTATTTACATTATATACACTTTAACGGAAATTATGATTCGTATATACAGACTTAAAAAAACTAGCAGATTTAAAACTAAAGCTAAAACTAAAATCTATTTGGTTTCAAATAATGCAACTACTTTGGTTTTAATGAATTCACTGGCAAACCCTAGTTCACCCACTACTCCCTCCCTTTACAAAGTACTGCAGTTTTATATAGCACATAGACCTCATATACATACACCTAGACATGTAAGAGAGCCACAATAGTACTTTTAGAATCGC
Organism: Triatoma infestans; assembly: GCA_011037195.1. Taxonomy (NCBI): domain Eukaryota; kingdom Metazoa; phylum Arthropoda; class Insecta; order Hemiptera; family Reduviidae; genus Triatoma; species Triatoma infestans. The sequence goes on along the minus strand of JAAEAF010001071.1, from coordinate 80,479 downwards.
AAACTACTAGGCACTATAACAACTCCTCCTGTTACTTCTACATATGGAACCAGTTGCTAAATGAATGTCCATGAAAATTCAGACAATTCCGTTATTATAGAAACATGCAAAATAAGCATCACGGACAGAGCAGGCATACAATTTTTCTAACGCTAATTTTTGATTCCACAAATGCATCAAAAAACTTCAAGAAACGAGTTTTAAAAAACTCTTTAATCAACATTTTTTATCAAATTCACCTTCATCCGAATTCTATCACTTTTAAAAAAACACAAAGAAATCATAACTTCAACTTACAACAGTATTTTTCTAAACCTAAAAAAAAGGTATTCGCCAGTAATTTGTTCTTCCAAATTTGAAATTGCCGCGCCTCACTACAAACAATTTTTCTTATCCCTCCCACTTTTTAACAGTTTTTCTTCATCTGTCTTATTTTATCTTATTGTTAATATAATTTTTTTCAATTTACTGTCACTTCTGTTTTATAATTTCTTCTGTTAATAGTTCTTTAATTTAAATGTTTTTTTTTTATTAATCTATGCATTATTACATAACACTATACTGTACAATAATGTATTTTCTCCAATAACTTTGAGTTCCTGAAGAAGGGCACCAATGGTACCCGAAACATAGAGCAAGAAAGAATTTTTGTTTTTCTTGAAAAACTCCTCTGGCCATTGCCGTACAAATATCTCATTAAAAATATTTAAATTTGAAAACTCATTATTAATTTATTATTTTAATAAAGATAGACATAAATATATTTTTTTTTTTTTTTTACAAATTTTTAATTGATTAAAGTAAAGTGGGTACAGGTATGTAAATACACATATAAAAGCTATTACAAAAAAAAAAGAAAAAAAGGAAGGATGCTGAAGGACATTGTTTATGCATCAAGTGATGAAGAATTCATAAGGATATATATATTCAAGAAGACAACAGCAACCTCTACATATTTCGCGTACAGCAGTATTTCCTTGCCAGAAGAAAGTGGGCCATACAAAGAAACAAACAGACAACGTCTACCACACCACCACCACTACTACTACTACTGAAATATTCCTATATATATTTATAAAACAAAAACCTACATACATGCATACAAATACAAAAAGAAAATATTAGTAATGTAATATACAATATTGAAGAAATCATCGGAGAATCAATTTAATAATACAATACACTTTCCTGTTGCTGAAGGAAAAAATAAATATAAAAAAAAGAAGTTATATTTATATAAAGATATTTACTAATAAATTATTGAAGATAAGCTCCTAAATGAAAGAACTATTTCTATTCTATTAGGTAATTGAACTAAGAACAATACTTATATTAATTTTTCGAATAAAATGTATAGTTTGGAATCGCTTCTTATTATGTGATTATTATATATATTTATAAAATGGGATGACATTATTAAATTTGAACTCTCTTTCTCTTTTCGTCTGATAAAAAGGATGAAAACTAGATACTAAAATTAAAATCAAAATTAAAATTAAAAAGACTGAGTACGTGAGCGATGTTTCCCAGCTGAAAATCTAGGATCTGTAAAATCCCAGAAAAAAAAAAAAAAATCTGGTGCTAAACTATGATTTCCTCTTCCTGCAAATAATATAATTTAATTAACAAAATATTGCAAAAGGTTTATAAAAATTTAGTCGGGCTGACCATAAAGAAGGTCGTAAGAATTATACATACATACCTGAGCGGATATTGTGGGCGCCCCTCTATACCAACTAACAAAGTTTTCCAACTTTGTTACAATTTAAATTTAAACCAAACTGATAGATCCCCCCCCCCAAAATTCTGGTAAAATTATTTTTTTCGGAAAAATGTATTAAATAAAGGTGATACGTTTTTAATTGTGCAGTTAGATTGTTATAGAGGCAATTGCACTGCGACTTGAAAGATCTACTGTGCTCCACCCCTCGGAGCCTTCTCAGTGCACTGCCGGCCTCCGAGCAGTGTCCTCTAACTACAGATAACACTGCCCATAACCGGACAGTGAGCAGTAGAGGCTGTTAGGAAGAGAGAAACTAAGGGCACCACAGCTGAATTCCAAAAGCCGGGACCTCCGCGTTGCTAGTCCAGCGCACTACCATGAGATAATTAATCCCTTCCTTCACCCTTGGCTTACACAAATTAACTAGGGACGGAAATTCTAGTTTATGTACCGTGTTTTTCCCTGTCTGTAAAGTGTGGAGTGTCTGTAGTTTAAGTGTATTGTGTACAGTTCTAACGAACTGCATGGAGTACTGAACCGGTGGGATCGCTACTCCCAAAGTAACTTCATACAACAGACACCCCTTGCGGACTAATTGTGCAGTTAGTATTTCAAATTTATGGCAAATCTTTATAGTCATTTTCAAGAAAATACCAAAAAAAGTCAAAATCCTACAGTGCAAAATCGTACTTCTTCAAATTTGGAATTCTACCAATTATTATTACGTACATTAATATTATATAGGTTAGAACCATATATTGTACTAAATGGTATATTAGGAGAAACCTTAATGCCACTGCCCCCCCCCTAGCCGCAAAAAATCAAATTTCCCAAGAAAATGTTTCAAATAAAGTGATACGTATTTATGTCTGTAGAAAAAAAAAAAAAAAAATCAGTGAAGCCGTACTTCCGGTTGATGGATTTTCTCGTCAAACCTTCGTGTCAGAGATGGTGGCAGTTCCTAAGGGAAATACCAAATTCGCTCTTCCTGCGATTTTTCGTTTTTGAGATATATTCTATATACACACACACGCGCGCGCACACAATAAACATAACAAAAAACAATTCGCTAAAAAATTGTTTTCGTACTCTGGGAAAAAATGGTTTTTAGAAAGTGGTGTGTGTGCGTGTGTGTGTGCATGATCAATCAGCATAACCCAATGTAACGGCAAGAGAGAGAGAGCCAAGCCCAACCGAGAGAAAACCAACTCTCTCTGGTACTCTCTCACTTAAGCAGGCTAGAGTGGGGAACCTGTATATAAGCCAGTAACAGAACATCTATCAATCTATCAGATTCAACAACATACACCGCATCGTGTCATATCCCTACTCCCACCAATTTATCTATAAAATCATTCCTAGTCCAGTGCAGTTTTTGTAAACTTATAGTTATATTATAACAGTGTCTTCATATCTCGTCTAATTAAGCAATCCCAATTTCTCCCCGGTAAATGCATTCACGGGATGTTTTTTGCGGACTTTTTGTGACGTCAGGCTTTCCCCTAAAGTTCCATTTCAGTATATTTATTATACGATTTTTTCATCTCTATAATATTAATATGAACTTCTTTGTTGAATAAATTTCCAATTTGAAGAAAATTGGTTGACCAAAAATCCAACTGTCTCTTTCTTTTTTGTATTCGACTTGTGTGTACTTTCAATTATGTATGAAATTTGTAACTTGGTAATACTCATAGATATACGTAAATCAATCAAAACTATGTTAATTGCAGTAAGATAAAGTTATATAGGTGATTCACACCAAATTTTTTCAGGATTATACTGGTTAAATTTCATAATTTTTTTTTTACAATAAAAAGCCCAAAGTCAAGTCCAATCTCCGAAGATATCTTCTATAATTTAAACAGACAACAATAATTGCGTTTTATTTGTAATTTTATGTCTGTAAATGTAGATTATATTTTTCTTCAAATATATAAATGTACTTAACATCTTCAGCCATGAAAATTTCCTTTTACAGAATTGATAATAGTTAATAGACAAGATGTCAGCAGTTGAGATACCTTCGTTTATCATCCATGTGACATTCCCCTTTAAAAGTTTTAGATCTACTGATAAAGGCATGCCACCAAACTAACTTAGAACCTTACTGATGCCTGCCAAGCTTATGAAATACCATCCGCACAGGTAACTCTTATTACACCCCAAACAAATTTTGTCAACCTATTAAGCGACAATACCTTCATCTACATTTCCGGAATGGTTGGAAAACACTGGTTACACTGTTCTGAACCTCCAAAATAAAATAAAAACAGAAATTTTAATAATTATATGTCATCCGATATCCCGTTTTGCTTCGAATTTTAGTCTTTAATAAAGTTAGAAATCTATACAGATTGCAGATTAAAAGGAAATCATATATCATACGTAAGTTCTAGAGATTTATTTAAACAGAACTCAATAAATAATATTAATTAACTTTAAGATTATAAAGTTATGCCTTCGCATAAAATTTACTTGTGGGTGTAGATAAGTATATAAAATACTATACTAAAGGTATATTCAATAATATACTAAAGAAGTTTATTCAAAACTTAATTCAAATTATTACTTAAGAAAATTAGAAATCAATACTGAATTACATGGAATACAGTGTTAATGATCTGCAAGTCTTACAATAATTGTTGTGGTGGTTGGTTCAACTTACAATAATTCTCAGCTACTTACAATAATCCTCTAATAATAATTTATATTATCTCTAATTATATAATATCTCTAATTATATTATCTCTAATAATACTTACAATAATCCTCAGCATCTTCATAATTAGTCCTCAACAATCTCCTAAAAACTGTGGTGAACCTAGCAGGTCCACTTTGGCATTCTTCATTTCTGCCACTAAGGGGCCAATCTTATTTTCCTTTTTTCCCTTATCAAGTCTTAATTCTCCATAAAACTGTCGGGTTCTGTTTTCTGCCAGACTCGTTATATATCAAGTTTAAGACATTCTGGGGTTCGATCTGTTTTGTCCTAATCTGGCGGCCGGGGGCTGCCTCTTTAAGGAAAATCGAACATTCCCTTCTCTGTTCTCAGTCAGAGTTACTTTCCAGGGGAAATAGTGCAGAACCGTTATCTCTATTATATGGTGAGTGTTTTGTGTGTGTGTGTGTGTGTGTGTGTGTGTGTGTGTGTGTGTGTGTGTATAAATAAGCTGGGTAGTGTATAGTATGAATGTAGGTGCTTATTGTTTTGATGCAGTACATGAAGTACTGAGGACAGGAGACTGTGGGATTTGCTACTCCCTAAAAACGTGCATGCAACTGCAATCCCATATTTCATAAATAGATGGATAGTCACCACAGTGAAATGATAAAATTGCTTTAGTGGGAGGCGTTAGCAATCCCCCTAATTGAAAAATTTTTCAAATAGAAGTCATATTCATGGAATGTGTACTTTAAGTTCTTTTTTCATTTGTAGCAACTCCGGGCTAAAGGTGTTGCACCTATAAGCTTGTTAATAAATAAATAAATTAATTAAATAAATAGAAGTCATATAGTTACGCATATTAGTTTTAGTGAACCAACATTAAATTATAAAGTCAACTCAAAGTAAAGTTTTAATTAAAGCCGTTTTCGACAAAATCGTCAAAAAAACTACAAAATCCATTTAGTAAAGTGATACTTCCTGTTGAATTGATTTAGAAATTGTTTAACAGTCACTTTATATAAGTACCTTTAAATTTGTAATCCTTTTATATTCGTGTCAATAATTTAGTTAATTACTTTAGATTAAAAAAGAATTTTGTTTAGGGAAATGTATGATTTCAAATAAAAAATAAAATAATAAAATCTGGTGTGAAACACTCACACGACTTTCTCTTACTTCCTGTTTTTTTTTTTTTTTAATTTAAGGCGTGTCAATTCATTGGCTCCGGACCTTCTCAGTACACTGTCCGGAGGCCGGCCAGTAAGCTGTAAAGGCTCCTAGGAAGAAAAAAATCTAAGGGTAGCACAGCTGGACTCGAACCCAGGTCCTCCACGTAGGAGTCCAGTACGCTAACCACTTAGCTATTCCCTTCCCTTACTTCCTGTTAATACAATTATATATAAAATCACAAATTTTCTTTAAACTTCAAATTTTACTCATTCGTCCAAACATAAATAAAGAGATGGTTGTAAGACACGTATCAAACTACATACCAAGAAGATAGAGAAGTGATCACGTTGTAGCCCAGAAGAACAGGCCAATAATATTGAAACAACCTCATTTTATACTTAAAATTTAACATCACAAATTCCGTAAGACTATCTAGAAACAATTTTTTTTTTTTTTTTTTTTTTTTTTACAAAAAGTTTCAAATAAAAGTGATAAGTATTTATGAGCAAAATTTGAAGAAATTTGTTGAAGCTGTTTTCAAGAAAATCACGAAAAACTGAAAAAAATAATAATTTTTTGTAAAGTCACATTCCCGGTTGATGGATCGTGCTCAAAACCTTTGTGCCTGATGTGATGATAGTACTTAAACGGAAATATTTGAATTTGAATTTCCTGCGGTGTTTAGTTTTTGAGACATTTTGTTCACACACACACCACACACACACACACAAAGACCAATTTCTAAAAAGCACTTTTTCGTACTCAGATGATCTCAAAATACGTGTTTCCGGTAAAAACTCAATTTCGAAAATTTTAATACGACGTAGTACTTCATCTTACTAGCAGTAAGAGAAAGTAAAAAGTTATTATTTTTAGTAGGTATTATTATAATTTTCATGTTTTACTACCTTTGAATAAAGAATTGAGATTTTATCTCTGGATAGTGCGAGAAAATCCGTGTAATTTTATGACTACACCTAAGAGATATATAATAATAATTAACTAAATTGAAGGTAATTATTTCAAAAAAAAGAGGAGGGCATAAAGACTTGCTTTTAAAGTTCTTATGATGTTATTATTTTAACGGGAACAGTGTATGCTTCTGTTAACTTCCATGGGAATTTCTTTAGTTGCATGTCCTCGACTGTTGAAAATAATGTGGGAATTGAATAAATGATCCATCATAAGTCTTTTAGAATACTAAAGGTATTCACTTGATGATTATAATTATTAAAAATATCATACATATAAATTAACGGTTTTCACTAAGAGACCACAGTCTTTAGCAACAATGCTAACACTTTTATATTATGGCTTTAATTTTAGCTACTATTATTATGCTAAACATAAAGCAATGATTGCTTATAGAAATATTCTTTTAAGTAATTATTAAAAAATGTAATTTTTTTGTACACGTTTAACAAAACAGGTTTGTTTAGTAAAAATCTACAACCTTAGATAGGTGAGATTTTGCGGATTAAACTTGGATAAATAATAATCAAGGCCCCCACAGTTTTCTAAATATTTCTACTTACTATGTTTTAATAGGTTTTAGAAGGAGAGAAATTAGTGAGAAAGGATTTTTTTGAGAAATAAGCTAGAACGAATGCTGAACGCTGTATAATAAAAGAGAGATATAAAACTGCCAGGACTTTACACGAAAAATTGAAATTAGGTGGCGAGAGATTTAGACTGAGTAAAGAGAAAGGTAGTAGTTGGTTGCTGACGCGTAGTAACTGCTGTATAAACTGTTCTAAATACTGTCCATGTAGGGATAGCGCAGCTGTATATATACAGAGACTCCCACTTTAGTCTGACCTAAGTAGCGAGTGAGATTCTCAATTTTGTGTGTCTCTCTCTCTCTCTCTCTGCTTTAGATCCCTCTCTTCGAATCCTATTACAATGTAATACTACTATGTGATATATGAACAGCATCACTTACAGATAGAAAAACGCCACATGTACCAACTGTATATTCCGCTTGGATATCATCAAGTTTTCTAAAATGTTCAATTTTTGTTATTCAGATTTTGCTGTACCCAGATGCACTCCTTAGTCTGCTCCCTCAACGAGCTTAAAGTAAAGAGAAATGCAGTGAACTTGAGATGGGTCTATTTTACATTATCAGCTGTCTTATCAAAGTAAGAAATGAAGTAAACAGACTGAAGGAACAAGACTAAAGAACAATCTAAAGATTAGAAAGAAACTTGGAAAAATGCAGTGAACTTGAGGTGTCGAGTGATTCAGGGCTATTACAATTGCGTGACTAAGTAACAGAACTCATGTGAGTGTTTCACATCAGATTTTTTTTTTCTTTGCAACTACAAGAAATCATTTAACTCAATAACAATGCTCTCGCCTTATTGTGCGAGCGATCGTGGCTCTAGACTTTTTTTTTTTTTGGAATGCAGCTAACGGTGTTGAAGCATCGTGAGTAAAACTGGGGAATTACCATTAGTAGTGGGCACTGGTTACCAATATCAGGAACATTCTACACGCTGATCAACATGATCTCCAGTACTGGTTTTGGGTCTTCGTGTTTATGGCTTGGGTTAAATTCTTGTTCAATTTAATAGTTGTTTTAAGTAAAGAGTACATACGCTAACAGGTATGTGAAAGATATGAGTAAAATTAAATAAAAAAAAAAAATAAGGTGGCAATGTCAGGTAAGCGCAAGTACTAGATAGTAGTTATATGACAAGCTTTACAGCAGGCATTGTATTTGTACGTGCAATGTGTATATACATGCACGTGTATAAGGTCTCTCTGTAAGAGCGGGGTGGTAGAGGCAAGAAGGTATGAAAAGCCAAACAGAACAAAGAGGATGGGAAGATACACATACACACAAAACACAGGAAATCGTGGCCACCACCACCTGTATAACCGTGTTCACACAAACTACCTACCTCCGCTCAATCTCTTGCTACTCCTACTTTACAATAAGGTTTACCAACACTTACCTTCTTACACGTACAAAAAAAAATACCACAGCCAACATGAGATATAAAACTGGACAAGATTTTTTTTTTTTCTTTTTTTACAGATTGCCTTTTAAATATTACTAAGATACCAAATACAATTAATAGTGAATTCCATACAACACTCAATTTTTTCCGTGAAATATGAACATAACACTGAAATATTGTTAGAAAAACATGATATGAAATACTCGAACGACTTTCTTATATACTGCTGTTAATGCAATAATTATATAAAAGGATAAATTTTATACATTTATCCTAATATAAACGTTATTTCTAACATTTAAACATTTATCCTAACATAAGGTGGTGGGGATACTCAACCAGGCAGGAATAGACGTGATTACGCACTGTAATCAGTAGAACGTGCCAATAACATTCAATTTTGAAATTTAAAGTCAATAGTCCACAAAACTACCTAAATTACTTTTTCTTCGAGAAAAATCTGGTGTGAAATACTCACACAACATTCTCTTACTCCAGTTCTCAAAATTATAATTGACAAATTTTATAGTTTACGTACCAAATTTAATGAAATTCGTCGCAAACTGTTCAGTAAAAGCGCACTTCCGGTTTACTATTTTTCTTGACACTCGGAATTTTGGCCATCTATTTATTTCTAATTAATTTTGTTTGGATGATAGAATTGTATAATCAACTATGATAGCACTTTACAGAAAAACATAACCCCACGCCCCCTCCTCTAAAAGTGCTCTTAAGTGAATTTTCCGAGAGAAATGTTTCAAATAAAAGTTGTAGCTCGTTGTATGTGTAGTTGATATACCAAGTTTGAAAAAAATCGTCCGAACCATTTTTGAGAAAATCGCGAAAAAGTGAAAAAAAATCATTTAGTAAAATGGTAAAGTAAGCGCACTTCCGGTTATCCGATTTTTTCAAACTCGGAATTTCAACAACATATTCAATTCTAATTAACATTAATTAGAAGACAAAACTGTATAATAAACTGAAATAGCACTTAAGATGTGAATCTAACCCCACCCCTCCCTTATATTTGTTATTTTGTTGACATTATATTGACGAGCCTTTTATATTATAAAAATGTATCCAGGGAAATAAATAAATAAATTTAACTGGCCTTAAATGAATTTTCCCAGAGAAATGTTTCAAATAAAAGTTGTAGTTCGTTGTATGTGTGTGTAGTTGATATATCAAGTTTGAAGAAAATCGTCGGAGCCATTTTTGAGAAAAACGCAAAAAAGTAAAAAAAAACATCTAGTAAAGTGGTACTTCCGGTTGAGGAATTTCGACAGATAACGTACAGTCCAGATCCCATGGTGATATCTAAACGGAATATCAAGTTTCAACATTCTGCGGTTTTTCATTTTTTAGCTATGCTGTTCACATTCACACAGACACATACACACTCAGACTATTTGCTAAAAACCACTTTTTTGGTCTCAGGGTACCACATAACGGATATTTCCGGTGAAAACTCGATATCCAAAATTTGATACGATTACAGTACTTTCTCTTACTAGGAGTAAGAGGAAGTAAAAATGTTTCAAATAAAAGTGATAGTTATTTATGACTGTAGATAGTATACGAAGTTTAAAGAAAATAGTTGAAATTGTTTTCGAGAAAATCGCTGAAAAACTGAAGAAAAAACCAATCAGTAAATTTGCACATCTGGTTTTTGATAGATTTTACATGAAACTTTGGTGTTAGATGCAGTGGTAATACCTAAACGGAATACCAAGCTTTTGAGCTTCCCTTAATATCGCGTTTTTTGAGATATTGTGTTTATACATATACGCTTCGCTTAAAACATTGAGATTTAGACGTTATTAGACAACCTGTACGTTACTCAAAGGTAGAATGACTAAACTAGGCGCCCCTCTATCATTCACTAACTCCCTCTCTCATGGTACCGAGCTAGGTAGTGGGTTTTCACTGCTCACGTAGGTGAGATGTTCACGAACATCTCTCAGGAACATGTGTGTTGATCCCTTACAGAAAATTCTAGTTTATAAAGACTTCTCATCATAAAAGGAATTATGCCAGATGTTTTTTGTAGTGTTAATGAAACATAGTAAACATCCATTTATCTACTGCCAGATTACTTGGGTTTGTGAAATGAATGACTTCAGGACATTTGACAGATAGAGAACGCCTGCGGAAGGAGTTTTTGGCTGCTGTTCTCGTCCGTTTTTTCCAGACTGTTGTGAATCTTATATACGTAGACTGGGCATAATATGACTGGAATTTTTACATTCTCTTACGCCTAGTAAGAGGAAGTATTGAATCGTCAAATTTTCGATATCGAGTTTTCACCGGAAATATCCGTTTTGAGGTCCCCTGAGTCCAAAAAACTGGTTTTTAGCAAATAGTCTCTGTGTGTGTATGTATGTGAACAGCATAGCTCAAAAACGAAAAATCGTAGAAAGTTCAAACTTGATATTACGTTTAGGTATCACCATGGGATCTGACGGTGCGTTTTGTGTCAATATTCCTCAACCGGAAGTACCACTTCACTAGTTGGTACGTTTTTGCGATTTTGTCAAAAATGGCTGCGACGATTTCTTTAAACTTGCTATATATCAACTACACATACAAAGAGCTACAACTTTTATTTGAAACATTTCTCGAATTTCCAGGAAATCATTTGAGGGCACTTCTGGGGGAGGGGTGGGGTTAGGTTTTCTCTAAGTGCTATTTCAGTTATTAGACAATTCTGTCATCTAAATAATGTTAATAGAATTAAATATGTTGTTGAAATTCCGAGTTTGAAAAAAATCAGATAACCGGAAGTGCGTTTGTTTTGACACTTACTAAATGATTTCTTCATTTTTTTGCGATTTTCTTGAAACTTCGTATACAAAATAAAAATGCAAAGATCTACATCTTTTATTTAAGACATTTCTCTGGAAAAATTCATGTAAGGGCAGTTTTAGGGGAGGGGTGAGGTTGCAGCTTCCCCTGAAGTGGTATCATAGTTGATATACAATTCTATCATCCAAACAAAATTAATTAGAAATAAACAGATGGCCAAAATTCCAAGTTTTAAGAAAATTGGAAGCCGGAAGTGCGCTTATATTGAACAGCTTTTCCAGTTTTCGACGAATTTCATTATATTTGGTACACAAACTATAACATTTGTCAATTATAATTTTGAGAACAGGAGTAGGATAAAGTTGTTTGAGTGTTTCACACCAGATTTTTTTGTATTTCGACCCAGTTTATGTGGTTGGATTTAGTCTCCACGCCCCTCCCGCCATATAAGACCTCAACACTGAGCTGTAGGGTATCTTACAAAGCGCAGATTGTAATTCCAGTAGGGCTCCATATTTTATATCTTCCTAATATCTCTTTTATTTCCTTTATTCTCCTTTGTGGAATTATTCCATATTTTCTGCTAAAGAAAACAAAAGTAATGTTTTTTTTAACTTTTCCGCTAATAAAACATAGCAGATAAGTTGGCCACAGTTCAACATATACATATATACAACTATATTCGAAATAAGAATAATTTGTTAACAAAAAATTATCTAAAATTGTCGTAGGCGAATCAATAATTGACCCCCACCCCAAATTTTATAAGAAAAGGGTATTTTTAAATGTAAAACAATCCTTAAGTTTATAATCACTACTTTTATGAAAATAACTTTTTAAAAAAAGAAAATCTTTAAAAAAAAACAGGATGAAAAATCTGTATCTCTGTTCTGAACATGAAAGATGTGGTAAGCAGTGGGAGGGGGGAAGGAATAGAGAATGGGATATAAAGAGCTACACAAAGCAAAAAGAAGAATGTCTGTTTAAATTCAACAAACGTATTTGTTGCAGGGAACAAGAGTGCAAAGGGTGTAACTAATGGAATAAAGATTTATATATATTTCACTTCTTTCTTTTTTTTTTCTATGTGATTTGAAGAGGAAAATGAAATGAACATAAAAGAAAATGGGGAATCCTCTTCGTTTAAAAAGATGGACAAGAAATCGTCTTTCTATGCAAGATCAGAGTTGCAAGTAAGGATGGTAGGGAAATATTGAAATTAAATAAGGAAGAAAATTGTACTTTAAGCAATGTTGAGGTGTAAATGCCCTAATTTATATATAAAATTACTATCAATGGAAAATGAATTCATTGATAAAAAAGGATAAGACGGAGAAGAAATAGAATATTAATTATAGCGATTCTGTACAGCTGCACTTCCGGTCAAGCGAATTTCTTCAAATATGGAATTCTATCAATGCTTCTATATCAATGTAGATGGTAAAAACCAAGCATTCGATTGGGGAAAGGTTCATTAGTGAAAACCATAACGCTATTGTTCCTTCAAAATAAAAAAAATAAAAAAAATCTGGTGTGAAACACGCACACAACATTCTCTTACTCCAGTTATCAAAATTATAATTGAAAAATTTTTATAGTTTGTGTACCAAATTTAATGAAATTCGACGAAAACTGAAAAAAACTGTTCAGTAAAAGGGCACTTCCGGTTAACTAATTTCCTTGAAACACGGAATTTTGGCTATCCATTTATTTCTAAATAATTTTGTTTGGATGACAGAATTGTATAATCAACTATGATAGCACTTTAGAGAAAAACATAACCCCTCCCCTCAAATTCATTTAAAGGTGCCATTAAATGAATTTTCCTAGAGAAATGTTTTAAATAAAAGTTATAGCTCGTTGTATGTGTAGTTGACATCTCAAGTTTGAAGAAAATCGTTGGAGCCATTTTTGAGAAAAACGCAAAAAAGTAAAAAAAACCAACAAGTAAAGTGGTACTTCCGGTTGAGGAATTTTGACACATAACGCACCGTCAGATCCCATGGTGATAACTAAACGGAATGTTAAGTTTCAACTTTCTACAATTTTTAGTTTTTGAGCTATTGCTGTTCACATACACACATACACAGACCATTTGCTAAAAACCACTTTTTTGGACTCAGGGGATCTCAAAACGGATATTTCCGGTGAAAACTAAATAACGAAAATCTGTCACGATTACAATACTTTCCCTTACTAGGAGTAAGAGAAAGTAAAAATCTATTTTCCCGGGTATTTATGTGTGTAGATAGTATACGAAGTTTAAAGAAAATCGTTGGAGCCGTTTTCGACTAAATCGCGTATAAAAACTATTCAATAATGTTCGTATTTCTGATTGATGGATCTTGTCCGAAAACTTCGTGACAAATGCGTTAGTAACAAACCAGAATACCAAGTTTGAACTTTCTGCGATTTTTTTGTTTTGTTTTTAAGATATTTTTTTTAAAGCATACCAGCACGCGTGTGTCCAGCACGCTCCACAAAGAGACAATTCGCTAGAAACAGTTCTTTCATATTCAAGTATAAGGTTATGTTAAAACATATATATCGGGTAAAACTCAAATTTCGTCAATTTGAAAGACAAAGTAAAAAAATTCTGATGTATAACATTCACTATGTATAGATTTCTTTTATTGGAACTATTACAATAAGCACTTGTAGAAATTGTCGTGAAAGACGCAATTTTGCTTATGTTATTCTTAGATGGCGCTGAGTTTCACTTAACGTAAGCACTCATCAAAAATCGGGTACTGTCTTCCATAATTGTTTTAATTTATTTTGTTACCTTTGTTATTTTGTAAAAAAACCTGTGCTAAATTATAAAAACTAAAACTGATTTTGAAAAAAATTGTTCTGTCATCTGTCGGTGATGTATACTTGTTCGTATTTCATGATGAAAATTTCTGTACAAAATTCTATAGAACCGAATTAAAAACAATACTAAAAAAGTATAATGAAAACAAAGGCATTTCTAAGATATGTATCTTGTATTCATAAAATTTCAAATATATTTTTTTAATATTACTTTCAAGACTGCCCTCTCTATAAAAGACCACCCCGAGACACAGTTTAGACGGTACCATAGGGAAATGATTAAAATGATGATGATGATATTATTTTCAAATTACAAAAATCGGAAAGCAAAATTATTCCATATTCAATTTTAAGCCGATACGATTTTATAAATCTTGCTGCTAAGCGGATGTTTGGTTTCCCATTCAGTATATTTCAAACATAATGGATATTTGATCTAAATTAAATAACTTTATCATATATTGCCGTATTGGTTGAGCATATTATTAGCTTCTACAATTATCAATAAGTGAACACTATTATCAATAATTTTTTTGAGTTTAAATATTTTATTTTATATATCGTTAAAGGGAGTTTTAAATATTTCTAACATATTGTATCTTTACTTATTAAGATCAATTTTTTATATTAAAATTCAATCTATTGAAAGAAGGGAAGGGGGATTAGCTCAGTCGTGGCGCGCGGGACTAGCAACGCGGGAAGGTCCCAGGTTCGTTGAGTCCAGCACGCTCCACTTAGATTTTTTCACTTTCTAGGAGCCTCTACAGCTCACCGTACAGTGATGGACAATGTTGTCTGACATTCCTGACGTCAATGACCAAAGAGATGTAGGCGCGCTTTAAGTAAAAAAAAAAACCTATTTAAAAAACTTCCTCTAATTCATCATTCAATTGTCTTTATTTAACTGTCAACATCGGAGGTTAAAGGCATATATTAATTGAAATTGTGTATTAATAATTATAAGATAGATAATAACATTAAAAAAATTTTTGTTAATTAGTAATCGGCCATTGTCGACAGTTTACAAGATTATAAAAAGATACAAAAATAAGGCAGAATATCGACAATGGTGAGAAATTCATTATGGAAAAATTTAATGCTTTTGTAAGAAATAATAAAAGTTCCTTTGAAAAATGCACCAAAATTATCAACAGATCCATAGCAGTAGAGTGCTGAGGAAATCTGGATTTAATGGAGATCTGGACTACTAGAAACAAGCCGATGGTTAGTTTAAAGAACAAAAAAAAAAATCTATGGTGTTCACCATAAAAAAAAACCTATGGCGCAATAGCCCATGAAGGGCCAAGGCTTCACAGACGGCGTTTTGTAATGGGGGGCGTGAGGGAAGCACGCTGCAGTTCCCTCGCCGTTTAGTTCCAGCCTTTGCTACCTAGGTGCGCTACCAATTGTACCTTCCCACTTTTTTGCTGGGTCAACACCGACTTTGCCCCCATTCACCATAATATTAAAAAAAAAGAAAACACTTTCTAGAATTGTGCCATTTTTAAGGACGAAAGTAAATTTCATTCGGATGGAAAGGTGAGTGAAGAGCCGAACGTAGTGAACATTGTGCCGACTGTGAAGCATGGAGGAAGATCTGGTGATAGTAAAGGGTTGTATGGTGGCCAATGTGGTGGAAAATCTATTGATAAGAAAATGGCTAAATGGGCTTAACATAACATTTTAAAGAAAGTGCCTGTAACTTGGTGACCGCTAACAATTTTAAATTTTACTACAACCCTAAACATTCCATCTTTAATAGCGTACGAACGGCTTCTTTACAAGGTTGCAAAAATTCTCCAGACACCTCAACAATTGTTGTGGTAGTTGGTTCCGCGGAGCTGGAAAGCATCAGAGACATTTTCCGTGGTAGCCTGCTTCATTTTGTGGTCATGGACCGGTTTTGGGCGTTCGCCCATTTTCAGGATGCGTAAACCAATTCATATGGTATAAACTGAATTTGCTCTGTGCAAGTCTGTGTTATCACACTGTCTGACAAACACATCCTGAAGATGGCGAACGCCCGAAACCGGTCGATGACCACAAAATGAAGCAGGCTACCACGGAAAATGTCTCTAACCTCAACAATTATGATTTGAATGTAATTGAATGTCTGTGACATTATCTTAATCTACAAATTAAAAAAAACATCAAATAATTACAGTTTCAGAATTAAAAGACATCATCAATTAACAGAATTCCGGCCATACTAACCAGAAACCTGGTATATTCGATGCCAAGGAGGTTTGATGGCTGTTGGGAGAGGAAAAGCCATCCCTACTAAATACTAATGTGGGTTAAATTAATAATTTTTGATCAAGCTTTACATGTACATAAAACAGCTTGTCCAATTTAGGGTGTAACTATCATATCCATAACATTTTTTTAATCAATTGATTTTATTTTTTTAATATAAAGCATTTTTTTTTTTTATATAGATTGAATTTTAAAATAATAAACTGGTCCAAACAGTTCAATAAAGAATACTGAGAGGGTGAGCACTGTAAATAATATTATTACGAATAAAATAATTAAGTTAGTCATTAAATATAAATATAGCATTCATCAATATTACTTAATAATTAATGCGCAGTAGGTTAATAATTAAAAATATTTAAGGAGATAAAATTATTTTAAAATAAATCTTTTATAAGCATTTATACTTACTTCATATAAATATGGGTGAATAAAAATTTTAATAACTGCCAGGAACTTACCTGTAACAAAATAACAGAATTAATTAATTTTTTTAATAGCATAATTATTTATTAATTATTGATCATTATTAATATAATTGGCAATAATGTAGGAATATTATTGTAAAAGTTTTAAGCAATATTTTTTTATTTTTATTATTATTATAGCGAGATATTTATGACTTTGCAATTTCATTCGCTTCATCATAAAATAACTATTAAAATTAAAAAAATATTGGCCATGCACTATAAATAGAAACTTGTTAACATATATAATCCCCAGAAAGTAAGGATGTAGCTGTATTATTCAGAAAGTTCATTTGTTAGTTAGTTAATCATGTACCAGGGAACGAATGTACTAGAGAATTCTCCGGAATCTTGATGTTTCTGAGGATATTGCACCGTAATAATGCGAACAATGCTCTAAAATAGATGTTGAGGTTTGGTCATAAAAAAAAAAAACTCTTTTTTAAATGTGCCGAAACGTCGGTGAAAATTTAAAGAGTTCTTTTTTATGACCGAACTCAACATCTATTTTACAACATTAAATACAGGCGGTCCTAACAAACACCAAAACATCAATAAGAACAATAGTTATTCTTCTTCTTATTTTAATTTAAGGCGCGTCAACATCTATGGTCATTGGCGCCCGGAGCCTTGTACAGCCGGCCTCCGGACAGACAACACTGCCCATCACCCCACAGTGAGCTGGGACGAGGAATTTCTAGAAACACCAAAATCGAAGGGATTTTGGACTAGATCCCCCCGGTACCAACCAGTGCACTACTCCTTTCCTTGACAGTTATTCTGACACGATCAAAACTTGGGGATTAGCTTCGATGGGCAAATTCTTGCTCAATGTTTCCTACCAGTCCACAACAGAACCACAGTAGATTTACTTCTTCTTTGCAGTAAATCTGGCCAAAAATTGAGAAAAACCGTGCTATAATTGTGACGAATGTTTAGAACTCAATCTTGATATTAGAGTAAACTGGAGTAATGCCTGGTATTTCCAGGGTCTTATGGTCAGCTTCCTATTATTTCTAGATGAAGGCATAGGTATTATTATTATTATTATTATTTTTATTTTTATTTTTATTATTATTATTGTTGTTATTAACATCTACTGGTGGGCTACACCCGAGCAATGCAGCCAACAAAGGCTTATTGTGCCATGCCCAATAATTTCTAGTAAGTGAAACCTCCCCTCTTAAGGAATTTAAGGGCTTTCACCACCAGATCATTTTGCGTTAATATCTCCTCAGGTCACAACGTACCAAAAGTTTCGTGTCGCAATTTAGTTATTGCAACGCAACCAAAGAGCAGATGGGGGACCGTCTCCTCATCATCCTGACATAGTCTGCAAAAGGGTTCCGCGATTAAGGCATAGGGTAAGTATACTGAAAGTTATACAACTGATACTATATCCAACTCAGATTAATATTCCCATATAAAACATAAAGCCAATACCGGGAATGAAACCAAGCAACAGCACTTTGTCGTCCATGCTCATAAATCTTGAAATCATAACTTGATTAATATGGTAAATAGCATCTGGGAAGATCTATTGAAATATCCAACAATGACGGATGTCCACAACATGATATTTCAATAATTTCTTAAATAAAATAAAAATTTATTACATAAGAAAATATATTGACATAACAATCAGATTTAAAAACAGAGCACACCACCGATATTTAAATGAGCAAAACTAATCTAAACAACCAGAATAAGTAACGAGTTTTATAACGGATTTCCTGATTAGTTATAAATTAGCACGCACTGATACATACACACACACACACACACACACACATACGCACGGACTCACAAATGGGCAACAAACACAGTGAATATAGGCCACCAAATTTAGAAAAACAATGGGAAATGCAGTGTCCTGTCAATTACGAAAAAAAAATAAACCAAAAAAACACGAACGTATCAATAATAATTAACAAAGACTATAAATAAAAACTAATTGGAAAATAGAATTCACTGAATGTTCCAATTTTATACGGATAATTCTTAGAAAAATAATTTATATAATAAAATACAGTATGATTTCCCTGTGCGCGATCAATTTTAAAACTTTTCAATTATTCCCCATTTTAAACAAGAGAAATAAATTCCATTAAGAATGAAAAATAACCCAGCAATTGTTAATTGAGTATTTTAATTTCAATTAACTGCAAATATCATTAAACTACTGGTTTTACATTCATGTTCTATATTCTAAATTGAATTTTGACTATAAAAAAAATCTTGTTTAAAACACTCACATAACTTTCTCTTACTCCGGTTCTCAAAATTATAATTGACAAATTTTATAGCTTGTGTACCAAATTTAATGAAATTCGTCAAAAACTGAAAAAACTGTGCAGTTAAAGCGCACTTCCGGTTTACTAAATTTCTTGAAACTAGGAATTTTGGCAATCTATTTACTTCTAATTAATTTTGTTTGGACGATAGAATTGTATAATCAACTATGATAGCACTTTAGAAAAAAACATAACCCCACCCCTACTCCAAAAGTGCTTTTAAATGAATTTTCCCAGAGAAATGTTTTAAATAAAAGTTGTAGATCTTTGTATGTTTAGTTTTTATACGAAGTTTCAAGAAAATTGTCGGAGAAATTTTTGAGAAAATCGCGAAAAAGTGAAAAAAAAATCATTTAGACTAAAGTGGTAATGTAAACGCACTTCCGGTTATCCGATTTCTTTTAAACTCGAAATTTCAACAACAAATTCAATTTTATTTAACATTATTTAGATGATAGAATTGTTTAATAAAGTGAAATAGCACTTTAAATGAAAACCTAACCCCACCTCCTCCACCATAACTGCCCTTAAATGAATTTTCCCAGAGAAATATAACAAATAAAAGTTATAGCTCTTTGTATGTGTAGTTCATATAGCAAGTTTGAAGAAAATCGTCGGAGCCATTTTTGAGAAAAACACAAAAAAGTAAAAAAAAAAAAACAACAAGTAAAGTGGTACTTCCGGTTGAAGAATTTTGACAGGTGACCACTGTCAGATGCCATGGTGATACCTAAACGGAATATCAAGTTTCAATTTTCTACGGTTTTTCTTTTTAAGCTATGCTGTTCTCATACACACACAGACCATTTGCTAAAAACCAGTTTTTTGGAATCAGGGGACCTCGAAACGGATATTTCCGGTGAAAACTCGATATCGAAAATTTCACACGATAACAATACTTCTTCTTTTACTAGGAGTAAGAGAAAGTAAAATATGGACTGAGTGTGGTGTATGGGAGCGCCCATTGATTCAACTAAAGTTTTGTAGGGTTATATTAAATTTCAGGTCTCCAGAAACTCACTAAAATTAGTTTTTCTGGAAAAATCATCCGAATAAAAGTTATAGAAAATTGTTTATGGGCAACAAGCATTCCAAATTTAAAGAAAATCGTTCTAGCAGTTTCCGAAAAAATTATAAAAAAAAACTCCAAAATCTTATTCTGTAAATTCGCACTTCCGGTTAACAGATTTTCTTCAAATTTGGAATTCCAATAATACTTCTAATTTAATTTTCCCGGGAAAATTTGTCCAATAAAAATTAATTAACGTGTATAGATAGTATACAAACTTTAAACGAAATTGTTGTATCCGGTTTTTGAAAAAATCGCGAAAACTGTAAGAAAAAAAAATTCAATAAAGTCGTACTTCCGGTTGATGGATTCTGTCGAAATCTTCATGTCACATGCGTAGCAGTGCCTAAACAGAATTCTAAGTTTGAGCTTCCTGCTATTTTTACTTTCTCTTACTCCTAGGAAGAGGAAGTACTGTAATCGTGTCAAAGTTTCGATATCGAGTTTTCACCGGAAATATCCGTTTTGAGGTCCCCTGAGTCCAAAAAAGTGGTTTTAGCAAAAGGTCTGTATGTGTGTATGTATGTTTGTCCGTATGTGGGCAGCATAACTAAAAAACGAACAACCTTAGACAGTTGAAACTTGATATTCCGTTTAGGTATCACCATGGGATCTGACGGTGCGTTATCTGTCAAAATTCGTCAACCGGAAGTACCACTTTACTAGTTGTTTCTTTTACATTTCTAAATAATGTTAGTTAGAATTAAATATGTTGTTGATACTCCGAGTTTGAAAAAATCGGATAACCGGAAGTGCATTTGTTTTAACACTTTACTGAATGATTTTTTCAGTTTTTCGCGATTTTCTCAAAAATGGCTCCGACGAAACTTCGTATATAAACTAAACATGCAATGATCTACATCTTTTATTTATAACATTTCTCTGGGAAAATTCAGGTAAGGGCACTTTTATAGAAAGGGTGGTGTTACAGATTCCTCTAAAGAGACATCCATTGTTGATTACACAATTCTATCATCCAAACAACATTAATTAGAAATACGTAAATAGATGGCCAAAATTCCAAGATTCAAGAAAATTAGTAAACCGGAAGTGTGCTTTTACTGAACAGTTTTTTCAGTTTTCGACGAATTTCGTTATATTTGGTACACAAACTATAATATTTGTCAATTATAATTTTGAGAACAGGAGTAAGAGAAAGTTGTGTGACTGTTTCACACCAGATTTTTCATTCACTAAACACACACACACACACAGACAGCTATAAACATTTTTTTCGTATTCAAAGGAACCTCAAAATATGTATTGCCGGTGGAGGGGGGGATCCTAAAATTGGAATAATAATTACTATAACTTTTTCTTACTAGAAGAAGTAAAAATATTATGTGATGTGTTCGAAATGTGTTTTACTCGTTGTGTTTGTGTGTACGCGAGCAATATATATATATCGCAAATGAAACATCGCAGAAAGTACAAATTTTTACAATTTACTTTTATTTTTCTCAATTTGATGCAATTCATTTCTTTTTTGCCGAAAAAGATGTCTGTTACATTGGCTACAATGCAGGCAATGCGGCTTTTGTTCAATTATATCATTTCCATGAGTACCAATCTAGCCTCTAATAAAATTGTAACATTATATATATATAAGCTCCTTCCTTGATTTTGTATCAATCCAAAAATAAAATTAACAATGGAAAAAAGTAACAACAATATAATAAACTATTTAGATATGACCATTATACATAATAACAACACAATACATACTAAATATTACAAGAAAAATATAACATCAAACTCCTTTTTAAATAGCCTTTCTAACCATCCTAAGCATATAATTAAAAATTCGGCCGAAAATTTAATCAAACGTGCTGTCAGACTCACTGACCAGCCCCATTACAATGAAACAAAAAAACAATAATAGAATCATTAAAAGAAAATGCATATGATGAAAAATTTGTAACAGAACTTGGAACAGTGCAATAAAAAGTAAAAATCAGAATGGTAATAACTTACATATAGTAAGAATGCCTAATAAAGAACAGGGTACAGCACAAACGGTAATAAATAGTAATAATAGTATACAGTATTTCTCTTTAACCCATATTAAACAACTTACAAACAAAATCAAACAAACGTTTAAAAAATTTAATTTAAATGAAATTATAACAGCACCCTTATTGAAAGATAAATTAGAAAACATTTTGCCAATCCACAAAGACAGAGAAAATAAAATTAACCTCAAAAGGTGTTATATATGGTCTTAAATGTGAATGTAATAAAACATATATTGGGCATACTAAAAACTACTTAAAAACCCGTTTAGAGCAACATAGAAAATCAATTAAATATAAATCTGTGACAGAAAGGTCATTAAAGAAACATGTTAGATTGACTAACCACAATTTCGACTTCAATAATACAGTAATTATTAACAGGGAAAACAGCACTAACAAACGAAAAATATTGGAAGCGTGCCATATCGCCTTACAGTTAGATAACGTTGTAAACGACAGGCAAGAATGCAATCAAATTAAATTTTATTTAAACACAATCAATAATTTAAAAATGCATCTTAATAAATGAGTTCAGTAGCATATAAACTGGCGTAATAAAAACTACAGAGTACTAGTAGATAACAATAGTTGGAGGTAATAATAAACTGATGAAAGTTATATTAAATAAAAAAATATATTGATACAAATTCAAAAGTATATACATAATTATTAATAATTATAATAAAATATTACACAAATAAAATAATTTAAATAAAAATAAAACTAAATGAATATAATTTATTACATGGTAGAAATAACAAATGGTAATTACGTCACAAGAATACTAACAGCCAAATTAAATTTAGTCCACCGTGAATGGTTAGACAAGTGAGGTGTGACAAAATTAACCAGTAAGTAATTAAAATAATTTCAATAAAAGTAAATTTAAATAATGATTGGATAAATACAATGGAACATATAATAAAAAAAAATTTTCTTAATTACAGTTATATAAAACGTTCAATAAAGTAAGGGATAACATGTTTTGGACAATATAATAACCACGTGGTTGACAAAATACAAATCAAAACTTAATAAATTAAATAAATGAAATTCAAGAGTTATTAAATACATGACTAAATTGGACCAGCAACGTATAGTTGCAAATGAAAAACATATTTTAAAAAACCAAATTTGAATCACAGGGACTCTCTTGAATTCTATAAAAAAGTTTCAACAAGTATATAGTAGCAATTATATTCATAGGTAAGCTAAATTGTGGACATTAGAATACTTATGCTGTATTAAATTAATAAAGGTTTTAAATGCATATTGTAAAAATGATTGTTACGTTTGCAGAATTTCAAAAAACCCCCGAAGATGACACGTGAAGATGTCGAAACGTTGGGTGTACAATCTTAATGTAATAGTTTGAAACTTATAATAAAAACATTTTGAACGTTGAAGGCTGTTTAAAGGTTCATGAAAATCACCAATAATTATATATATATATATATATATATTATAGATATGTACATATATATAAAATGATACTATAATAGTTAACCATTGTACCATAGCAAAACATATAATATATGTTATTGTACATAGTCTGCTACTATTGGGTGATGTATTTTCGAAGCAACGTACTGGAGAATAACACGTCCGTTGCGGTTGAGGTGTAGTTTGTCACTTACACACACACACACACACACACATATATATATATATATATATAATAGTAAATACGTATGCACAACACTATTCATTACTAGTCATCACGTTCAACCATTTCACAGTCTGCAAACTCCTTCACGCTTCTTATATTATTCCATCTAGGATATAGAAGAGAAAAAAAGTTTATTTTACGTTTAAAGAGTCACGTGACAACGAGACCTTCCCTCTTAATATTTAAAAACTTATGTATTGATTAATTTTGTAAAACAAACTATTTTTAAAAAAATTATTAATCAATGATTAAAAATAATATTCTTGTCAACAAAAAAAACATGTAAATTAATCAAATTTAATAATTTGAAATGTTTAATATAAATTTCAAATTCCAATTCTTAAATTTTCTTCAAACATCAATTTTTTGGATAAAATATTTTAATTGTCTTCAATTGATTAAAAAAAAAAAAAAATCTGGTTTGAAACACTCATACGACTTTTTCTTACTCTTAATTTTAAACTTACGAGTCATAATAAAACTGTAGCTCCGGTAGTTAAGAGTAATCCAGACAAAATTATCTAGGACGTGGAAAAAAATCCGTACAAGTCTTAAAAGATTAATGATTCTATTGATTAAAAATTTAAGAAATATTAAGTGATATTAATGAATGAAGGAAGCATCCCTACTCAGAAATGTAACGTCGGATTAGTTTAAGCTCTAGAAGTAGGGCCGATGAACTTCTTCTGCTTTTTATTCCATTCGATAAGGCTGAAAAAATTTGGTATTAATTTAAAGAACGGATTTAGTAATATTATTGTTTCTTTTTTCAAGTTTTAATTATCTTGTTTTCCAAACTCGGAATTTCGGCCACATATTTAATTCTAATTATTACTAATTAGATGAAGGAATCGTATACTAAGATAGCACTTTAGAGGAAAACATAACCCTCGTTCGTCCAAAAGTCGCCTAAAATGAATTTTCCTAGAAAAATGTTTCGAATAAAAATTGTAGCTTTAATTTACATATATGCTGTTGATGTTGCTAAGTTCAAAGAAAATTATTTGAAACCATTTTCAAGAAAATCGCAAAAAAAAAGTGAAAAATCCATACAGCAAAGAGTGAAACTTTTGGTTGAGGAATTTGGACACATAACTTACTGGTCGATATCATGGTGTTAAAAAGCGATTTTTTGTTTTTGAGCTATGCTGTTCACGTACACACCACACGCGCGCGCGCGCACCACTTTCTAAAAACCACTTTTTCAGACTCAGGGGACGTCAAATCATGTACTTCCAGTGAAAACACGATATCGAAAATTTGACACATTTACAAAGACTTCCTTTTTATCAGAAGGAGTAGGAGAAAGTAAAAATGGGGGAGCTATAATTTTGTTACTAACGCCAGAAATGATCTATGATAATTTCTAGATAGCTTGGGCGATTGGAAAAAGCGCTCAAGCTCAAGTTTAGTTTTGAACCAACATACGAAAAAATACCTATAATGTCAATTTTGTCGTAGCAAATAGTTTTATTAATAACCATTGTACAGATTCGATAAGGTGGAAATAGGCGCAGAGAGGTTTAGAAGAAATGTTACGTTTAGAGGTTTAAGCGTAATTAGAGTGAAGCTATATCAGATTGCATGAAGCCGTGGAAGAATAGGAAGAGCAAAAAAACAAGTTGGCGACTTAAAAGGATTAAGGAGGATTTTAAGTTGTAAACTGTCGGTACACAGGAACAGATGGTAAACTGAATGGACTAGCCAGTTCTTCAAGAATGTTGGCACCTCTACTGATATCCCTAGTCTAACAACGTCAATTACGATCTGGGCAGCAGAAACAAAGTTGTACTCTGGTGGGTACCGGGGGATGTTGGCAATGAAGGGAATGAGATGGCCGACGCCCTGGCCAAGATAGGCGCTGTGACCACACTTATGGGGCCGGAACCTTTTTGTGGGATTAGCGACCAGTTTCTGTTGGAGGAACTTAGGAAGGAGGAGGAGACGAAGAGATCTCAACTCTGGTACTCCCTCCTTTGCGGCAGGCCAAGATCTGCTTGGGAAATTATAACCAACGGAGGTCGGAGGCCTGCATTGGATTGAGCAAGAACAAGCTCCGCGTACTTACGGGTTTCCTCACGGGGCATTGCCGACTTAGAGGACACCTGGTGAAGCTGGGCTTGGAAAGTGACAGCTCATGCAGATTCTGTGGGGAGTTGGAGGAAACTCCAATACATCTCCTAACAGACTGCGAGGCTGCCACTCAGAGAAGGTTCAGGAACCTGGGCAGCTACCAGGTGGAGGAGGGGGACATACCCTCTCTAGAGCCCGTCAGGGTATTAGGATTCCTCAGGGATCTTAACCTGATGGAGGTGTTGTAGAACGGATGTTCAATTGGGCATCCGTTCGGGTGCTATGGGCAGGCCTGTGGCACCCAGGTGGCATAGCACAATAGACCTGATCTCAGGTCGCAGTGCATTGCCCCCCCCCCCACAAAAAAACAACGCCAATTACACTTAACATTGACACCCTTCAATAATACGTGGCAAACTCATTGGACACTTTACAGATGTTTACATTTTTTGTATAAACACTAATACCTAAGACAGCCATAATAGAGCGTTTCAAGCTTTCAAGAGCAGTGGGTATGGGTTTTTTTTTTAGCCCCTCCCTCTACAAACAACATGCAACAAACTTGATAAGATAGAACCAAGTTTGTAAAAGTTGATAATAGAAAAACTAAAATTTCTCTCAAAGTAACATACAAAAGGCTATTTGAAATAAATATACCATACATATATTTACTGTTATAATATATATTTTGAGATGAGCGGAAAATATTCTAATATATTATGAATATATAACGTGGAAATTCGAACAGGAAAAAAGAAAGAAAAAAGAAGGCGGTAGAAAAAGCAAGGAAAATACATTTTTCATTCTGATATCAATTCCAAAGAAAATACTTAATATTTTACTGAATATTATATATATTCAGTGTGTGTATGTGTGTGTGTGTGTGTGATGAGAAAGCAGGTATGTTTAGATACAGTTAAAGAATTCCTACACATGATTAAAGTTAGATAATTTTGTTCAAGAATCAATTGAAGAATTTCTCTGTAAAGAATGTTAAATATGAGCGCTTTGTTTTGTCAATATATAAGATAGAAGTGGGTTACAGGTGAGTGAAATATACAAATGTTACCTAGATTAATGTAAGTATATAAAATTTCTCCTGGGACAAACACCTAGTTCTTTATTTATATGGAGTAGTATAGAGAAAAAAAAAATAATGTTTCTATTTAATTTGATAAAATAAAATATGCAATCTGATGAATCTTCTTCAATTGTACGTACTTTACATTCTTTAAATAAATTAAAGCAAAAGGAAAAAAACCTAGTGTGAAACACTCACACACACGACATTCTCTTCTTGCTGTTAACAAAATTATATAATAAAGTGATAAATTTTCATTAAAATTCAAATTTTATTATTTATCTTAACGTTAAATATAGAAGTGGTGGGGGAAAGAAACAACTATTCATGCAAGTATAGAAGTAATTACAACGGAGTCGAGAAGAGAGTGCCAATATAACATTGAAACAATCCTATATAACATTTAATATTCAACACCACAGATTCCACAATTTTTACTTTCTCTTACTCCTAGTAAGAGGAAGTATTGTAATCGTGTCAAATTTTTCGATATCGAATTTTCACCGGAAATAACCGTTCTGAAATCCCCTGAGTCCAAAATAGTGATTTTTATTAGCAAATGGTCTGTATGGATGCTTGTGTGTGTGTGTGTGTGCGCGCGCGCGTCTGTGTATATTTGAACAGCATAGCTCAAAAACGAAAAACCTTAGAAAGCTGAAACTTGATATTCCGTTTAGGTATCACCATGGGATCTGACTGACTGTACGTTATCTGTCAAAATTCCTCAACCAAAAGTACCACTTTACAAGTTTTTTTTTTTTTTTTTTTTTTTTTTTTTTTTTTTTTACTATTTTGCGTTTTTCTCAAAAATGGCTCCGATGCTTTTCTTTAAACTTGGTATATCAATTACGCATACAACGAGATACAACTTTTATTTGAAATATTTCTCTGGAAAAATTCATTTAATGGCACATCTGGAGGAGGGTTGGGATTAGGTTTTCATCTTAACTGCTATTTTAGTTTATTAGACAATTCTGTCATCTAAATAATATTAATTAGAATTAAATATGTTGTTGAAATTCCAAGTTTGAAAAAAATCGGATAACCGGAAGTGCGTTTGTTTTACCACTTTACTAAATGATTTTTTTCACTTTAGCGCGATATTCTAAAAAATGTCTCAGACGAATTTGTTGAAACTTTGTATATAAACTAAACATGCAATGATCTACATCTTTTATTTGAAACATTTCTCTGGAAAAGTTCATTTAAGGGCACTTTTAGGAGAGGGGTGGGATTATAGCTTCCTCTAAAATGGTATCATAGTTAATTATACATTTCTATCTTCCAAACAAAATTAATTAGAAATAAATAGATAGCCAAAGTTTCAAGAAAATTAGTAAGCCAGAAGTGCGCTTTTACTGAACAGCTTTTTCAGTTATCGACGAATTTCGTTACATTTGGTACACAGACTATAACATTTGTCAATTATAATTTTAAGAACAGGAGTAAGAGAAAGTTGTGTGACACATCAGATATTTTCGGAATAATAATGTTCCAAACAAAAGTGATAGGTTTATATTGATGCAGTTAGCAGTCCAAGTTTAAAGGAAATAGTTGGGAGCCGTTTAGGGGAAAATCGCGAATAAATTGAAAAACTATCTATTTATCTCAGGCACGAGTTGTACCTAAACGGAATATCAAGTTTGTCCTTACTGCGATTTTTCTTCAAACACAGACTTTTCGCTAAAAAAAAAAAAAAAAATCGTTTTTTCGTACTCAAGGCACCTCAAAACGTATTTCCGATGAAAATTCAATTCAAAAATTATGAAACGATCGTAATATCCCCATCCCACCGACCCCTTACCAAGAGGAATAAAAGAAAGTAAAAAATTTAAAGCCGCTAAATATTTCTAATACTTAGAAAATGAAAGAGAAATAAACTTCAAAGGCCTATAATATCAATTGAACTGTATAAATTTTAAACTTTTGAACAATTTTTTTTTTTTTTTGGCCGTTTAAAAAAGATAGATGAAGTACAAAAAAATAATATTATGGATGAACGGTTTGACCTGAGAGTTTCTTTCAGTACTTTTTAATATTATTTAAAGTTCAATAACCTATTTTAAAGTTCATCATTTTTAAATGTTATGAGAACATACAGAACACGTGAATCTTCAGAATTTATTTGTGTTCGATATCATAAATATAGTAACAAAGATCTGATCTTTTTTCTTTACGAAAATTTTGCAGAATTTAGAGCTTTCTTTACATCACATAACATTCTAAGACCAATGGTGCATAAATCTAAATAAATAAATAATAATAATAATAATAATTAGTCTTTATTAATTTTTATAGTATTTTTACAACATAAAAAATAAAATTAAACTTCCTTTAATTAAAAGTAAAAAATCTGGTGTGAAACATTCACACAACTTTCTCTTACTCCAGTTCTCAAAATTATAATTCACAAATTTTATAGTTAGTGTACCAAATTTAATGAAATTCGTCGAAAACTGAAAAAGAACTGTCCAGTAAAAACGCACTTCCGGTTTACTAATTTTCTTGAAACTCGGAATTTTGGCCATTTATTTATTTCTAATTTTGGAGAAGAAGGAAAAATAAGGAATTGTATGAAATGTTTGGGGAACCAGATATAGTGAGTACCATAAAGCTAAACAGACTAAGATGGGCAGGTCACTTTGTAAGAATGAGGGAAGGAGAGGTTCCAAAAAAGTTACTCGAGGGAGCAATAGGTGGCTCAAGAAAAATCGTTAGGCTGAAATTAAGATGGCAGGATAGTATCTCCAGTAATGCTAGGAACCTGTTGGGTGTCCGCAACTGGAAAGCAGCCGCATAAAGCAGAGACGGTTGGAGGAAGCTCATTGAGGAGGTTAGGACGCACTAAAGGGTTGCAACGCCAAGGAGAGAAAGAGAGATTTATTTCTAATTAATTTTGTTTGGATGGTAGAATTGTATAATCAACTATGATAGCACTTTAGAGAAACATATAACCCCACCCCTCATGCAAAAGTGCCCTTAAATGAATTTTCCCAGAGAAATATTTTAAATAAAAGTTGTAGATCTTTGTATGTTTAGTTTAAATATGAAGTTTCAAGAAAATTGTCGGGAACAGTTTTGAGAAAATCGCGAAAAAGTGAAAACAAATCATTTAGTAAAGTGGTAATGTAAACGCACTTCCGGTTATCCGAATTTTTTGAAACTCAGAATTTCAACAACATATTCAATTTTAAATAACATTATTTAGATGATAGAATTGTTTAATAAACTGAAATAGCACTTTAGATGAAAACTAACCCCACCCCACCCCCGTAACTGCCCTTAAATGAATTTTCACAGAGAAACATTTCAAATAAAAGCTCTTTGTATGTGTAGTTGACATAACAAGTTTGAAGAATATCGTTGGAGCCATTTTTTAGTAAAACGCAAAACAAGTAAAAAAAAAAACAAGTAAAGGGGTACTTCCGGTTTAGGAATTTTGACAGATGACCTACTGTCAGATGCCATGGTGATACCTAAGCGGAATATCAAGGTTCAACTTTCTACGGTTTTTCGTTTTTGAGCTATGCTGTTACGCCATGCACACACACACACACACACACACACACACACACACACAGACCATTTGCTAAAAATCACTGGGGAGTAAGAGAAAGTAAAAATGAAAAAACTTGTTAGTATAAATGACGACCTAAAATAACTTGAGCTAAAGACAAACTCTTGCTCACACACCGTCAGAGGAGAGTCTTGGACTTTTTCATGAAATAATAAACTAACTAAACCATAAATTACTAATACACAATAATAATAGAATAATTTGTAATTTAGCTAACTAATTTAGACCTCCTATACGTGTGAGCATATTTACAATATTTTGCTAATAAGGCGTCCCAGTCTTTATCATTAATATAATCTAATATAGCCTCGCTAGTCAGAAAATCTTTATTAAAATAACAATTTTGCCTTACATCGCTTAACGCTGGACATGCTGCTAAAAAGTGAAATAGATCTTCTATTTCTATATCCCCACACAGTTCACATTTAATATTATCTTGTTTGAAATATTTATAATTTAAATTTATCACATCCCCCCCCCCTACATCTGACAATCAACCGATATTGTCCCATGAAAGTGCAGAACCAAATAAATAATGATAGTTTTTAAAGTTGATCTTTAATTCTCTATAGAGAGGAAAGTTTTCTGAATAAATCAAATATTTGTAAGTGCTGCACTCTACAGTCACTATTGTTCCATAAATCAATATTATTGCAATTGTTATGATTTAATCTTATATTTAAATTAAATTGATTAATATGCTGTTTAATTTCATGAACCCAGAATATTTCTTTTTCAATTATTTCTAAGGCCAAGATTTTGGGTAATCTATTTTCCGGATAAGAGAGAATTTTAGTTAAATATTTAAAATGCAGTTTAACAGTGTATAGGAAAATGGGATGTAGATTTGTCTCAACATAAAGAAAAGCCGAAGGAGTGCACTGAGGCAGCCTGAATAATTTTTTTTTTGCGAAAAAGCGCAATAATTTCTCGACATCTTTATGCATTTCACCACCGCATACTTGCACGCCGTAGCACAGCATAGATTTGCTAACTGACTTAAAGATACGTAATTTTGACGGGTACGAAATATCTTTATTTCAATGAACTGTCGCCATATGGTGTTTAAACCCATTTTCACTTTGTTTACCCTATCTGTAAGATGTTTGCTTAAGGAAAGAGAAGAGATAAGACGGAACCCTAAATATTTATAATCGCTTCTACCTCGATTTATAACTACCTCGATCTCCTCTCTGCCTAAGTGCCATTTTTAAATAAATCAGTATACATATACCCTAATTTATAAATGTGATAGTATTATGAAAAAAGGGCACCACCACTGATAATTTGTATTGGAGTGTATTGACAGACCTTAGTATGCCCTATCATCCTGACTACCTCACGATTACGCCTCCCCCACTAAGAGACACATATTGGTCATAGTGTAACGTTCACCCCACCTCCGTGAACTCTCTATCCAACCTTCCTCCATAACAGCTCCATATTACCCCTTCATAAGTTCCACATAATCAAGACCATATTTTGATAATGTTTGCCTGTCTCCTTTACACAGATTCCACAGACAAAACTTCTTCATAGTAGCCTCCTACTGCCCCTTCTAAGATCCACATGATAAGGATTAGAAGCGGGGGGGGGAGCCTCATTCCACTGCGAACTGCAAATCGAGGTCTATTGTGGATCCCCTTAAATTACAGCACAACCCCCAGCTTTGCCCTCCTGATCAGTCCTAGCAAAGCTGAGAGCGGCTCCGTCATGAAGCTTCTAGCTTCTGGATTGCCTGTCCCCAATTGAAGAAACCTAATCCTCGCCAGGCCGGCGCACTCACAAAGGATGTGCGGCGGGGTTTCTTCCTCTACCTTGCAGAATCGGCATACCGCACTATCCGCAAGTTGTAGGTGGTGCATGTGTCTGTTCAGCCTACAATGCCTTGTTAGTAGAGCCACAATTAACCTTATATCCCTTCGGGTCTGGCTCAGTAGGTCTCTGGTAAATTTAGGCAAATGTCTTTTAATGAAGAGCTTTGCCTGCCTCTGTCCTGGTGTTCCCTCCCACCAACGCAGACGCTGATCTTCTATCCACCCCCTGATAGAAGTTTGAATGAGGCTCCTGGACAAGCCGCAGAAGGGTTCGGGGCCTATAAAGGTATCCTGCGAGCCCTCCCTCGCTAGGGCATCCGCCCTCTCATTGCCCAGGAACCCCGCATGTCCCGGCACCCAGGCGAGTATCAGTTTATTCCGAGTACCCACCTCGGTGAGGGCAAGTAGGCAGTCCCACACCAGTCTTGAGACTATTTGGTGTGAGGAAAGTGCCTTCAGGGCTGCCTGACTGTCGGAGTATATGGCCACTCTTCTACCCATTATCCTTTGCCTTATAATCTCCCTAGCGCAGAGTTGTAACGCCACGACTTCAGCCTGAAAGACCGAGGCGTACTTCCCTAGGCTGGCCTTAATTTTAACTTTAGGCCTGCCCCCGTAGACCCCAGCTCCGACCCCAGTCGGAGTTTTGGATCCATCTGTATACCAGATCGAGTTACCGAACAGGGGTGGGTCGCAGCCCCATTCGCCTCTGCTCGGTATGACAATATGGAAGTTCCTTTCGAAGAAATACTTAGGAACCATCCTATCCGTTGGCATCCCCAGAAGATAGTCCGCCTTGATTTCCTCAATCAACCTCTGGTTATTACGATCATGCCTAGAGGTGATGGGAGGCGGCCCCTGCAGGAGCCTATGTATTCCCATTCTGGCTTCGCCTTGAACGAGAATGTGTAATGGTGATAGATTGAGGAGGACTTCCAACGCCGCAGTCGGGGTGGTTTTCATGGCCCCCGTGGAACCCAGGCATGCTCGCCTTTGGATCCCACCAAGCCTTTCCACCGCCTCCTTCTGCAGCATCTTGGTCCACCAAACCACCGACCCATATGTGACCATGGGTCTGATGATCCCGGTATAGATGCATAATGACAAACTTGGGCGCAAGCTCCAGTTTCTCCCACAAAGCCGTCTGCACCTACTAAATGACGCATCGGCCTTGTGAGAAATTTTGTCAATGTGTTGATTCCAAGTGAGTCTGAGGTCAAAAGTAACACCAAGGTACTTAGCCTCCATCGCAAATGGAATCGAAGTGTGCCCAAGTAATGGTCCACATGATAAAAGAAAGGGGTACATTTCGGCACCATAAATCCGTAAATCCTACCCAAATCTCGTCAATAGCTAAGGTCCCTACTTAATGAAAAAAAAAATGTGGTATGGAACACCCACACAACTTTCTCTTACATCATTTTACATTGTTAAAATTGACTAATTCTTTACAAATTTATAATTCTTGCGAGATGTTGAATCTAATCTGTATAAAATTAATTTTTTGTGAAAAGCATAACCTCCCCTCCCCCCCTCTCAAAACTTCTATTAAATTAATTTTCCTTGGAAAACGTTTCAAACCAAAAAGTGATAGATCTCTGTATGTATATAATCAGAATACTAAAGTTTAATGAAACCTGTCGAAGTTTTCTTGAATAAAAGCGCAGAAAACTGAAAACTATTCAGTAAAGTCTTCGGTCAACCCTATTTTCACTTTTACTTCAAACTCGAAATTTCGGTAACATATTAAATACTTATTAATATTATATAGATGATAGAATTGTATAGTAAACTAGATTAGCACGTTATAGGACAACATAAATCCCCACCCCTTCACCAAAAAAAGCCGCCTAAAATGAAGATGAATCTAATATGAGGATGAATTATAAAATGAATCATGGAATGATGAGAAATGTTTCAAATCAAATATGTACCTCCTTAATATATACGTATGTGTAGTCGATGTTATCAAATTTTTTTTTATAAAAATATTTGATGCCATTTCTATCATATTGATTAGTTAATTTCTGTTTTGTAGTTATATGTCTGTACATACACGCAGTTAGAGGTGGTATTCACATTTTTTTTTAAGGCATCATATCTCGGTTTGAAAAGATATGTGGAGAAAAACAAGCCCACCCACATCATACTAAAATAGTACTATGTATTATTAAATATGTATTGTTTTTTTTGCATTTTTTTTAAAGATTAATTTAAATGTATTTGATATTCTATCATAATAAATATTTCATTTTTCCGTTAAGAATACACAAAATATATAATATAGTTTTGAAATCCAATAAATGAATTGCAAGGATATTATTTATAAGTAAAGACTATGTATTGTTATGTGTGTTGAATGTTTGTTTTGTTGCATTTTTTTTTAAAGATTATTTTAAATTTGCCTATTATTATACTAATTACAGTCATTTTACGGTCCATTAAGTTAATTATAATATAAGAATAGTATTTATAAAATTGAACTGTCAAAAAAAAAAAAAATACAGGTGGGGGCGAGACAATTTATTATTAACAAGAGTGGGGTACAGAAAGCTTATATATGAAACAAGGGGTGACGATTCATATACGATTCACTTCATTCCTTCGACTGAATTCTATGATTAATCTGGGCCAAAGGAAGCAGCAAGCTTTAAACACCAATTTCCATGCTGCATTTAATACAAGTTACGTCGGAATCGCAGAGAGACAAAATGAAGTAATCATTGTTGCTGGAGTGGACCTAATAAAGAAATAATATTACGGTGACCAAAGTTGTCGATGGGCCAGAAAAAATTTTAAGGTTAATCGAAAAATTTGTATAAAAACCAGCCTTGAAATTAGAACTGTAATAAAATTTATTTATTTTTTCTTGTTTTCCAATGTTTTGCATACATTAATATTAAAAATGTTTTAATATTAACATTTGATTATTTTAAAAAATTACATCAATGATCACTAATTGTGTCAGTCAAATGCAAAAATCAAACGAGAGAAAAGAAAACAATGGATTCATGCTATTTTTTCTTTTTTCAATACACATAATGTAGTGTTCACTAATACGTAAAACACATTAATGTATTCAACCATAAATGCATTATTAGCGCGTTGTGTGTGTGTGTGTGTGTGTGTCTATGTGTTAGTAGGTATATACTAACAATATGAACGAGCGAATGATGTATATATATATAAAGGTGTTAATATGAACAGATGAGATAAACACAGAGTTTGATTATGTCCAATCAATGGGAGATTAATTAAAGCATCGTGCCGAAGCCACTTCCAATTATAATGATGAATGTTCCTCATTTGTTTCCACAGAACAACAAACCCAACTTATATATATATATATATTGTGTGAATATATGTCTCTGTAAGCGGTTGTTTTGCCGCTCAAATAACTTAAATACCTGTTACTTGTCAAAGATGTATTATTCACATTATTATTATTATTATTATTATTACGAATTCTCAGTGAGATCCTGGGGATTACATAGCTGGGAATTTTTTCGAACAGCTAAATAAATTAACTATTTTAGATAAGAAACCTAAAAAATGTCGCATTATGTGGCATGTTATGTCCAATTGATTATGTCCAATCAATTGGACCACCAACTTATAGCTAACTTCTGCAGATTAATATATAAATTTTCATCAATAAATAGCGACTGAATATTTCTCCTCAGAGAAGTAGGAATCACGCCTGTTGATGAAAGGACAATAGGAACTATCCTTACAATCCCCACATTCCACATTTGCTTAGTTTCGTTAGAAAGCTGTATATATTTCTGAATTTTGTTGTTGTAGGTGGATGACAAATTTTCATGTGTTAGGGACCGCCACATCTATTAAATGTACAGTTTTCTTTTCTTTTTCTAATAGGATATGGTGTGAGATATGCTGGTCTGTTATCACATTTCTGTCCCAATAAAGTCTGCAGCTTTCATTCTCCATTATAGTTGCTGGCTGATACTTATAATATGGTGTGGATTATTATTATTATTATTATTATTAACAAAAAAATCATCACTAGACTGTAGCAATGTAGATTCAAAAATATATCCAAACAATTTCTTCCTTATACTCCTCCTAGATAGCATAAATAAAAAATTGGATAATATGTTCCTGTGTCTATAAAACTGGTATTGAGTTAAACAATCATATCTATAAAATATTATTAACAAAATAAACAGTAATAAAACAAACAAAAAAAAAGATTTTTATAAAAATTACAGTTTAACTTATACAGACTTCTATACACTGAAGAATAAATCGGAGCCAAATTAACTGGCTAAAATTAAAACATGAATTTAAAATATTCAGCTGAGTTTTAGTTTACAATATAACTCCATAAGAGAGCTTTTTTTTTTTCTTTTTTTTTTTTTAATAATTCATACAAATTAATATTTTTCCTACAAATACTGAAATCTTGTAGAATAATTAAATTAAGGGAAGGGTTAGCCCACTGTACTCCAACGCGGAGGACCCGGATTCGAGTGCAGCTGTGCTGCCCTTAGATTTTTTCTTCCTACGAGCGTCTACAGCTCACTGTTCGGTGATGGACAGTGTTGTCTGTAACGACAGAACATTGTCCAACGGCCGGCAGTGCATTCTGAGAAAGTTCCGCTTGCGAATGACTATAAATGTTGACGCGCTTTAAATTAAAAAAAAAATAATAATAAATTAAATTTATTAAAAAATCTGTTGAGAAACCTTCACACACGACTTTCCCTTACTCGCCCTTACAGGCGATATAATCTTACAATATATTGTAATGGCACTATAAGGGAAAGCCTAACTTCACTTCGCTCTCCCACTTCCCTTCCTACTTGAGTGATTTTTTTTTTATGATATAATAAATGAAAATCTTAATCAGTAAAATAGTTCATCCGTTCGTCCGACTTTGACCAAAACCTTTATATTATTTTTTTAATTTTTTCCGGGCGCATCAACTACGGCGGTTATTAGCGCCCCCCAAACATTTTACTTTCTTTTTTCTGGCCACTCGAACTGGGGACACATTTTGTAACCTATGGCTTCCACACACACACACACATACACACACAGATACACTTTGCTCCGCAATGCAGGGTTGGGCCGTAGGTTTTTCGAGAATCTTTCCACACATCCCCTCATAAATCGTCGATCTAATCGACGAGGAAGAGGGAGGGTTAGTTAGTTCCGCCATCCCTTATTTTATTTCTCACTTGGTCGATAGAATAATAAGGGTAAATAAACAACAAGTGCACCAAGTTTCTTCAGCTTCGTGTGGTTTTCCAATCACATACACACAGACACTAAATTTATACAGGTACCATATTTTCGACTGCCGGTATCTCAAACCGTATATTTCCGGTGAAAACTCTTATGTCCAAAATTTGTAATGCTCGCAAAAAGAAAAAGTAAAATAAATAAACTCTGGTGTGAAATACACTTTCTCTTACTCCTTTTAATACAATTAATATATAAAATGATAAATTTTGTTTAAACTCAAATTTTACATATTAGACCTAACATAAATATAGAAGAGATATAGGATAAGTAACACCCTACTAATCTTGGCAGGTAGAGAAGTGTGATTATCAGAGATATTATCAAGTCGGAGTGTATCAACTGTAATGTGATAACAAGAAAGGGGGGATGATGTAATGTGATAACAAGAAGGAGTGATAACAAGAAGGAAAAGATATAATTTTTAAATTATAAAAATTATAACTGGTGCCAGCCAGTCGCTATTATTCAGGCCAAGAGCCGCGGTCAGTGCACGGTCAAAGGGACCGCCAAAGACACACAGCTAAAACCCTTTCAACAAGAACCCTTTCAAAAGGGTCATTATACGGTCAGTGTACAGAAGGCCACCTGGCCGATATACAAGGGTCAACAAACACTCAAAAAAACCACCTGGCTACAGTCTTTTGATAACCGCCATCATCTGTAAAAAAGTCATTATACGGTCAGTATATAGAAGCCACCTGGCCGATATACAAGGGTCAACAAACACTCAAAAAAAACCACCTGGCTACAGTCTTTTGATAACCGCCATCATCTGTTGCCACACTGGTCACCGACCTATTCAAGACCTAGGGTCAACACACGGCAAGAGATGTTTTAGTGTGACCCGTAATTACACACTTGTCAATGTGTGAGTGATGCCAATATAAACGTCTCTCCACCGGAAGAGGGGATGAGTATTCTTCAGTATTTTATCAGCGTTTCATCAGGATTCTACCAGTGATATACGACATCAGTTCATACATTGCGAGCGCGTCCCTATCTAAGGTTTCAAACATATATTTATTCATCAATCATCATAGTAGTGCATTCTAGTTACCATTTAAATCATTTTAAATTAATTGTAGTTTTATCCTTTTCAAACGTTTAAATTATTGTTAAAATATATATCTATTTTCGTAAATTAGTAGTTCATATTTCGAGTACAACTATCTAAAAATCTCTAACTAACTCCCAACCATTCATCACATCATAACCCTCTTCAAGACATCTGATTCCACTATACAACTAATTTGCTCTGTGCAAGTCTATATTATCACTTGTTTTGACAAAACATCCTGATGATGGGCGAACGCCCGAAACCGGTCGATGACCACGAAAAGGTGCAGGCTATCACGGAAAATATCTCTGATGCTTTCCATCTTCTGCGTCTGCGCACCCAACACAAAAGCGTGATTATATTATGTCCCAGCAATGAACCAACTACGTATAAAATTTGAAATTAACTCCCCAATTTTCCGCACAACTATCCAAAATATTTTTTTTTTTTTTTGGGAGAAATGTTTCAAATAAAACTAATACATATTTATCTGTGTAGTTAGTATACTAAGCTAAAAGGAAATCGTTTAAGTCATTTTCGAGAAAATTGACCCACTTCCGGTTAACCGATTTTCTTCAAATTTGGAAATCTATCAATACTTTCAATATATATTAAATTTATGTAGGCTATACATCCATATATTATATTAAAATGGTACTTTATAAAAGAAGCTTAATGTTACTGTTCCTTCACAACCCCATGAAAAAAAAAATCAATGTTTCCCCAGGGGAAAATGTTTCAAATAAAAGTGATAGGTAATTTATATGTGTAGTATACAAAGTTTAAAGAAAATCGTTGGAGCCGTTTACGAAAAACTGAAAAAAATATCATTTTCAAAGCGTAAAGTCGCACTTCCGGTTGATGAATTATTGCCGGAAATCTTCTGCGTTTGATACAGTGGTAGTGCCTAAACAAATTACCAATTTTTATACGACTTTTTTTTTTAGATATTCTGTTAAAATACAGACAGACCAAAACATGTATTTCTGGTCTCAGTTTTCAAAATCTGCCACGATCGCAATACTTCCTCTTAATAATATTAGTAAGAAAAAGTAAAAAACAATTTTTTAAACATTTTTGACTATGATATTAATTCTAATGAAGCGAATATAAAGTTGATTGGAAAATGATTTAGCATTATTTTTCTGAATTAAAAGTTTCTTTTTTAATATCTTTTACTTGTTCTTTTTTTTTTTATTTGTTATAGCAGCCCAACTGCACACTATATAAGTAAGATCGACGACTCATACTGATACATCACAAATCACTCACATAGTAAAAAGAAAAAATGAAACAGAAAAAGAAAAAAAAATAAAACGTCTAGGGGATAAAATTGTATCATGATAGAATCACGTTCGCCATCACTACGATATGCATTTTATCTTCTAACAATTTAGTTACAGCATTTTTTTGTTTTTTTTTTCTCCATTTTTATAGATATATATATATATATATATATATATATATATATAGCTGTTCATGCAATAAGTCATGACAAAGATGAACTACAATTTTCTACTAGTCATCAACTCTTCTAAGCTTTGATTACCCAAACCAATGCAGGTGTAACATTCCAAATAATACAGCTAATGCTATTATTGTACAGAAATCTGGAGGATATTAATATTATTATCTTAAGCCTAATTATATTAATTAACTAAACACTAACACAAGTTTCTCTCATTCCTTGTAATACAATCTATATATAATATATATAAAATGACAAAGATATTTAAACCAACAATATTTGAAATTTAACGCTGCAATTCCGCTAAACTATCTGAAATCTTTTTATGAAGTAAAAATCACTTTTTATAAGATTATAGACTGCACAACACTTGAGTTTCCGGGTTGAAACCGCGTCATTGGTTTGCTAGAAAAAGGACGTTTTCGCCCATATTGCAATGAACTTCTTCCGGGACGTTACATCTTGAAACCTAATGGAAGCAATGAAATTTGGTAGAAAATGGGCGAAACTTAGTGGTTAAAAGTGGCCACGCCCTTTTTCTACCAAGTTTCATTGCCTCCCATTAGCTTTCAAGGGGTAACCAACCTGAAGAAGCTCATTGCAATATGAGCGATACGGCGGTTTTCTAGCAAACCACTGACGCCGTGGTCTCAGTTTCTCAAACGTGGGACACTCAGGTGTTTCTCTTAAAAAGATGGCAAAGAAAACCTAAAAGATCAAATTTATAGACTTTTCATTTTTGAGATATTTTTACGCACACACAGACACACACACACACACACACCAGTCTCTAAAAACTTTTTTTTTCGTATTCAGGATCCCATAAAACATGTATTTCCGATGAAAACTCGTAGAAAATTAGGCATGATCATAATACATTCATATCACAAAGTAAAAAATACAGTACTTGTGGTTGGTTCCGTAGAGCTGGAAAGCATTAGAGATATTTTCCATGATAGCCTGCTTCTTTTTGTGGTCATCCACCGGTTTCGGGCGTTCGCCCATCATCAGATGAAGGGCGAACCAACCTGAAGAAGCTCATTGCAATATGAGCGATACGTCGGTTTTCTAGCAAACCACTGACGACGTGGTCTCAGTTTCTCAAACGTGGGACATTCAAGTGTTTCTCTTAAAAAACAATGTTTTTCTTATACAGACAATGTTTTACACTTTTCAAGAACATAAACTTCACTAATTCACAAGTTTGTATATTCACGGCAACAATGCTGATAGGCATTAATGTTGCCGTGACAGTGCTACTTGTCATGCTATTGTCATTGGTATAACAATATTATACTTTAGGATGCGTTTTTGTCAAACAGTATGATAACATAGATTTGCAAAGAGCAAATTTAGTTTTTACACTCATGATGATGGGCGAACGCCCGAAACCGGTCGATGACCACAAAAAGAAGCACGTTATCACGGAAAAATATCTCTGATGATAAAAAATTCAAATTAAATGAAACTGCATGTTGTATCTCCATGATAATATGTCAATGGAAACTCTAGTATGAACATTCTGCAATTTTTAGTTTTAAAGGTAGCTGTTCACACATTGATATACACAGTAGACAGTTCTCTCAAAATATAGTTATTTCTTACTTCAGGAGACATCGAAATATGGATTTCCAATGAAAATTCGATTGCCTGCAATACTTGTAGTATATGAAAATAATTTCCGATAGA
The DNA here is from genome assembly GCA_011037195.1 of Triatoma infestans. Lineage (NCBI taxonomy): Eukaryota > Metazoa > Arthropoda > Insecta > Hemiptera > Reduviidae > Triatoma > Triatoma infestans. The sequence goes on along the minus strand of JAAEAF010001071.1, from coordinate 38,530 downwards.
AAAAACAAAAACTATTAAAGAAGAGTAAAATGAAAATTATAAAAATCATTTAGGTTTAAGGAAGCTGTTCAAAAACAATCTACAAATATAAAATATTGATTATTTTGCACCTTCGTTTTTCAACCCGGAACACTTCGTCTATCTCTGACCTCTTTAGGTATGGCATAAAAACAAGATTATATTTCACATAAATTTAACGAAGAGTTAAACGAAAATTAACGATAAATTATTTATTAATGTTACTACTAACAGTACTATCAGTTTGGTCCCGTGGTGGGGAGCAAGTATGTTCAAATAAAACCTGTTTATTGGTAATAAAAGTTTAATGAGCTGGCCTGACTTTCAAGTTTTCTATTCTGCGCTAATTCGTACAACCTCTTCGTTCATCAATTCCTTGAATTAACTAGAAAGAAATAATGCCCAACGTTAGTGTCGTGACAGTAGACCAAGCCCCGCCTTAGGAAACTGCAGATAATGCTGACAGGCGTTAATGTTACCGTAGCAATGCTAGTCATTGGTATAATTATAATGAAGAGAGAAGAGAACAAAATGATCTCTTGCACAGCACAAAGTTGTGTTAATCTTCATCTACTCGCAGATATCAAATTTCATGATGACATCATCACTACAAACTGCTTGGGACTAATATTATCGTGCACGCACGCTTTTCAAGAACATCAACTTCACTAATTCACAAGTTTGTATATTCAAAGTGAGTTTTTCAAATTACTAACTCACAAGTTTGTATATTCAAAGTGAGTTTTTTAAATTACTAATTTATGATAGAAATAAAATGTACATTTAATGTAAGAATATTATAAAAATGACTCTAGAATTAAACAAAAATAATATACTGATATAAAAACAATCCTAAGTGCGGATTTTCTCGGATAGCCAGGCCGCACTAAGGGCTTTGAGTAAGCCTTGGTGGAGTTCGAAATTGGTGGGAGAATGTCGGAGGAAGCTCAATGCTTTAGCTCGGAGGGGTACGGTGCGCCTCTATTGGATACCCGGACACGCGGGAATAGAGGGGAATGAGAGGGCAGACCAGTTGGCTAGGGAGGGATCATCTCAACCATTTTGCAGTCCTGAACCAGCCCTGGCTGTCACAAAGACATTTCGTGACAAACAGATTAGACTTTGGGAGACGAAAGTTTTGGAGAAACGCTGGGGGCACACGCAGGGGTGCCTCCAAGCCAAAAGATTTATAAAGACAAGTAGGCAGGGAACTTCGGATTATCTCCTGCCCCTTAGTAGGACGGGTCTGAGGACCCTGATAGGGATAGTGACTGGACACACTTGGGTGTCCAGCCACTTGTTTAATATAGGGAGGACGTCTAGTCCCATTTGTCAGAACTGTGACGACGGAGTGAGGGAAACGGTGTACCACTACCTTTGTCAGTGTCCCCGTTTCGCTGGAACTAGGTTTCGTGTTTTTGGGAGGACATCACTCTCGCAGGATTGTCTGCACAAGCTGGAGTTTCGGGATATCTTGGGATACTGTAGATTAACCGGTAAGCTATCGGGGGAGATTTATTAAGGGGATAGAGGGGGTATCGGGGGGATAAAGGCCACATAGGCTTAGGTCCCGCGCCATTAGGCACCCGAACTGCAATATATAAAACAATCCTTGCAGCTGTTTTTCTCTAAAGTCTTATTTCAGTTTATTATACAATTCAATCATCTAAATACGAGATATTAATTGAGAATTAAATATGTTGCAAGAATTCCGAGTTTGCAAGAAAATCCGTTGATCGGAAGGAAGTGCGTTTTTTACTGAACAGTTTTTTAGTTTTCTGCGATTTTCTCCTTAAAAACATCAACGGATTTCATTTTAGCGCTGGTCTGGCATTTTAGTTCATTGGTAGCGCGCTGGACTAGCAACGCGGAGGTCCAGCAGTGCTGTCAGATTTTTTCAGTTTGCTGTCCGGTTATGAGCTGTGCACTGAGAAGGCTCCGAGGCGCAGAATAGATCTTTCAGGTCGCAGTGCAATGTCCCCCTATAACAATCTAACAATCTACGTTTGGAGGTTGTTTGTTATAAAACAAGAATACGTTTGGGTGGCTGGGGCCAAAGTAAAGACAATTTAACTTTTAAAGTTTATTCAATCGATGTTTCGGACATCAAGTGAGCATTATTTAACTCTCTACCACTTCTCAACAGACCCTGAGGAAGGAAGACACCAAAGGTGTCTGAAACGAATAAACGTCAATAGAATAACTTTAAAACTTAAAAAGTATTTTTCTTTGGCTCCAGCCAACCAATACTTTGCTTTGTTTTTAAAAAAAAAAATGTACTGCACAAAAAATTCATTTCAAGACCCAATAACAAATGAAATAGTGCTCAATTGTACGTACTTTCTCTTACTCGTCGTAAGAGGAAGTATTATAAATCGTGTCAAATTTTTAATATGGAGTTTTTCTTCGTAACTACACGATATGAGGGCCCCTTACTTCAAAAAAGTTGATTTTTAGAAAAATGGTCTCTGTGTATGTATGTCGCTGTGTGTAAACAGCATAGCTCAAAAATGAAAAAGCACAGGAAGTTCAAACTAGACATTTCGTTTAGTTATCACCATGGTATCCGATAGTAAGTTGTCTGTAAGAATTCCTCAATCGAACGTACCACATTGCTGAATGGTTTTTTTTTTTATTTTTTTTTTTTTTTTTGTGATTTTTCTCGAAAAACTCCAATGGATTTTCTTTAAAATTTGGTAATTCACCAATTACACATATTAGGAGCAGCTACAACTTTTATTTGAAACATTTTTTTGGGAAAAATTAAGGCAGCTTATCAGGTAAGCGATGTTTTTCTCTAAAGTCTTATTTCAGTTTATTATACAATGCCATCATCTAAAATAATATTAATTTAGAATTAAATATGTTGCAAGAATTCCGAGTTTGCAAGAAAATCCATTGATCGGAAGGAAGTGCATTTTTTATTGAACAGTTTTTCATTTTTCCGCGATTTTCTTCTTAAAAAAACTTAACGGATTTCATTTTAAAATATAGAGAGTTCTATCGCTTTTGTTTGAAACTGTTTTTCCAAGAAAGTTCATTTTAAAGAAGTTTTGAAAAGTAGGGGGAGGTGATTATACTTTCCTCTCTGACAAGTCCATTTTATTAAATTTAGATTCCCCCATTGAAATTAAAATTGAAGACAAGAAAATATTTAAAAAGAATTATAAGTGTGAAACAAAATTTGTCAATTATAATTCTACAAACTGCAACAAGAAAAAGTCGTCGTGTGTTTGTTTCACACCGGATTTTTTTTTTTATTTAAAAATGATATATATTTATCTACAATATTATATTATTATATTATTTTAATGCAATAAACTATTCCTTTTTACCCAGAATAATCATTCGATTTAATGCACGTCTCTATTTAAATAATTTCCAGTTAAATCATACCCCTAATCTATTATAAAATTTTCATTGTATTTTCCATGAACATTTCTGGGCTCTCATTACTCATACTTTCAATACCTTAATCGTAATAGTTCAATATTTATAATTATCTTTATTTTCCACAATTTGTTTAATTAAAAAAAAAACAAAAGATCGAAAACCTATAAAATTCCAATTAACTTCTAAAAAACAAGTAAAAAAAAAAAAAAAACTTCCACTGAAAACATTATGGCCTTCCTTCTTGATATATTCCTGCTTTATCTTTTCTTTCCAATCCTGTTTGTTCAGTTTAAGTGTTCTGTTTTATTAAGATTTATCTCTTGACCTCATTCTGTTCTATGTTTACTATTGAATACATTACACATTAACCTTTTTTTTTAAGGTATGTTATTCCTGTATATAACTGGATGAATTATTTAAAATATATAATATGTTCCTAATATTACATTATACAATAACTGGGGTTTTATATCAAACACTGGAGATTATGAGAGACAGTCAATAACTAAAAAAGACAATAGGTTATAGTTTTTAATCTGGTGTATAAATGAATCTTACAAGTTATCTACTTCTTTCTTTCTTTTTTTTGAAGATTAATCGCCTAATACTTTTATAAACGTGTGCCACCTCTTCTACCGTGTTACTTTCACTTATTTCTAGTAAAAGGAAGTATTACGATCGTGTCAAAATTTCCCAAATTTGTTGGGAGGGGGGAGGGGGTTCCTGAGTACAAAAAAATTTTTCAGGCTTCCGCGGGTCATTATCATGTAAAACATTTAGGGACTTCGGGTTGAGATTGGGTCCCATGGTTTATTATAAACCGACCCTTTCGCCCATACTAAAATAGGCTTCTGCATGGTAGTGTCGCGGGTGGCCTGTTTCAGCTTTACAGGCGACACTAACATTGAGAAGCCTATTGCAATATATGCGAGACGTCCGGTTTACAAAAGAAACCATTGACGCCATCTAAACCGTCAACCCGCTCTATATGTATGTATGTGTGTGAACAAAAAAAAAAAAAAAAAAAAATCTCAAAAATTAAAAACCGCAGGAACCTCAAAAAACTTGATAGGTATTTCCGTTTAGGTACCGCGTCTAACACGAAAGTTTAGGTTAATACGAAGGGATAAAAATCCATCAACCGGAAATGCGTCTTCACTGTTTTTTGTTCCCCTCCCCACCACTAGTTTTTCGCAAATTTTCTCTAAAACAGCTTCAGCGATTTTAGTGAGAAAAAAGAAATTATTGGGAAAAAAAAAAACATTTAGAGGAAAGTTTAAAAAATTGCTCTTCCACCAGCACTCCCCCCCCCCCAATCAATTTTCAGGAGAGAAATTTTTCAAATAAAATACTAAAGAATAAGATAAAATAATGCAAATACAATTAGCGTAAAATAGAAATTAACTCCAAGTAATTAGGTAAATTCATTTTACAAATTATGTAAATTAATTTTTATTATTGAAATGTTACTACAATATACATAAAACTGTTGATTGGCAAATATGGATTATATTTGTATATCTTATCTAAAATATTTTTAATTTTAGATAAAAAAAAAAGTGAATATTATTTTATTATCAATATTTCGTTTAAAAGTTTGTAAGAACGATAAAACTCGTTGATATATGGAAGATTCTTCTCGACCGTTGCTTGTATGAAGGAAAAGGATCGTGAGTTTCGGTCTTTTTTTAAAAAAAATTAAAAAAAAGTTAAATTCTTGCTAACGTTTCGACAAATATATTGTCTTTTTCAAGGCATAAAAAATAAAAAAAATAAAAAACTATTAATAATCTTTAAAACATATCAAAACTTGAAAACTTATGTAATTTTGTAAATAAAAAGTTGAGAACACCTCAACAACACAGAGAAAAAAACATTTTTTTTGTTTGTTCACTATTCTCTGTGTTGTTGAGGTGTTCTCAACTTTTTATTTCCAAAAATTATACATAAGTTTTCAAGTTTGATATGTTTTCAAGATTATTTAATAGTTTTTATGTTTTTTATTTTTATGCCTTGAAAAAGACAATATATTTGTCGAAACGTTGGCAAGAATTTAAGTTTTTTATTTTTTTTAAAAAAAAGACCGAAACTCACGATCCTTTTCCTTCTCGTTGATATATCAAATTAAAGATATATCGCTGGATCTTTTGATTCCTGAACACCCTAAAATAAATTCCCCCCCTACCAAAGTGTTAAATAAAACTGATTGAATTATGTGTCCAGTTACCATTCTAGATTTAAAAAAATCGATAAGTTTTCTAAAAAAACGGAGGAAATTTCAAGATTTAAGAACATTTCTTCATTGGTTCTGGCTTTCGGTAGAAAAAAAAAATACATACACACATCTATTACGACATACATATATACATAATAATTAAATCATTTTTACATAAAAAAACTTTTTTTTTCGTATTTAGAGGACATAATATATTTCTTACATAAACACGTATTAGAAAATTTGACATTCAAATCAATATTACACTGATTGAAGGAAGTCTATTACAATATGGGGGAAAAAGACGGATTTATAACAAACTACCGAAGCGACCTCAACCCGAAGTGTTTTCGTTCGCGGTGTCTTGAAATTTCAATTTGACATAAATAGAAGTATTATTATTATAATAGGGTTGCCTAGTGGCTTGGGACCTAAGCCTATGTGGCTGCCCCCCGCCGATATCCCCCAATTAAATCGCTTAAGTAATCTCCCCCGATAACCTACCGGTCAATCTACAATATCCCAAGATATCCTTCAACTCCAACTCGCCCAGAAAATCCTGAGAGAGTGGTACCCTCCCAAATACATGAAACCTAGTACCAGCGAAACGGGGACACTGACATAAGTAGTGATACACGTTTCCCTAACTCCATCATCACAGTTCTGACAAATGGGACTAGACGTACCCCTATAATAAACAAGTGACTAGACACGCAAACGTGTCCAGTCACTACCCCAACCAAGGTCCTCAGGCCTGTCCTTCTAAGGGACAGAAGGTAATCCGAAACTCCCTGCTTGATTCTTATTATAAATCTTTTAGCTTGGAGGAACCCCTGCGTGCCCCCATCCCCAGCATTTCTCCAAGACTCTCGTCTTCCCAAAGACTAATCTGTATATCGCGAAACATCTTAGTGACAGCAAGGGCTGGTTCAGGACCACAGAATGGTAATGATGATCCCTCCCTAGCCAACTGATCCGCCCTCTCATTGCCCTCTATTCCCGCATGAAACCTTAAACCAGAAGTAAGTTACTATTGAAGGTTTCTTTCAACAGTCATTCGCGATTTTTTTTGCACTTCATATAATATCTATCACTTTTATTTGAAAATTTCTCCAATAAAATTAACAAGGGAGCTGCAACAATAAGTTTTTATACTTGGGTGCCGTTTCAGTAAAAAGTACGGTCGTCATCTATACAATATTACAATACAACCAGAATACATACAGAATACCATACAGATGGGCGAATACCCGAAACCACAAAAAGAAGCAGGCAATCACGGAAAAATTGTCTCTGATGCTTTCCAGCTCTGCGGAACCAATTACAAAAACTATACAACCAGAATTTTAACATTATTAAAACTCCTGAAGTTTTGCAAAACTTTTTTAAAAAACAGGATGGCATTCCGACATCACAATGACTTTTCTCGAGTTTTTCTGGAAATTTCCGGGGGGAAAATGCTACAATAATTTTTTTCTGTATTTAAAAAAAAATTTCTTTTAATTAAATTTTGCAAATCTATAAGTTTGGACAAAAAAAAAAGTATAATCAGTCTTGTGGCGATTGTTAAAGGTGGTGGTATCACTCCTTAGACCAAAAGAATGTGATACGACCACAGTAAACTTAATTATTAAGACCAACTAAACGTATAATAAAAATGATTACAAGTCTGAAGAAAATTTATTTATTAGAATTGTAATCGCAGTAAGAGTGGTGTGAGTTTTTCACATCAAACATAACACCACCATTACTTTTATAAATATTTATAAATGTAAATATATAAATAAAATAGATTATAAGTATATAAGCAAGGAAGAGTATATAAATAAACAGCTTCGTCTTCATACAGATATTTTATCAAGATTAATAAAGGCAAACATTTCAAAATATATATGTATAACTTGTATATAATGGCTGAACAAATTTATTTTTATACATATAGCCAATATATATTTCTGTCAGATCTGTACAATTTCCAGAAATATAGATCTTATACAAATAAAATCTAATTTATATTCAAATATATAGAAATAAATCAAATATATTCAAAATGAATTAAAACAAGACTTACATGACTTTCTCTGACTGCAATTTAATAATAATAATACAATTAATAAATTTTCTTATAAATTCATTTAATTGCCCTTAATCAATATACATGTTACGTAGATTTTTGTGGGGGCAGGTGGAAGCCAAAATAGTAGGTAGTGAGAGAGAGACAGGTTCATCATCTCGCAGTCAGTGCCTCCTCCTTCAATAACACTCTAAAATCAAATGTCACAGATTCCTAAACACCTTTAAATAATTTTGTCCAAAAAAAAAAAATCCGGTGTGAAACACTCACACACTTTCTCTTACTCCAGTTTTCAAAATTTTAATTGACAAATTTTAGAGATTGTGTACCAAATTTGATGAAATCCGTTGGAGTTTGTAGAAAAATGAAAAAAATGTTCAGTAAAAGCGCACTTCCGGTTTACTAATTTTCTTGAAACTCGGAATTTTAGCCGTCTATTTATTTGTAATTAATTTTGTTTAAATATTGCCCTTAAATAAATTCTCCCAGAGAAATGTTTTAATAAAAAGTTGTAGATCTTTTTATGTATAGTTGATATATCATGTTTGAAGAAAATCGTCGGAGCCATTGTTGATAAAAGCGCAAGAAAGTAAAAAAATCTGGTGTGAAACACTCACACAACTTTCTCTTACTCCAGTTATCAAAATTATAATTGACAAATTTTATAGTTTGTGTACCAAATTTAATGAAATTTGTCGAAAACTGAAAAAAACTATTCGGTAAAAGCGCACTTCCGGTTTACTGATTTTCTTCACACCCGGAATTGTGGCCAACTATTTATTTCTAATTAATTTCATTTGGATGATAAGAGTTGTATAATCAAGTATGATACCACTTTACAGGAAGCTGTAACCCTACCCCTCTCCTAAAAGTGCCCTTAAATCAATTTTCCCAGAGAAATGATTCAAATAAAAGTTGTAGCTCCTTGTATATGTAGTTGATGCATTAAGTTTAAAGAAAATCCTTGGAGCCATTTTTGAGAAATACGCAAAAAAGTAAAAAAGTCAACTAGTAAAGTGGTACTTCCGGTTGAGGAATGTTGACAGATAACGCACAGTCGAATCGCATGGTGATACCTAAACGGAATATTAAGTTTCAGTTTTCTACGGTTTTTCGTTTTTGAGCTATGCTGTTCACATACACACACACACACCACTTTTTTGGACAGGGGACTCAAAACGGATATTTCCGGTGAAAATTCGATATCGAAAATTTGACACGATTACAATACCACCTGTTACTAGGAGTAAGAGAAAGTAAAAAAATACCAGAAAACTGAAAAATATATTTCAAGAAAAACACACTTCCGGTCATCCAATTTTTTTTTGAAACTCGGTATTTCAACAACACATTTAATTATAATTAATATTATTTAGATGATAGAATTGTATAATAAATTGAAATAGCACTTCACAGGAAAACCTAACCCCACCCCACCCCTAAAAGTGCCCCTTAAATGAATTTTCTCGGAGACACCTTTAAAAAAAAAAGTTGTAGCTCTTTGTATGTGTAGCTGATAGACAAAGTTTGAAGAAAATCGTCTCGAGATATTTTTGAGAAAATCGCAAAAAAGTAAAAAAAAAACTAGTAAGCTTGTACTTCCGGTTGAGGAATTTCGACAGATAACCCACCGTCAGATCCTATGGTGATACCTAAACGGAATATCAAGTTTCAACTTTCTACGGTTTTTCGTTTTTGAGCTATGCTGTTCACATACATACTGCATACATACACACACACACACACACACACACACACACACACACACACACCATTTGCTAAAAACCACTTGAAAGGCAATCTTAACGTTGCTGCAGCTCCTTTAGGACTCATCAAAAATCTATTTTCCTGGAAAACACGTTTCAAATAAAAGTGATTAATTAAAATAATAAAATAGCACTTCCGGTTTCAAAGAATTTCGCCTGAAAATTACGTGACAAAAACGGTGGTTGGCAACTTAATGGAATATCAAAAGTGATTTTTTTTTTTCTTGTTTTACGATTTTTTTAGGTATCGTACCTAAACGCTCGCGCGCGTACACACAAACTCATACATAAATCTAAATTCAACTATTTCACAATCGATTATATTCGTATTTTTAGTAATTCCCAAACTAACTAGGTATTAATTAGTTTAAATAGAAGTTCCAATATTACAGAACTTAACATGATTTTTTAAATAATTATTCTAAAATTGTAATAAAATTGCCATAAAAAAGTAATAATTTTGTCATTTATTATCACAAGTACATGGTAAAGTGGAAAACTTCTGGAAAGATTGATTTAATGTTAATGTATGCATAAAATCAAAAATATGAAAGCTCTTTTACTCCACTATTCCACACTATATATATAGTGGATATATATTCCCGTCTTTATTAAAATTAATTACTGCCAGCTGTTTCAGCAATAACAAACTGCCTTCTTGAAACTACACATACTACTACTTCCATTGCCTTATATATATATATATATATATATCTTAATAAAACTGAATATTCTCTATTTAATTAAATGGTCCGGAGGGGTTTTATTATATTTCCTTAGCTTAAATGGTTTTTGCCAATTAAATAAATATGGAACAACAATAAAATTTAGTTAAATAAAAAAACTAATCAATTTGCTAAACAAACACAGGAAATTACGTATATACGTATAGCAAAAAAAACTGACAATTAAATATTTTATTTATTACAAGAAGTTGGGAATAATTCATTTTTTTAATGAGAATAGACGAATTCAATATTTTCGTTGATCTGGGTGCTGTAATTTAAAAGAATAGTATTAACAGGATCCCATTTATTGCCCTTCGCGGGTGAAATAGACACTAAAGATCTTGATACATGGATGTAGAAAAAAAAAACCCTATGGCGTAACAGCCCATGAAGGGCCAAGGCTTGCCGGACGGCGATTTGAATAAGGAGGCGTGTGGTAAACACGCCGCAGTTCCCACGACGTTTAGTTCCGGCCTTCGCTACCTAGGGCGCTACTAACTGTAGCTTTCCACTTTTTATCACGATGCTGGTCCAAAATCGACTTTACCCTCACGGGAATCGAACCCTGAATTCTACACCAACGCGTGAGTATATGGATGTAGAAACGACTTAATATGGTAAAATTAACATAAAAATCATTTATACAAAATATCTGGATCAGACAATATTTAAAAACAAACGAACTAATGCAAAACCTTAAAAGATTAAAAAACTAAGACCAAAATCCTAAGGAAAAATCTTAAAAAGAGTTCCATTCTTGACTAATAGATCTTTCTAATAGAATCTTTACTAAAACAAAATTAAAAAAAATAAAATCTGGCATGAAACACTCACACTAATTTCATAGTTACACATATAAACCATTCACTTATTGCAATTTACATAGTTTTGATTTATTATTCATAATATACATAATTCATATTATACATAATATAAAAGACATACTTCCGGTAAACCGATGTTCTACATACATGGAATTTTCGGCAACAAATTAATAATCTTATTAATATTAATGTAATAGGATCCGAAGGGCGAAAAGAAACACAAAAATGACAATGAGTTATACGCTACGTAGGCCAGACTAGGGTGGGAGACTGTATATATGTATAATAGCCGAGCTAACCCTACAGGGGGAAGTTTTACAACAGTTTACGACCAGTTAACAACCAGTCAGCAACCTACTACCTTCTCATCACTTAGCCAGTCTGTCTCTTTATTATTCTCTCGCTCCCTAAATTCTATTTTAATGTAAAGTCCTTGCAGTTAGTGTGTTCTCTCATTATACAGTGTTCAGTTTTCTTCAACCATTCTCCTTAATCTCTCTCTCTCTCCTTCTCACATCCATTATAATTAATTTAGACGATAGAATCGTTTATTATATTGAAATGATATTTTTAGAGTAAAGCCCGTTTACCCTAAAAGCCCGCTTACATAAATTTTCCCGGAGAAATGTTTCAAATAAATGTTTTAGCTCTTTATAAGATAAGTTGATACACTAAGTTTAAAGAAAATCATAAGAGCCGTTTTCAAGAAAATCACAAAAATCTGAAGAAAAAAAAATCTTTTTAGTAAAGTAGTACATCCGGTCGACCGATTTTGGCGAAAAAGTTTATTGCCGCATGCCATATGGTAACACCTATAGGAAGTATTATGTTTCAGCTTTCTGAGAATTTCCGTTTTTGAGTTATGCTAACCACACCCATATACACGCACACGCACCCAGAGAAACCAATTTCTAACCACTATTTCGGAATCAAGGTAACTCAAAATATATATTTTGCGGTGAAAACTCAAATTCAAAACTTAACACGACCTCAATACTTTCTCTTACTACGGAGTGGGAGAAAATAAAAAATAAACTGAACTTGTATAAAATTAACTGTATCTTTTTTTCTCCTCAATACTTTCTCTTACTACGGAGTGGGAGAAAATAAAAAATAAACTGAACTTGTATAAAATTAACTGTATCTTTTTTTCTCTATCATCAATTTTTAACATTTGCTTAAAAAGATGCATATTGATAGTGTCTAATTTGAAAAATAGCACGAAGAGTGGTATGAAAGTGTATGTATGCATTATGTATGTGAATGAATGTTTGTTAGTGTGTGCGCGTGTATAAGCCAAGCTTCTTAAAAACGGAAAATCGGTGGAATATAAACCGGAAATTCCTTAAGTCATCATCATTAGATTGGACACGAAGTATCGTCAAAATCCTTCAAACAGGAATGGTATTTTAATTTTTTTTATTTTTACTTTCTCTTACTCCTTAGTAAGAGGAAGGAAGTATTGTAATCGTGTCAAATTTTCGATATCCGTTTTTTCACCGAAAATATCCGTTTTTAGGTCCTCTGAGTCCAAAAAAGTGGTTTTTAGCAAATAGTCTGTTGGTGTGTGTGTATGTGAGAACAGCATCGCTCAAAAACGTAAAACCGTAGAAAGTTGAACCTTGATATTCCGTTTAGGTATCACCATGGGATCTGACAGTACGTTATCTGTCAAAATTCCTCAACTGGAAGTACCACTAGTTTTTTTTTTTAATTACTTTTTTGCGTTTTTCTCAAAAATGGCTCGGACGATTTTCTTCAAACTAGCTACATGAACTAGACATACAAAGTGCTACAACTTTTATTTGAATTGTTTATCTGGAAAAATTCATTTAAAGGCAGTTATTGGGGGAGAGGTGGGGTTAGTTTTCCATCTAAAGTGCTATTTCAGTTTATCAAACAATTCTATCACCTAAATAAAGTTAATTGGAATTGAATATGTTGTTGAAATTCCGAGTTTCAAAAAAATCGGATAACCGGAAGTGCTTTTACATTACCACTTTAGTAAATGGTTTTTTTTCACTTTTCGCGATTTTCTCAAAAATGTCTCCGACGATTTCCTTGAAACTTCCTATATAAACTAAACATGCAAAGATCTACTTTTATTCTCTGGGAAAATTCATTTAAGGGCACTTTTGGAGGAGGGGTGGGGTTATGTTTTTCTCTAAAGTGCTATACAATTCTATCATCCCAACAAAATTAATTAGAAATAAATAGATGGCTAAAATTCCGAGTTTTAAGAGAATTAGTAAACCGGAAGTGCCCTTTTACTGAACAGTTTTTTCAGTTTTCGACGAATTTCATTAAATTTGGTACACAAAGATAAAATTTGTCAATTATAAGTTTGAGAAATGGAGTAAGCGAAAGTTGTGTGTGTGTGTTTCACACCAGATTTTTTTTATTTTTTTATTTTAAGGCGTGTCAACATCTGTCGTCATTGGCGCCCGGAGCCTTCTCAGTGCCCTGGGCACCAATTACCATAGATGTTGATGCGCCTTAAATTAAATAAATAAATAAAAATAATAAGAGTATAAGATGGAAAAAAAAAATCTACAAATTCAGGCAAAAAGTTCAACAGATAAAATGAGGAAGCTGTATTCAACAAAATTTGAAACAACGATCGATTAGTTTTATGTTAAAGGTTAGCGGGACAGTCGGGGAGTCGATAGAGTGTAGTGCAATATAAATGGGGCAAAATAAGAGTTCGTCTGTAACAATTAACAGTAATAGTAATACAAAATCATTAGTTGTATCAACTTAAATAATAAAAAGAAGACATATTATTTTGCAGTTTTAGAAATGTAAATCCCAGAAATACTTTGACAATACAATAATAACTAATAACTGTGATAAGTAGAGAATCCAATAGTGAGAAGTAGATAATTATATTACTCGTTTTTAAGCAAACTTTACACCGACCGCTAAGATAAGGTTTCCTCACTTATCTGTTTGTTCACTCCTTTATTGATAAACAGTCTTATACCTGCCTCCCCCTCCAAGCAGAATGAACTAAATGTAACAGTTTTAATAAAAATATCTCAATTTCAAAACTCGACGGTAATCTACTTCTAAAACACCTTAATTAATTATCTTTTTTAAGTTTGTATATTTTTATTTGTCTATATTATGAAACTGATTATATGTACAATAATAATGTATTTATGTATCTTGCTTTAGTTATTAACCTATTACATTCAATTGAATCAGTATAAATATAACAGAATATTTCATTTCAAAAATTTATATACGTAAATTCTAAATTCTACAATAGATTTACTTAATTACCTTCAAAATTACAAAGATACGAACTTTCCAATTATATGAATGGTGTGTAAAAAAAAAAAAATCTGGTGTGAAACATTCAGACAACTTCCACTTACTCCAGTTTTTAAAATCGTAATTGATAAAAAATTTTATACTTAGTGCACCAAATTTAATAAAATTCGTTGGAGTATGTCGAAAACTGAAAAAAAAAAATCAGTAAAAACGTACTTGCGGTGTACTAATTTTCTTGAAACTCGGAATTTTGGTCATCAATTAATTCAATTAATTTTGTTTGAATGGTAGAATTGTATAATCAACTATAATAGCACTTTGGAGAAAAACATTACCCCACCCCTCTCCCAAAAGTAGACTTCACCAGGAGAAATGTTTCAAATAAAATTTATAGCTCGTTATATGTCTAGTTCACATTGCAAGTTTAAAGAAAATCGTTGGAGCCGTTTTCAGGAAAATTACCAGAAAACTGAAAAATGCTTTTCAGTAAAAACGCACTTCCAGTCATCCGATTTTTTTTTCAAAGTCGGAATTTCAACAACACATTGAATTCTGATTAATATTTAAATAACAGAATTTTATAATAAATTGAAATAGCACTTTAAAGAAAAACATAACCCCACCCCTCCCACAAAAGTGCCCTTAAATAAATTTTTTCAGAGAAGTGTTTTAAATAAAAGTTGTAGATCATTGTATGTGCAGTTAATAAAAGATGTTTGAAGAAAATCGTCGGTGCCATTTTTGAGAAAATTGCAAGAAAGTAAAAAAACAAAACAAAAACATTAAGTAAAGTGCTACTTCAGGTTGAGGAATTATGACCGCTGACCTACTGTTGGATCCCATGGTGATACTTAAACGGAATACCAAGTTTGAACTTTCTATGATTTTTAGTGTTCACATACATACACATACACACACACACACACACATTTTCTAAAACCACTTGTTTGGACTCAGGGGACCTCACAACGGATATTTCCGGTGAAAACTCGATATTGAAAGTTGACACAATTACAATACTTCCTCTTCTAGGCGTAAGAGTAAGTAAAAATGACCGAAATGGTAACTACAACTAGTTGTAATATTATCTTCCAACAATAACTTAATTAGTTACGTTAAAAACATAATTGCAAAAACAACTACCAATTAGACTTTGTAAATATTCCTTGCAAGCTACTCAACTAATAAATTTATCAGTTAAAAATATAGTTAACTACTAACCCAAATCTGATAATTATCAAAATTAAAACTTATTATCAGAGACATTTTCCGTGGTAGCCTGCTTCATTCTGTGGTCATCGACCGGTTTCGGGCGTTCGCCCATCTTTAGGATGCGTTTTTCAGACAGTGTGACAACACGGACTTGCACAGAGCAAATTCAGTTTACACACTCCCAGACACACACTCTATGGGTGGGGTTAGGTTTCCCTCTAAAATGCTATTTCAATTTATTATAAAAATTCTGTCATCTAAATAATATTAATTAGAATTCAATATGTTGTTGAAATTCCGAGTTTGAAAAAATCGGATGACTGGAAGTGCGTTTTTACCACCACAACACATAAAACATTATGTTTTAAGTTATCATCTGATTAGATATGAGTTAAATACTTACTAATAGAAAGAATGGGAGGAGAATCCCCTCCCCCCCCCCAAATAAAAATAAAATAAAGTATATAACATAAAAAAAACTATAAGAAACATCCCCTAATAACAAAGAGAAGGCGTTCATAACAGCAATCGTTGAAAAGATGTTTCATAGAAACAGCATACAAACACACACTAACCAAATGGAGGGTAGACAGGAGAACTAGACAAGAAAGATAAACCAGAGTGAAAAAAAAAAAAATAAGATAAAGGTTTAGAGAAACAGTTATTAAGAACATGACCAGACTACAAGAGTGAGAAAGGAGTGAGAAAGACAGTGTGTGTGTGTGAGAGAGAGGAAGAGGATGAAAAAACATATAACTAGGACGGAAGATTATTTACACAGTTCAACTGGCCGGAACTAGCCACTCTCCCGCACTGGAACAAGTGCTGGCTATAAACATTTCTTTATATAAAATATTTAATAAAAATTATAATACGATTAATAGTTGGTTGGTTGGAATTAATTAGTTTACTAATTAAAGGAGTAAGAGGAAGTATTGTAATAGTGTCAAATTTTCGATATCCAGTTTTCACCGGAAATATCCGTTTTGAGGTCCCCTGAGGTTTTTGGAAAATAGTCTGTTTGTGTGTGTGTATGTGAACAGCATCGCTCAAAAATGAAAAATCGTAGAAAGTTGAAACTTGATATTCCGTTTAAGTATCACCATGGGATCTGACAGTACGTTATCTGTTAAAATTCCTCAATCGGAAGTACCTACCACTTCATTAGTTTTTTTTACTTTTTTGCGGTTTTCAAAAATGGCTCCGACGATTTTCTTTAAACTTGGTATATCAACTACACATACAAACAGCTACAACTTTTATTTGCAACATTTCTCTAGGAAAATTCATTTAACGGCAGTTAGAGGGAGGGGTGGGGTTAGGTTTTTATGTAAAGTGCTATTTCAGTTTATTAGACAAATTCTGTCATTTAAATAATGTTAATTAGAATTGAATATGTTGTTGAAATTCCGAGTTTGAAAAAATCGGATAACCGGAAAAGCTTTTACTTTACCACTTTACTAAATGATTTGTTCACTATTTCGCGATTTTCTTAAAAAATGGCTCCGACGATTTTCTTGAAACTTCTCATATAAATTAAACATACAAAGATCTACACATTTTATTTAAAACATTTCTCTGGGAAAATTCATTTAAGTGCACTTTTATGGGAGGGATGGGGGTTATTTGTTTCTCTAAAGTGCTATCATAGTTGATTATACATACAATTCTATTCATCCAAAGAAAATTAATTAGAAATAAATAGATGGCCAAAATTCCGAGTTTCAAGAAAAATTAGTAAACCGGAAGTAAGCTTTTACTGAACAATTTTTTTTTTTTCAGTTTTCGATGAGTTTCATTAAATTTGGTACACAAACTATAACATTCGTTAATTATAATTTTGAGAACTGGAGTAAGAGAAAGTTGTGTGAGTGTTTCACATCAGATTGTTTTTTTTTTTTTACAGATAGTATTTCTTAAAAAAAGATCTATTCCATTCCTTTCTTTCATGACCTAGAAAATATTGGAAAATTTGCGCACTACATATTTACAGCATTTCTCCTTCATTAACTAACAAATTTCTTAAAACCTTTTTATTTGGCGCTGTTGAATGGATGGTGTGAACAGTATATATATATTTTGCAAAGGGTCATAAGTTTACTAGTACTAATCTAAATCTTACGACTTTTTAAATGATGAAATAACTTAGCTTTTCTAAAGTTAATATTCTCGGAAAACTATGAAAACAGAATACAAATACAAAGTTTATGGAAAATCGTTGAAACTATCCCCCCCACCCCAAAATAGCGAGAGAAAAATTTTTTTGTAAACTGTCATTTCAGGTTAATCGATTCTGACAAAAAAAAAGCTTTGTGTCTCTGAACAGCGGTGGTAATCAAACGGAATATAAAGAAGAATGAATTCAACTTTAATAATTGATTAGCTTCCACTAGAACTTCTTAATCTATTAAATTTTTTCCAATAACTTTTACAGCAATATTATTTAAAAATCAAATTAAGGCCAAGCATTAAACGAATGACAAATTCAACAGAATTCCATTTAAACATTTTTACTTGAAAAGTACAAAAAAAAAAAAATTAAGACTCAAAGTGGGGGAAGGAAAAAACCTTTTCCGTCAGTTTTCTGATCGCTCTATTGCATTGTATGAATAAATAAGGCTGGAAAGAAGGATGATGATGATTCCTGAATGAATAAGAAATCAATAATCATTTATTATTATTATTATTATTATTATTATTATTTAAGGCGCATCAACATCTATGGTGATTGGGCCCGGAGACTTCTCAGTGCGCAACCGGCCACCGGTCCGTGTTTTGTACAGGCTCCTAGGAAGAGAAAATCTAAGGGTAGCCTGGATGCTGGACTCGACCTCGGGAGGGAATCCTAGCGTGCTACCACTGAGCTACTCCCTTCCCTGTCATTAAGCTTATTATAATTAAATTGGTGCTAAGTATCTCATCTCATCAGTGACTCTTCAGCCCACTAGTGAGCCTTGATCTCCTCTTTCAAAAGCTTTTTCCAGCTTTTTCTGTTTTGTGCTGCTGTACATCAATTCCTGATTCCCAAAATAGAAGCTGCTTTTCTACTTACACCTTTTGACCATCTCAGCTTTCGCCTCCCCACCCAGTTTTTGGCACCCTCTTCCACTTAGCGATAGCACCCTCTTCCATTCTTATTACATGTCCCGCCCAGCGTAGCCTGCTCAATCTTATTACTTTCACTACGTCTGGTTCTCTATATAAATTCCCTAGATCCTGGTTAGACCTCCTTCTCCAGACGTCATTCTCACGAACTGCGCCATATATTCTACGGAGAGCTTTTCTTTCGAAGATCAGCAGATCTTCTTCATCCTTTTTTGGAGAGAGTTCAGGTCTCCAAGCCATATGTTAAAACAGGCCGTATTAGGGTTTTAAAAAGAACGGACTTTGTACTTTTGCTCTTTGTTGTGAGGAGATGTTGGTTGTTGATGATGAAAGATAAACACCTTAAGATTGGTTTAAGATATATAATTGATATATGTATATATATAACTGACTGCCAAGGACTTTACACTTTAGAGTTTAGAACTGAACTGAACTGACAGACTGACGTGGCTAAATGATATGTACGGAGTGTGAATTAACAGAATGATGTCTGATGTGTAAGACTGAATTGAACCGAATGATCCTGACTGTCTCTCTCTCTCATATATATATATACATTGGCCGAGCCTCTCCTCTCTGTGCGAGAGGGGCTGTTTCTCTCCGCTAGAGTGGATGAGTGGTGGGGGTTCACTGGTTCACTAAAACCCTTACACTCTTTAAATCCTTCTGGAGGCCGAAGTAGCTTTTATTGGCGAGTAGAATTCTCCTTTTGATTTCTAGGGATGTGTCATGAGTGGCACTGACCAGCGAACCTAGATATACAAAGCTTTCTATCTGTTCAAACATATAGGGCCCCAAAGAAATCTCAGAAGATTGGGTGCCCTGATCTTGCGCTGGTTTATTCTCAGCCCCATTTTTTGTTTAGCGGCGTATGGTAATTTCAAAAATGCTTCTTTTAAGGCTCTCCGGCACCTTGCACTTATATCTACATCGTCCGCATATGCTAGTATCTGAATTCAGTCTATTAAATATAGTGTCAGTGGTCTGGATCCTGGTATCTCGCACCACCTTCTCGAGCGCCAAATTGAAGAGTAAACAGGCGAGGGGATCTCCTTGTCGTAAGCCGTTCTTTGCTTGAAAGGTGTCGGGCCAAATCCCCTTGAACTTGAATGTGCACCGTACATCCGCCATGGTCAGCACAACCATGCTAACTAACTTCTTTGGTATCTTCATTTCCAGCATGGCGTTATATAGATCTCGGCGCTAAGTATAATTGGTGCTAAATATAGATAATTAAACAAATACTCTGGTGTGAAACCAGACCAGACTTTCTCTCTTAATATAATTTGTTATTACGTAGTTGACAAAATTCGTTCAAACTTGGAATTCATTTCTGTATTTCACTGTCAACTCTCTCAATCTCTTTTTCTCTCTCTCTCTCTCGGAGTAATTGTTATTGGGCTTTTACGCGCCTGATGGAAGAATTATAGAGCATAAGTTAACAAAAAACAAAGTTATAATTACATAAATTACAACTTCTATCTATAACACAACTAATTACACACAATATTAGTAGATAATTATAGTTGACATAACGGCACTCCCCCCTCCCACAAAGCCCCCAAAACAAAAGGAATTTTCCCACAAAACAAATATAAAAAAAATAAATGTTGAAGCTTTATTTCTATGTAGTGGGATTGATGCACAAAGTTCAAAGGAAATCGTTGGAGTCGGGAAAAATAAAATAAAAACTAAAAGAAAAGAAAAATATTCAGTAAAATCGCACATC
This sequence comes from Triatoma infestans, assembly GCA_011037195.1. Classification (NCBI taxonomy): domain Eukaryota; kingdom Metazoa; phylum Arthropoda; class Insecta; order Hemiptera; family Reduviidae; genus Triatoma; species Triatoma infestans. Next base: position 18,190 of record JAAEAF010001071.1, on the reverse strand, counting down.
CGGTTGAGCAAATTTTGAGCAAAATCCTCAAGTAGGTTATCTAAGCGGATATCAAGTTTGAATTTACGGTGATTTGTTTGTTTTGTTTTTAAAATATTTTATTCATATTCACAAATTGTCAATACAGTCCACAGACTATTATAGCAAAATGGTACTATGTTTAATCGATTATTTCTGTAACCTTAGTTCCGATCAAATATCTATTCATAATCATATCTAACAAGATAAATAAATATGTATCTTCTGATATTTTATCCGTCTTAGCATGCATATTTCTTTTATTCCTGACCGGTTTCAGATTTTCAGAGAAAGTCAGTCAGAGTAAATTTATCTACAGAGTGTTCACTTCAAATGCAATGTTTCTCTTACACATGACACTTGTTGCTTTGTGGATTCTACTGATAACAAGGAATCAAGTATCGAATGTAAGAGAAACATTGCTTTGAAGTGAACTTTCTGCACGAACTTGACAAATTTTTCTCTGACAATGGATGAAAATCCGAAACAAATCCGCAAAGGATTTGCGACCGATTAGAATACCAGATATTATCCAGCATTCCGTACCCATCCACATATTCAACAAATATTTATCTTATGTATAGATTCCGAAAAAAGACTGTGACAGAGCCGAACAGCTGAAAACCATGGTGAAATTAGGATCACCTAAGAAGCTAATAAGGTTAGCAGGAATGACGTTCCGGTAGAGTAGGTACAGAGTGAGAATTCATGGAGTAGGTACTTATTTCGAAAAGATGAGAGTAATGCATAAAGGTGTTTTGTAAACAATTTTTATTATTATTATTATTATTATTATTATTATTATAACTTCTGCAGAAGTTCTTTCTTATCGTAAGCGTCCTTACGGCTCGCTTATGAGCATTTATTCTTTCACTTAATCAGCATTTCCTTTAATTAACAAGAACAAGTAATATCCTTTGTCAAAACTTAACAAAATTACATTTAAAGAAAACATAAACAGCAGCAAGTGTGTGTGTGTGGGGGGGGATTTATTTTCAATTGAAAATTGTTGCAAAAATATTATATTAATGTAATTTCAATTAAATAGAAAAGCTGTAATTAGTGTTTTCTCTTGTAAAGCGAAAAGTAATTGTTTAATAATATATATAGATATATATTTTTTTGTTCCAATCATTTGCCAATGATATCTGTTTCTGACACCTGGTACATTCTCTCCAGTTAACAGAAACAATTAATATTTACAATATAAGTGGCTGGAAAGTGGATTGGTAAATGATTGTTTATTTCTGTTAAAGAATTTTTAAATTATCATGTATTAATTATAGTGTATTAATTATAGTGTATTAATTATAATTGTATTAAAGAAAAGAATTTTACGCTGTAAAAGGAAGTAATGTGATTGTATGAAACGGAATTACTAAGTTTGAGCTTCCTTCGCGCGATTTTTCGTGTTTGACTTATTTTGTTTGTAAAAACACACACAGATTATTCGCTAAAAACTTTTTGTTCGTACTCGAGGGGACCTCAAAATATTTATTTTGCTGTGAAAACTCAATTTAATTTCGTCAACTTGATACGATCTTAACAGGATTAATAGAAAGTAAAAAAATTACTAACACTAAGAGAAAGTAATAATAATAATAATAACAATATTAATAATAATAATTCCACAATGTAAGCAAGAGATTATTCAAGTTTTTAAATGCGTAATTATTGTGGTTAAGTGGACCTTAGTGAAACCTGTCTTAAACAAGATAAAAATACAAGAGAGGCAAGACAGTTGTAGTCACGATTATCTAATGACAGCTCTACTACTACAATGCAAGTGGTTTACCTTTGTAAGAATTATTAATACTCTTATCCTTTAAAATGTACAACTTTCCATCGCTAGCACTTATATCTTTTAACCACATTCTTTATCATTTTTAAGTGAAATTAAAAATAAAAAATGAAGATATACATACATTATATTATACAGAATAATACTAATAGAAAAGCGTGACTTGATAAACCAAGTTTCAAGTACGACAATCTTAACGATAAACTTAAAATAAAATCACGAAACTATTTTAAAGAGAACTGCAAAAAATTTGAAACAAAAAAAAAATTAATCAAAAATCATTACACCTGTTATAAAACGTTTTTTGCTTTGCTTTAATCAGGGTTTCAAATATCAGACACGGTTGCGTATTTACTCGTACAGTAATTAGAACACATTAAAAAAAATGCTAAAAAAAAACGAGCTCAGTGATGGCTACTATCCATCAGCTAGTAATGTACACTGAATTTAGTACATGAAGAGAGAGGGCGTGAGACTGAGTGAAAGAGATGTAGTATGAATGAACGGGGGAGGGGAATGAACCAAGTGAAGCGTTACACAGGTATAGTAACACTTCATTACACTACAGTTTACTTTTAATCAAATCATTTTGATTTGACATAGTGGTAACAGCCAAAAAAAAAAATGCTGTTATTAAATAGCTGAATAAATCGCGCAAATCATTCGGATGATTATATTGTTTGCCTTTTAATTTTAAAGTTTAAAGGCCACTAATATTCCATGGATTTATTAATTTTTAAAACTTATAACCACTTGTTTCAGGTTAACTGAAATATATCCGGCGATTGATTTAAGAACTTTTAGCTGGGAAAAATCTGGTATGAAACACTCACACAACTTTCTCTTACTCCTGTTCTCAAAATTATAATTGACAAAATTTATTGCTTATGTACCAAACATAACGAAATTTGTCGAAAACTGAAAAAACTGTTCCGTATAAAGCGCATTTCCGGTTTGCTAATTTTCTTAAAACTTGCAACTTTGGCCATCTATTTATTTCTAATTAATTTTGTTTGGATGGTAGAATTGTATAATCAACTATTATACCACTTTAGAGGATACTGTAACCCCACGCTCCCCTAAAAGTGCCCTTAAATGAATTTTCCCAGAGAAATGTTTTATATAAAAGATCTAGATCATTTCATGTTTAGTTTGTATAAGAAGTTTCAACAAAATCGTCGGAGCCATTTTTTAAGAAAATCGCGAAAAAGTGAAAAAAAATCATTTAGTAAAGTGTTAAAGCAAACGCACTCCGGTTATCGATTTTTTCAAACTCGGAATTTCAACAAAATATTTAATTCTACTTAGCATTATTTAGATTACAGAATTGTCTAATAAACTGAAAATAGCAGTTAAGATGAAAACCTAACCCCACCCCTCCCCCAAAACTATCCTTTAATGAATTTGCCCGGAGAAATGTTTCAAATAAAAGTTGTAGCTCTGTGTATGTGCAGTTGATATACCAAGTTTAAAGAAAATTGTCGGAGCCATTTTTGAGAAAAACGCAAAATTGTAAAAAAAAAAAACTAGTAAAGTGGTACTTCCGGCTGAGGAATTTTAACAGATAACGTGAAGTCAGATCCATGGTGATACCTAAACGGAATATCAAGTTTCAACATTCCATGGTTTCGTTTTTGAGCTATGCTGTTCCACACACAACCACACACACACACACACACACACACACACACACAGACCATTTTTTTTTGGACTCAGGGGACCTAAAAACGGTTATTTCCGGTGAAAACTCGATATCGAAAATTTGATACGATTACATCATTTCCTCTTACTGCGAGTAAGAGAAAGCAAAAAGTTTCAAAAAAAACTTATAGGTCCCCGTATTTCACAGTTAGTATACTCGTATCATAAATAAATCCGTAGGTTATTATGCAAAAAAACCGCATAAAACTGAAAAAAAAAAACGTTCTTCAATAAAAACTAACTACTAGGCTCCCGATTTTCTTCAAATTCTTAATTTCGGCAAAATATTTAATTATAATTAATATTATTTAGGTGATAGAATTGTATAATAAACTGAAATAGTATTTTATAAGTAAACTTAACCCCACACCTCCCCCAAAAGCCGCCTTAAATGCATTTTCTCAGAGAAATGTTTCAAATAAAAATTATAGCTCTTAGTAAGTGTAATTGATATTATAAGTTTAATTAAGCAGTAACATTCCCAGGTTAGTTACCCCTATTAGCTAAAGCTTTCTATAGAGATACCATACCAGTTGAAAACCCTGTAGCGCAAAGGATGACAAATATTGTTAGGCAAATACAGGTAAATTAAAAGTCATTGCCTAGTTGGGATTCAAACTTCGGATTAAGTTTCCTTTCATTCAGTCAATATTCTAACTTAGTGTTTATAGCAAGAGTTCCTAATGCTTCAATATTCTCTAATTAAGGTAGTTAAATTTTAATTTAGCATTAAATCTCAAAGCTACAAATACTGTTACGTTTTTCTTGTTTCAATAATGAATTTTTAGGCAGCGAATAACATAACTCAGGTAAAAGCAAAAATTCTACATAAATAGGGGAGGAGCCCACCAATTTCGGGTGAAATAATTAACTGATTATTTGCATTTTAACTTGTACCTTCTTTTGTTTGGGTACTAATAGAGAGTTAAACTCCTGTTAGCGCCCTATTGTCCATGGGAATTTTGTGCACTTCACCAGGGTAACACTGCGTTGCGCTTCCTGTTGTGCACATGTTTTAAGGTGTGTGGTGTGTATCGCCATTATGTTTTCTTTTCTTGAAGTTGATTGAAGTACTATGAAGGCCTATGTTCTAAGTTCTCTACAACATTGCTTGTGCTAAACTGGTCTGTCAAGATACTACTTTAACCTTACTACAATTTTTTACGCCACACTACTAAGAATTTCTTCAGTACGAGACTCTATATTGAATAGAAAAGGTGTGAACTCAATTCAGCTGTAGATTAGATTAGATTAGATTCTGATTAGATTAGATTCTGTTAGATTCTAGGGGATTGGCTATTCAGCCTGCGCCACTGCGACCCCCAAGGGTCTATTGTGGCACCGCCTAAGTTGGAGACTCCTCCCCAGTCCTGTCCTTTATGTGAACTTTGGAATCTGGGGAGGCTAAGAGCACCTCCCATCAGAGCACCCTCTCGAGTCCTGTCTGCCTTAATAGAACCGAGGGGGCCCCTGGCTGAGGCTTGCAGGCGTCAGCTTTTCCTCTCCAAAGAGGGAAAACCTCAGCCAAACAAGCCCCTCGCACTGACACAGAAAATGCAGAGCTGATTCCTCTTCTTCCTGTCAAAACCTACAAAGGCTATCTCCGTTGCCAGGCCCATGCGGTGCATTATTAGGTCTACAATGGCCAGTGAGAACGCTAGCTGCTATCCTTATGGCCACCCGGCCTAATTGGAGTAGTTCTGCAGTTAGCCTGGGCGAGTAGCTATGAATCAACATTTAAGCCCACCATTCTCTTGTTTGATCGTGCATCCATTAGGACATGGATGCACTCCTGGGGCATCTTGCGACGCCACAGAACGGTTCAGGCCCGATAAGGGTTCCGATGGAACCCTCCCGGGCTAGGCGATCCGCCGCCTCATTGCCTCTGTGACGCGAATGCCCAGATACCCAGATCAGGAAAACCTTATTTTGGCTACTAATTTCCTTGAGTGCACCTAGGCAATCCCACGCCAGCCTTGAGCTGATCTCCTACGAGTCAATTGCCCGCAGGGCATCCTGGCTATGCAAATAAATGACGATTCTGGAGTTATGCACTCCAGTCTTCTTATTTCAGCGGCGCAGGTAATAAGTGCGACTAGCTCCGCCTGAAAGACCATGGCTAGCCTTCCCAGGCTCACCTCAGATGTGCCCCGTACACGCCGGCTCCCACTCCTTCCTCCATCCTAGATCCGTCCGTGAATTCAGCTGTAACCTACAATCCCTTGTGAGTGCGAAACACTAGGTAACTTCTTCCTCAATCCTTTCCTGTTTCCATATTATTATTATTATTGTTGTTGTTGTTATTTCTAATACCCATTTAAGTTACCTGTCTCTTCATAAGTGAGTGAAATCAAGCAGGCTACAAGGGAATAGATCAACAGTTCACCCCTCGTTTTAAGTGAACCCTTTTCTGAAGTAGAGGTCTTATCTTCAACTGGCAGTCTAATCTCGTCTGGAGCAGTGCACATTCTATAATTAACAAGTTGGTAAGCTTATCACCTTTTATTGTGTAAGTTTATGCAATAGGGGTTTATACCCTAATCATTATCAGCATTCATTTTAATGCGTTGGCCACAAACTTAATTCAAAAATAATATTTTGCATTGTTTCATATTCGTTTAATTCCGTCAGAAGTTTATAAGGAATTATAACTCTATTTCATTCACGTTTATAGAACATACTACTAAGGGGTTAAGATTCTTGGTGCTTTGCGATCAGTTACACCTTCTAATTTGGGCTCTTATTCATTTTCAGTACATTCAACAAGGCCTTACCATCTATCCAGTTATACCTTCAACTTTTAATGGTCCTCTGATTCGCCTCTTCACAAACCAGTACCTCATGGGCAATACAGGTAGAGGTCAGTGTGAAGATTGTTTGTGACCATTGAAAAGGTACTTCCATTTTTCTGTCTGTTACACCATGGTTAGGAGGGTTTCTGAAATTCACTCAACATGATGGATGATAATAAATTTTGTCTTTTATTTATGCCCTTCTGGATTTCATTAACCCAGCAGTGAGTAATCTGTAGGTATACTACCACAGGTCATACAAAGGATTCAGATATTTTGTTTGAACCCCTTATTTACCAAACAAATACCATAATTGTAAAATGGTACTTTCGGTTAAGAAATTTTGACAAATAACTTACTGTCAGATACCTACCTAAACGGAATATTATGTTTGAACTTTCTGAAAGTTTTCGTTTTTTGAGCTATGCTATTTATTCTTTTGTTGCAGACAACACTGCCGATCAGTGGACAGTGAACTGTAGAGGCGCTCCTAGGGCGAAAAAATCTAGGGGCAGCACTGCTTGGTTGGAACCCAGATCTCCGTGTTACAAATCCAGTGCACTAACTTCATAAATTAAATTAAGACATCTATTAAGAAATTAGACATGAAACGCATATTATGTTCTAATCCTAAATACAAGTTGAATATCAAAATCTGTCCAACTGTTCAATTAAATTTTGTCGTAATGCTGATTAGCAATAATTAAAAAAAAACCTTGGAAAACGTAAAAAGTTTAAGGAAAACAACAAACAGATAAGTTAAAATAAATAAGTTTCTAATTAGAAAATTATTTTTACATTATAATATTGTTAAAGATTAAACATTAAAATACTGTAAAAAAGCAACAAGTAACAAATAAATAACATATCTCCCATCCAATAGTTTAATAATAGCTAGCACACCACTTATCTATGATGTTATAGACGACACAAGTCAGTATGTTATCTTTAGAAAAAGGAAAGGTTATCTATATGTCAATAACCGGTCGGTCTTAGTAGTAGTTTTGTTGTCTTTTTAAAAAAAGTGTACCGCCTTCTAGTTAAGACTGTAATAATGGAATGGGGGAAGAAAATAGTCTTTTTATCTCTGTTTTTTTGTTTATAGTGGGGATAAAAAAAATTTAGAGTGGGAGAAATGGAGGGGAGAAATACTTTTATGGTGAGAGTTACCTGTAAAAAAAAAAAAAAAGAAAAAAAAATATAGAACATAAGTGAAGGGTACAACAATGTTGTTAAGACGCTTGTGTTCGTTCAGTGTAATATGGCTGTGAAATTGTATGTTACTGTACAGAACAACCAGTTCAAGAGAATGATAGTGGATATGTAAGTTTCATGGAGAACATTTTCAACTGCATGTAGTAGAAGTATCTCTCTCTTCATGTTACTACCTCTTAATAAAACTAGAGGGAATGTAGGGGGGAGATTTTACTTAAAACTAAGAGGGAGAAGAGAGAGAAACTTGAAAGTTTAGGTCAAAGGGATTTTGTATATTCATAATATACTTGACTTAATCCATTCAAACCTATTTTGAATAAAACTCTTATTATAATTAAAATTTAATACATTTAATTTACATATATCAACATTAAACTTCTAAATCATATTAGTTCTGTTTATATTTCTATTAATTAATGATTAACACTATTAATAATTACAGAATGCTATGATGTACTAAAAACCATCATGAACGCTTGCTAATTTTAATTAGAACGGAAAGGACATATTAAAACTGATTTGCTTCCAAGTCCAAGGTGATGTAATATCTCTCGAATTTTCTTTAAACTCTAAGAAGCCTCTGTTGTTTTGGTTCGTATTTTTTTAAAAAATATGAATTCTTGAGATAGACATTTTTTTTTTCTCTTACATAAGGTAAGATACGATTTTACGTAGTTAATAAATTTATTCTAGTTCTTTGCAGTTTATGGTGCGAAAATAAATTATAGCGAATTATCTATGTAGGTATGTATGTGCGTTTAGTTATTACCACCGAATCTAAAATGAAGGTTTCTGACAAAACACAGAATAACAGTGCGACTTTTTCTTTTCTTTTTTTTCAATTTTTCACGATTTTCTGAAAATGCTTACAATGATTTTCTGTAAATTTCGTATACCATCTACATATATAAATATACCTATCATTTTTATTTTAAACCTTTTCTCGGGAAAGTTGAATATTTTGGGGGATTCTGGGAAACAGTAGCGTTAAACTTTCGTCTAAAGAACCACTTCAATATAATGAATGATTTACTGACTGTATATATTTTGAAGTATCGGTAAAATTCCAAATTCGTATAAAATCGGTTAACCTATACTGCAACTTTACAGAACAAATTGTTGTGGTGGAACTGAATTGTTTGTAGAAAACGACTCTAAAGTCTGTGGTACACTCTACTGTAAATCGGTGGAGCTATTTTTGAGAAAATCGCAAAAAAAAAAACCTGAAAAATATCTTTGATAAAGTGGTTGATAAAGTCCGGTTGAGGAGTTCTGACAAATAACTTCCTGTAGGACCTCATAGTGATACCCAAACTAGGTGTCACGCTAATATATACACATAAATCTCTTCCCTACCTTGCCTTGAGTTAAGAATTATCATCGGGAATTATTTTCACATCTAAACAGTTTCACGGTGAAAACAAGTGGATTCCAATTCACGTCGGACAAGAAGGAAACGAAAAGGCGGGACCTTCTAGCCAAGAGGGAAACAAATGAAAAGCAGTATCCACTCTCAGAGTAAACAAGAGGGAAATAGAGTCTGCCGTAATATATACGTTTTGCCAGGAATGGGAAGAGATGGCAGCACAGCTAATTTAGTAAGCCATGTCCCGTGATTTACCCCACCGTAAAATAGTTACTGCTTTTCGCATGTTAACCATAATTTACTTACATGCACAGAATAGGCATATCTGAAGACATCATGGTCCTTTTTAAGACACAAATGCCCATAATGGGCTAATGTTGCGGAACATTTTGATGCTTGTAGATCGATAACAGTTATTCAAGATTTAGAATTAGAATTAGAATGATGCAGGGGGGGAGACTAAAACCCAGGCACTGCAGCCTCCCATTGAGGCATATTGTGCCAACCCCTCAAACCTAGTAGTGGAAGCCCCCTTCTTCAAGAGGTCCAAGACCTTCCCCACCAGTCCTTCCTGGCGTACGATTTCCTCCGGGCTCAACGTGTCGAAGATCTCGTACCTCAGTCTGCCGATTGCAATGCAATCAAACAACAGGTAAGAGGCCGTCTCCTCCTCCTGCAGACACAATCTGCACAAGGGCTCTACATCCACCAACCCTACCTTGTGCAGATGTTTTTTGAACCTGCCATGCCCAGTAAACAGGCCCGATACCAGAGAAATTTGATACCTGCTTAGACCCAGGATGTATCTGGTCCTTCTTCTACACAGCTCTGGCATAACCATTTTGCTGTGTTTTGCCCCAGTACTTAGCCTCCAATATCGGTTATGCTCCCTCCGAGCCCATTCTCTCAGAGCCGCCCTCGCCATACTTTTGGCTACCTCTAGAGCAGGTTCCGGCCCATAGAAGGGAGTATTCACTTCCTCCCTGGCCAGTTGGTCGGCTATTTCAAGATTTAGTTATGACTATATTACCAAGGTTGGGCGTTAGATTAAATAAACGGTAATTTGATGGCGAAATGGACGGACCTAAAGCGCAAGGGAAAAATAATGGAGATTTTTTGCAACTGAATCCCGGTTAATAAACTGCTGGAAGATAAGTTCAGAACAAGAAAAATTTCTTGGCTTAAATTTTTTTAATCCCTAATTTAAGAAAGTCGTGTGAACGTTTCACACCAGATTTTTCTCTATCCATCCCCACAACAAATTTGTTATAAAAAAGATAAGACGCAACGTAATCAACGCAGTATTCTTGAAAAAGTATATTTAAAATTCATTAAATTAGTTAATTAAAGAGATGAGAGATTTAAAATTCAATCTTTAAAAGGAAAAACAAAACTTGGACATAGAGGGGGAAATGTAGCCATAACCAACACTAGTATAACCTCACATATGCAGTATTATACATTCATTAGTCTAACAGAGAAGCAGCAAGTTTTACCAACCTAACCCTTTTACTACCTTGCCCACATCATTCTGTCCCCGCCTTTTCTTGGCTTTAGTTTACAACTGTAACAGTAGTAGCTGTAACTAGCTCTCTACATAAATAGCACAACATACAATCCTTTACACAGACTTTACAACAATCCTAGGCTAACAATAAAATCTTTGTTTTTATTAATCCTTTAATTGAAACTGAAATCCAGGAATTAAAAACATCGTATTTTTTTTACTGACTGAATTCAAATAGAAACCAATAATCAAACTGTACTTATAAATTGTGCATATTTTGGGAACAATTAAGTTCTATCTGGATCAGTTCCAGTTGTGTACACAACTGTACCATAACATAAACTACCAGTAAATATCTTCATCCTGATATAAACTTTTCCATTAAGAAAACTAATTTAAACCAAATGATTAAAAAATCTCAAATGAATTCCACAATAAAAATATTCCTTGCAAAAAAATCTGTCCACAAATTTTCTTTAAAAATGCAATACTAACAAACTATTAGTTGAGCTGGCCATTAAATTTACCGGCTGACCGAAGTATGCCTTATTTGTTGGCGCTCTCAGTCACAACAAACACAGCTTGTAGCTGCAGTTTAAATTTAATCGTTACTATAACAGGTGTCCAAAATCCCTCTAAAAATCCGTATTTTCTGAAAAATGTTTCAAATAAAAGTGATAAATATTTATGCAGGTAGATAGGTAGTATACTTAGAAGAAATGGTTGCGGCCGTTTTGAAAAAAAAAAGTGAGGAAATCTGAATAAAAAAAAAAAAACATTTACTGCTGTCGCAGTTCGGTTGTTGGATTTTGTTCATAACGTTCAAGTCAGATGTGGTGTGGTGCCTAAATGTTAATGTCATATTTGAGCGCCTTGCAATTTTTCATATCCAAACATCGTAACTTATGTTATCAGAGACATTTTCCGTGGTAGCCTGCTTCATTTTGTGGTCATCGACCGGTTTCGGACGTTGGCCCATCTTCAGGATGCGTTTTTCAGGCAGTGTGACAACAAAGACTTGCACAGAGCAAACTTCGTTAATCACACTAATTGAATTAACTGTATTTTAAACTAAACTCTTAAACTAGGTCAAGGGATATGGCCAGTTGGGTGGGAAAACACGTGTTTGGGTTGTTAAAGGGCAAATTTTCCTTACAATGGACACAACACGTGGGGGTCTAATTTTTAAAACTCTGTTGTTGAAGGGAGATTTACTAACCAAAATAGAATATAAAATACACAAAATAAATTTAAATAAAATTAAATAACGATTTAAACTAATGATTATAATTAATGATTAATTATAACAATCGTTTAATTTTAAATGAATGAATGAATTTTAAATATTAGTTTAAATCGTTATTTAATTTTATTTAAATTTATTTTGTATATTTTATATTCTATTTTGGTTAGTAAATCTCCCTTCAACAACAGAGTTTTAAAAATTAGACCCCCACGTGTTGTGTCCATTGTAAGGAAAATTTGCCCTTTAACTACCCAAACACGTGTTTTCCCACCCAGCTGGCCATATCCCTTGACCTAGTTTAAGAGTTTAGTTTAAAATACAGTTAATTCAGTTAGTGTGAAAACGAAGTTTGCCCTGTGCAAGTCTGTGTTGTCACACTGTCTGAAAAACGCATCCTGAAGATGGGCGAACGCCTGAAACAGGTCGATGACCACAAAATGAAGCAGGCTACCACGGAAAATGTCTCTGATGCTTTCCAGCTCTGCGGAACCAACCACCTGAACAACTAACTTATGTTATCCAGAGGGTTTCCAGATCTCACTATCCCCATCACCCTCCCAGAAGACTAAAAGGCTACTGGCCCCGTGGTTTTCATCTCCATGGGCAACTAATAAAACGCTATAGGTAGTATCACTATTAAGAGGTACTTTAAATAGCTATACGGTATTTTAACAAGTTTTCCATGCTCTGAATTTTTTTAATTTCGCTATCTTACCTTATTTACTTGTTATGGAAAACAAGGCAGCAAATTCGCTACAAACATATGCTACACTCAATAATCTAGACTTCAATACTAACAGCAGCCAACTGCCTCATCGAACCTCCAAGCGGATTTTGGACAATTCATTAACTCCTCTGTCACGCTTCCTACAATGAACTGTAGCTTGGACAGCGAATCTTCTACATAAGCTTGTCTCTGGCTTCCACCAAGAGCTGGAACTGTTTTTGGTTTTTGTTTTTTTGAAGGTAAAAGCGCACTAGGTGAGCGGTCCTCGAGCTTCCGCCTGCAAACGAATTTCCAACCAGATCCAAGCCCCTCTCACAGGGCGTGATAACCCAAACAAGAAAAGCAGAATCCTAACCTAAACCTACTGGTCCCACCCAGTACTCGATATTCCTGGGAGGGACCACAGAACTGAGATACAAATTAGAGTTAAGTCACCAGATAAACCTCTTCTTTACGAGGTAAATCGCCAAATATAAATTGTGAGTTTAGTATCAGTTCCAGTGTCCTCATCTCATTTCACCATTTCCTGTTTACCATTATACAGATTTGAATACCTAAATAAATAAATAAAAGAAAATCATTGAAGCCAACCATTTTCGAGAACAATCCGAAAAAATTCAGAAATCTAATCACAAAGCTTCCGGTTAATCGATTTTCTTCAAATTTGAAATTCTAACAATGCTTTCAATGTATTTCAATATTATATATAGATGTTAGAACTCATAAATGGTTCTTAATTGGCACTTTAGAGAAAATGTTAACATTGCCCTCTCTCCCTCCATCACATATCACCAAAAATCTAGTTTCCTAGAACAATGTTTCAATTTACAAGTGATTGGTTACAATAAAATTACAAAAAAAAAAAAAATATATATGTTTAGCGAAGTCAGCATTTTCCGGTTTGACAGAAATCTTCTTCAGGTTCGTCACAGTCATTGTAAATGGAATGTCACTGCGATTGAATTTTTTTTTTTCGATTTTGAGTTATTCTTGTCACGATATTATTATATTTTTACATTATTATTATTATTTTTCCAAGGTCAGAGCACCTCAAAACATATATTTCATATAAAAACTCAATTTCCAGAATTAGAAACGATCGCAGTAATTCCTTTCACAGCAATAAGGTAAGGTACGATTTTTCAAACACGAAATTTGAATTACAAAGTCCAATGAAGTGTAAAATATTATTAACTAGAAAATAATTGCATTTTTTATTCCATTATTATATTAAAAAAAACAAAAAACTTTTTTCCTATTAACAGCTTAATTCCTTTTTCAATAGAAAAAGTGTGTGGGGGGGGAGTTAAATTTGTAATATCTTTCATCTCTAAAAAAAAAAATCTCATTATACAAGTTTTTCTATCCGAGAAATAGAGCTTGAGATATATGTATATAATCTCCTTATGTTCAAATACTAATAATACTATCACATATAATGAAATAGGTGTGTTGATGTATATATATATATATATATAAAATATATGTGAGCATATAATAGAATCTCACCTGTTGAATATAGTATTAATAATATATTCATATCGTATTGTAACAAAGTCCTGCTTTACTTTGCGCTTTTCTACATTTTATTTTAAAATAAATCTGTTAAATTCTACGACTGTCATATTTTATTAATTTATGGAGTAAGTTGTTGTATGTATGTATGTATGTATGTGTGTGTGTATGATGTTATTTCCCGTATAAAATATATATATATATGAAACAATACTTTATGTTTCTCTAACAATCAATTCAAAAGTGATATAAAACTTGATACGAAGGTTATGGAATATATGGATTAATTTTAAATTTCACCGTTGATTTTATTATTTTATTTGAATTTATTTTGAATTATAATATCAATGGTAACTCCCTTGCATTTTTTACTTTTTTTTTTTGCATCGACTTCCTGTTTGTAGATACAACGAAGTGATATATAAAGTGAACACTAGGCGTGAGTATGTGAGGATGATAAATTAGATTTGTTTAGAAAGTTAGCTAAATCCAAGAAGTTTGTCCACACCCCCTATTTGGTGTATTGCAATCAAGCTAGCAAATTTGCCACAAAAATTTTGGACTCAATAGTTCTATTAACAACCGTACCGAGGTGCCGTAAAACGCACTTCAACTATGCATTACCTCCTGTGTCACGCCCATTGTAATTTACTGGTAAATGAGCTTAATTTTGGACAATCAAGCATCTAGGAGGAGGCTGTCTCCTTTACATTCTACTACTATGAGCTAGGAGTAATGGTAAGAGAAAAAAAACAGGCGGCTATCCGAAGTTTTAAGAATAGCAGCCAGATAAACTTTGACGAGTTAACAAGTCTCAAAAGCAGTCTTCAAAGGGTGAGCCAAGTAATTAGCTATTCTAGATAATCCACCGTTAGCACAAGCAAGAATTCTAAATAATCACATCAATCTTCAAGCGTCTCACATCGGCCAACGCTACCATTCTACATTCAACACGCAACATCATCTCTTTGCTCCGTCATTATACTCCCTATAGAGAAGGAAAGAAAACTATTCTGGACGTACTCCTCAGTTTATAAAGGAAGATTTTAAAAATAAAATTGTAATAAAGGTTCGAAATTCCACTTCTAATTCCTTATATAAAGAACTTAAAAAAGAATTTGGCGGAAATCATTGTATTTCAGAAAAATAAAGTTCAAAATTTATTATCACTATAATAAAAGAGGCGAATTATTATATTTAAATTATAATGTTAGCCGCCCTATCGAAATGCAACGTTGTTCTTTATGTAATAGAAATAAATTAGAGGACACATATCACTATGTAGCTGTGTGTCCCATATTATAAGAGTTTATGAGGAGCGTATTTAAGAAAGAAATACTTTCGAGAAATGAGTTTATAATGCATTTAGATGGTCAAGATTGGGAAGAAACTGTACAGACATCATTTAGCGGCCTTTAAGTGCAGAAAATTTCTTACAGAACAGTTTAATTATAAGATTAAAACATAAATCAATCACACAAAAAAAAGTACCGTACATTAACTTATCAGTGATGATGCAACCACATAATAACGAAATGTATATTTCCTTTAACCTGCATTGTATCATTTTATTAAATTACTATTTAGTAATACTAATTTATTCTATTAATACTATTTATAAATTAACTTACTATTTAGTAAATTTATAGTGTAAAAAAAAGCGACTCTGCAGACGGACGAAAGTTCATGCTTTGTGTTGTTGTGTTTGTTTCACAAGAATAAAAGTATATATGAAAGATATACAAATATGTATTTTCTGTTTAATAAACACATGATTATTATTATTATTATTATTATTATTATTATTATTATTATAATGCTCCCTATAATCTCTTCATTTTCTCGTTAAGTAAATCGCAAAATGCATATAAGGGAAGGGAATAGCTAAGTGGTTAGCGTACTGGACTCCCAGTACTGGACCGGATTCGAGTACAGCTGTGCTACACTTGAGATTTTTCTTCCTAGGAGCCTCTACAGCTCACTGCTCGGTGATGGACAGTGTTGTCTGTAACACTGTTGAGAGAACACTGTCCGGAGGCCGGCAGTGCACTGAGAAGGCTCCGGACGCCAATGACCTTAGATGTTGACGCGTCTTAAATTAAAAAAAAAAAAAAAAATACATATACTGAGTATAGTTTCCAGCCACCCAACAATTTATTTTATCCAAGTTTGATGAATAACTTAAAAGTCCCAAAGATGCCCTTTCACAAATCACTCTCTGACTTGCCAGCATTGCCTGTGTTTATCATGTGAATGTTAGGAGCTCCTCTTTGTGTTGTTAGACTGTGACATCAAGTTTCTCTGAAGAATTAGCTAATCTACTTCCTTCTACACGGTTACTTAAGGTACAAAATCTATCAAATTTCCATTCTATGAGATTCCCTGTGGGTAGGAGGTGTTAACATAACTCCATCATTTTCTTTCTACTCTCCAACCTAAATTGTTCCTTCTATGACGGTAAGGGCGGTGTACTTGATTCATTGATGAGCTGATGTGAGAAAGAAAATCCGGGACCATCATGGGCCTATGAAGCCTAAATTTATTTAATTCCTTTGAACGACTCCAGTTCTATAAGGAACAAAGAAACACTAATAATTATGAGCGAGCACAAACCTTTTTCACATAAATAAAATTTCTCAATTCAATTTTCTAGGCCATACAAATCAATCACTAATCGAATATTTTTCGATAGAAATTTTTTTCTGTGACTGCCTATTTCTGAAAAATCTATTTCTGATGATTACCAGCCACCCAACCATTTACTAAGGACCTAATCACCCGGTAGTTATCCAAGTTTGATGAATAACTCAAAACATTCGAATCTCTATGGCACGATTCTTTCCATAAGACTGTTGATAATTATTATAATGGATGAGCTGGTGGAGAGAATTTAGGCCTGGTTGGTGAAATAAGAAGACTGGTTTAACACTAGTTAACTATGTATAATAATGAGTGACATTGTCTGCCTGGACTTTACACTTGTAATGATACTGTATGGTAGAGTGGAAAATGGGTAATGACACGTAGTGATTGGCTATATGAACTCAGTAGTATGAACTGTGTTGAACTGTATTGAACCCTATATCTCTGGACTGTCCGTCGCTCTCTATATATATCTTTCTCCTACTCCAGTCCGAGTGAGTGTTGGGTTCGTTTCTCTTCTTTTTATTCTCTTTGGTTGCTGTTACATTATCAATTGATGGATGCACTTGTTAAAATAATTCCACAACGCACATATTTTTTTTTTCAACGTTTATTAATGAATTCTACTTAGGCGTATTGAATTGTGCACTCAATTTAAACTGAATATAGATTGACCTAATTTGTTCCAATTATTTTCAAGAGAGATTGTTGCATTATCCCCCTATTTAAGGAAATAAATTACAAAGAAAAAAAAAAACTTGTTTGCTTACAATTCTAAGTGATCAATTTTCTTCGAAATTTTGGAGAAGATTTACTAAATTGTACTAAATATTAGTGTAAAATACAGTTATATATATAAATCATTGGAGCCGTTTTCGACAAAAAAAAAAAAACGTGGAAAACGCAGAAATTTATCCGCAAAATAGCATTTCAAATTAACCTAATTATTAAACTTGGAATTCTATATTTAAAGTTATTTATGGTGCCTTAAATATTATCATACAGGTGGTCGTACTGCACTTTGATCTAAAATGGCATTTGAAGAAGAGAGCTTAAGCTGTCCCAGGGCCTTCGGAAAATAAGTTTTTTGATGTCAGATAACAGGAATATGAGAAAGTAAAAGCAAAACGTTCAGATTTAATTGAGATATAACCTGACATCACATGAGAAAGTTAAGTAAAATAACTTCTCAAAAGAAGCTGTTATACAATCAGAAACCCCAGACGCCAAAAACCTCAATGACCCAAGATAGATGTACAAAAAAAAAAGTTAAACTTTCAAGAACTTCAAGCAAGAATTGAGTCAAAGAAAATAAAGAAAAGAAAAAAAAAAAAAACGGCACACCTGTGCTTACATTTGTCAACCTCACTAAGAGATTGATTAGTCTTTTTATTTGGAGGAGTGTGTGTGTGTGTGACGGAAATAGACCCGATTTTTTTTTGTGATCTTATCCTTGGGATGATAGATCATTCATTCATCCTACTCTTGCAGTAATATATTTCATTGAAAGTCACGTTTAGTGGATTTTTCAAATTCCTAAACAAAGAGGGAGAAATGTGAGATTCGAATAGTCGAACCACATCTTTCAAGTTACTTAATTTTTTAGTACTTCGCTCTGTGTGTGTGTGTGTGTGTATGTGTATAAACAAAATATCTCAA
>JAAEAF010001070.1:0-45035 GCA_011037195.1 Triatoma infestans | reverse complement strand
TGTGAACATTAAAGACTTTTTTTCAAGTCCAACTCTTATTATTCTTACTAATATGTCTAATAAATTTGGATTACTAAAAGTCTTTTCATGTATAGAACTTTTTTATTATTTTTTTAAAAAATAGTTGATTAATAACACTACATACTCTTTACATACAACTTATATTATTTTCTTTATAAAACAGTTAATTAACGAGAGGTATGATGTTTACATATATGCGGGTTTGACTTATTATACAGGTGCAGGTGTGTGAACATTAAAGACTTTTTTTCAAGTCCAACTCTTATTATTCTTACTAATATGTCTAATAAATTTGGATTACTAAAAGGCTTTTCATGTATAGAACTTTTTTATTTTTCTAAATTAACGTACTCTTCACACTGCATACACTTCACTTATAATATTTTCTTTATAAAATAGTTAATTAACGAGAGATATTTTGTTTACATATATGCGGGTTTAATTTATGATGCGGACGCAGGTGTGTGAACATTTGAGCCATCTGCTGTTGTTTATTTACACTTTTATCTTATTTCTTTCTAATTTTCGTTGTGAGTGGGGGGTTTTTTTTTTTTTTTCCTTATTATTTTTCCTAGTGGGGGTTTTTTCTACAGCTTGATTTGTATATAAATACCCGTGTTTTTTGAGCTACAGTCATCACTTCATCTGAAGACTTCGCTACAGCACTGTGAGTACATGATTTTTTTTTGCTTTTGTAGGTAACTTATGATTTTTTTATTGCAAATATTTAAATATATATTTTTCTTGAAAAAAACTTTTTTTTTTTTAGATGTCTGATTTGAAGAACTTACTAAATACAGTATCTGCTGAGCAAAATTCAGTTTACAGATCTATAAAGAACCTCGACCAAAATATACCATATACTATCCTTTCCATGCGAAGAATTGAGACGAAATATGGGGCTTCGGTATTAGTTAGTATGAGAAACAGTACTGACGACGAAGAAATACGTTGTTTTTTACCCAAAAATTTTACAGAACAGATCACAGACGACGTCGTTAAGAATTATAAACCATCATCATTATCACTTATATATAGGGGGTTGAACCCTAATAAATCTTTCAATATTCATTTCGTTTAATGGAAGAACAGATTATTGAGCTTGATCAGTATGTATGTTTTAAAGTAAAAATGTACATAACTGATGAAGGTTTCTTATGTCATGATTGTGCGCAACAATTAGAAGTAGAAGATAAATTAAATATAAAAGTCACACACACATTATGTCATATCACTAGTATATTACCGAACGTTACTTGCACCATATGTGATACATCTTTAGCATTAGAACAAAATGCTCGAAGTTGTGATACTTGTTCACCTGAACTAAGTTCTATGATTGTAGACGAAGCTTTTAGACAAGGTTGGACGATATCGTTTTAAACCATGCTTTATGTAAGTATCTTTTAACTTTTTTTTTTACAATTATCTAAATGAATGACTTTTTTTTTAAATTATTTTTTTCCCGTTTGCAGTGTCAAGAATGTGATATCTCCTTTAATTATAGAAATCAATATAGAATTCATAAGGCTTTAACACATGGTGAACGTGAAAAATTTACATGCAGTTGTGGTAAAGCTTATTTACAAGAAAAGGTATTAAATGCTCATAGAAAAAAATGTACGGCTCGTGGAAGCTATATGTAAGTATTTTAATTTTTTTGTTTTAATTTTTTTAAGGGGTGAGGTAGTAATACCACTTTTCTTTTTTAGATGTAGTAAATGTAATTCAATCCTACCTGATATACACAATGGTCGATTACATGAAGCTGTCTGCGGTGTAAAAAGAAGTAGATTGGGGGAGCCTTCAAGGAGAGAGCTCTTAGCATTAAAATCAGGACCAGATGGTGTCACTCCCTATGAGACAGCATTCGGTGGTCGTCTTGCATCATATTTTCTACGCTCACCATATTGTATGGATTTAACAATTTTTTTAGAAAACATCCGTTCTAAAATAAAATAGAAGATATCATCAAGGAAGCTGTAGTGAAACACTCTTCTATTAAATTCAACCTCTGGATAGATTGCACATTCCAAAATCTGCATGGTGAAGAAATGGTTAAAGCTTTGAAAACCCCTAACAGAGCAGTTTACTTAGAGAATGACGTCAACACACTTCTGGACAAAGACTTCTGCAAATTAAAGAGGGAGTTGGAGGAAGCAGCTATGACAAAGAGTGGATGGTCGCTAATATCAATCGATGGATTAAGGGTGCGGGTAAGTAAACATAATCCACTAAGAGCCTCAACCTACATACCGTTACCAAAATCTATTGCAAACAAGAAAGCTTGCATAAATGTGAAAAATAGTGATAATAGATGTTTTGTATACGCTATCCTTGCTAAATTTATTGATGGAGTTAATGTGCACCGTCAAAGTAATTATAAAGCGTTAGAAACCAAGTATGATTTCACGTGTATTAACTTTCCAACACATCTTAAAGATGTGAAAAAATTTGAATCCATTAATAACATTTCCATCAATATTTTTGGTTTGGATGAAAATGAACAATTGTATCCTCTTAAAGTTGTTAATGACGAATTGGATGATCATCGTGATTTGCTAATATTAAACTCTAAAAATAACTATCATTATATCTATATAAAAAATTTTAATAAACTTGTAGGTAGACAAATATCAAATCATCACGATTCAAAATTGATATGTAAAAGATGTTTCACTCATTTTGATAGACGGTATAATGGTGAAGCTCGCTATCAGAAGCATAAGCAAGTATGTAATATACACAAACCTTCCCGGGTGGAGTTACCATTAAAAAAACCTTATGTAGAATTTGAGCATGGGGGATATATCCAACGGGTTCCAGTTGTAATTTATCTAGATTTTGAAACTATCTTAGAAACGGTAGATACCTGTAGACCTAATCCTGAACAATCGTATACTATAACCTCACATATACATACCCCAATGAGTTTTGGTATATATGTTAAAATAAGTGATGAGGTAAAACCTGTTGAACATAATCTTCCAACAGAACCATACATATATAGAGGGCCTAATGCAGCCAGAAATTGTGTTTTATATTTAAAGAAAATTGCGGAACTAGTTCATGATCTCTACGGTCTTAACAACCCCATTAATCCTCTTACTCCTCAAGAAGAGGAAGATTATTTAAATGCAACCATTTGTTACATGTGTGAAAAACCTTTTACTGATGCAGATATGAAGGTGAAAGATCATTCACATTTATCTGGGGCGTATAGAGGTGTAGCACATTCCAGCTGCAATTTACAGTGTAAAAGACTTAATTTTTTATACCAGTCTTTTGTCATAATCTGAGCGGTTATGATTCTCATTTTCTAATTAGGGAACTCGGATATGATGACAATGAAATTACAGTTATCCCAACTACTGGAGAACAATACATCTCCTTCACTAAGACGATCTCAAACCATATGAAATTAAGATTTGTTGATAGTTTTAGGTTTATGGCGTCCAGTCTAGACAGTTTAGCTAAGAATCTTACAAGTTTGGTTGAAACCGCAAAATTCTTCGATCCTCATACGTTACACCTAGTATGTAGGAAGGGTGTTTTTCCCTATGAATATGTTTCATGTTGGGATAAATTACAAGAAACTTCATTACCTCCAAGAGAGGCATTTTATAGCACTCTCAAGGGAGGGGGTATCGATGAAGATGATTATCAACATGCCCTCAATGTTTGGGAAACTTTTTCTTGCAACACTCTAGGGGATTATAGTGATTTATATTTAAAGATAGATGTATTACTTCTATCCGATATTTTTGAACACTTTCGGACAGTAACAATTCAGTCTCATAAACTAGACCCAGCTCATTATTTTACATTGCCAGGATTGTCTTGGGATGCAATGCTCAGATGCACTCAATGTAAACTTGAGCTACTTACCGACTATGACCAAATTTTAATGATTGAGAGGGGTATAAGAGGTGGGATATGTCAAGTATCACACAGATATGCTGAAGCTAATAATAAGTACATTGAAGATTACAATCCTTTGCTACCTTCAACATTTATAGCATACCAAGACTGTAATAATTTATATGGTTATGCTATGAATAAATACTTACCATACGGAGGTTTTAAGTGGGTTGATCCAAAAAGTGTGGACTTTAATTCATTGGATGAGTTCGATGAACTTGGATATATATATACGATGTTGATATTGATTATCCGGATAATCTCCACTGCTCATAATGAGCTACCATTCTTGGCGGAGAATATTAAAATTGATGGACAAATTAAATTAACGACTCATTTCCAAGCCCGTAAGAATTATGTATGCCATTATATGATATTAAAACAGGCAGTAAAACATGGTTTACATATAGCACGAGTCAATAGAGTCTTACAGTTTAAACAGTCACCATGGTTGGCCACATATATTCAACATAATACAGAGTTGAGAAAAAAGGCAACAAATGAATTCGAAAAAGACCTTTATAAATTGTTTAATAATTCGGTGTTTGGAAAAACTATGGAAAACATTCGCAATAGAATATCCGTCAAACTTGTATCTAATACCTCTAAATTAGAAAAATTAATAGCTCGACCTGATTGTTTAGATTGGGTCATTTATGATCAAACACTAGCCGCCATCCATTTATCAAAAAGGAGTATTCTATTTAACAAACCATGTTATATTGGTTTATCAGTTCTTGATTTATCTAAAGTGAAAATGTACTCGTATCACTATGAGGTAATGAGACCTTTTTATGGCCCTAATATTCGCTTATGTTATATGGATACTGATTCATTTATATATTTAATTACTACAGAGGATTTATTTGATGATATGTTACAAATGAGTCATTATCTTGATTTGTCCAATTATCCGCCAGATCATCGCTGTTATTCGGAACAGTTTAAAAAAACTGTTGGTAAATTTAAGGATGAGGCCGCTGGAGAAATAATCACAGACTTTATTGGGCTCCGTCCAAAAATGTACGCACTTCAATTGCACAATAATGAAATAATTAAAAAGGCTAAAGGTGTGAAAAAAGATGTTTTGAAACGAACAATTGAATTTAATGATTATGTCGCATGTTTGTTATCAAATGAACCTATAAGAAATTCAATGGTAATGTTTAGATCTAAGCATCATAATATGATGACTGTTCAACAAAATAAAATTTCGTTATGTCCATGGGATAATAAACGATGGGTTTTAAGAGACAGGGTCAGTACACGAGCATTGGGACACTTTTTAAACAATGTAAACTAATTGTTAAACTAGCACTAATTTTTGTATATATATATGTTGTTTGCGCACATTATGTAAATAAAGATTTTAAAAAAATTAACATTTTTTTTATTTCTACTCATAAGGTGATCCTATAAAAAGATGTTGTGGAAAAAAATATAGTATCAGTAATGTATACTACTCCAAACAGTCAACATGATGTTGATTTTACTTTATTTTAATTTATTCATTAGCCATCTTATGGCATATAACACGTCAACAATTCAATATCTACAAATGTATGGGTATTTACATAAAGATGATAGAACTTCAGCATCAATAAACAGTGCATTGAAAGTATTTCAGGCAACGCATTCTTTACCATCAGATGGAGTTGAGAATGAAGAAACTATACGTCTTATAAAAAAGCCTAGGTGTGGTGTTGAAGATCATTTTGTACCCTTTATGATTGACAGTAGTAAATATAAATGGAGTAATCATAATTTGACATGGGCAATTTACCCTATTAAATATTTCGCAGTAGCGGAACGTGCATTTTCTGTGTGGGCAAAACATTCTCAGTTAATGTTTAAATATAATACGAACAAACTTAATATTACTATTTCATTTGCTGATAAAAACTTCTTTGCACTACAAACAGGAATAATTTTTGTAGTTATGAGTTTGATGGTGTTGGTGGAGTGTTAGCTCATGCAGAATATCCTAGGGTAACTGAGGAGCAAGTGGAGATACATGTAGATGAAACTGAAAATTGGCATGCTACTTTGTCTATACCTTCCAGCAGTGATGAGACATCACTATACACAATTTTAATTCATGAAATTGGACATACTTTAGGATTACATCATACTTCAGATATTAATTCTTTAATGTATCCATATTATTTCTTTCCAAGCAATATTATAAATATTAATGATATTGACCTACATAATCAAGAAATTGATGCCATACAGTTATTGTATGGAAAACCAACAACGCCGCCAACACCACCACCACCACCACCACCACCACCTCCGCCACCACAGCAACCAACAACAACATCGACACCGAAACCTCCACTTCTTCCAACATCTATTGATATTTGTTACTATAGAAATCTTATTGACAATTTTTTGGTAATTAATAAACGAGTATATTTCTTTTACAGAAAATTTGTATGGACAATCCCCATTCAGAAAACCCTTAGAAATAATTGGGATTCAAAACACCCATTGACAATAACCAAATGGTTGGATTTTTTGCCCAAAGATTTTGTTAAAGTATCCGCAATTTACCAAAAGCCAAACAGTAATATTGTTTTATTTGCTAATAGGGAGGTTTACACCATAGATTATCCAAAATTACGTCTACTATCAAAAACTGATTATAATTCGTTTTTCGCAGGTAAAGTAAGTAGTAGTGTAAATGGTGTATTCAATTCATTTAAAGGTAGAACCTATGCTATATACGATAATTTTTCTGTAAATGAAATAAATGAATGTAACTTTACTAGCGAATTTATTGGAGATGTTTCAAATGTATTTCCAGGCATCCCCCGCAGTGTTACCACTGTGATTAAACATACAGATGGACGTTTGTATTTTAAAGCAAATGATCTTTTTTATATTTTTAATGAGTTTTTAGAATCTTCTACTGGCACGATTAGTGATCCATTAACTTTATTTAACATTGAATGTGATAAAAATGATATATTAAAACAAGTGCATGATATGGTCAAACAATTATTACAAGTACAAGGTATTACACATCCGGAAAAAAATAGTGATGCTATTGAATTATATGATAACCTTGATCATGATTTGTAAAAAATAATAAAATAAATTTTTTTTATTTATTCTTTTATTTTTTCCTATAGGATAGGTTAAGAGAGAAAAGACAATATGTTATTACAATGTTTTTTTTTTTTTTTTTATTGTTCAGAATAAAATGGTATTACAACTGGTTTACAAAGTGTTCTTAAATAATTAAACTGTTTATTCACATCTTCATTAAGTTTTGCTAGCTTGAGGTATTCATTTCGTAATAGAGTAATCTTTGGAGGTGGAAATTTAAGGACTTCTTCTAACCAAGTAGGTTTCCCTCTAAACACCATCATTTTGTGAGAAGACTTTTCAAAAGAGATTATTGAATATTGAAGATTAATTGGTTCAGGAATTGATTCATTCTTCTTCTTTTTAGAAAATAAATTAATGTAAACTTCTTTGTTAAACTGAAGAGTTTGCCAGTCATCCTCGCTCAAATAGATAACTTCTTTTTTTACCCCTTTCAAAACCGCAAGAGGAACACCTTCTTCAGACAGACCAGTTTTTAACTGTTTGTTACTGCTATTACTAAGCGGGAAAGCTGTAGTTAGCTGCATACCAAGTTCACTAGCCATGGTTGTTGGTGACTAAGTAAAAACCGGTACTTTTGAGCTTTTTAAAATATCACTCCCCACCACAACCATAACGAAATTTCTTCAACTCAAGCTTGATGTCATTGTATAACCAGGAAATTGATGTGCAAATACAAGTATCCGGTCCAGTCTCACATTTAGGATTTGACCAAACACACTCAAAGTAATGGTTATTAGGTGCTATTACACTGTATTCTTCAGCATACTTTTCCAATTGTTGCAAATCTTCATGTAACGCAATGCAAGCCTTGGCTAATTGAGGATCTGCTAAAGTGATGTCACAATAAATTGCAATAAACCTTAGATAATCTTCACTAGTTTTAATGTTCTCCCAATGCTCCGCCATTGTAACTAAAAGTTTAAGGAATCCAGACAAATATATACTTCCCCCACTATAAGGAGACTTAAAGTACTCATTTTGGGAAGATGAATGTGCTTAAGTAAGGTCAACAAGTCATTCAACCTGTGGTAGCATGTTCGAACACGTTTCATTTATCATGGGAGGGGGAAAAATAGGGTGAGGGGTGATGAGAGCAAACTTTTTTCGGGGGAGGGGTACAAAATTATGACGAGGGAAGAACACTTTTTGGAGAGGGAGGGTGGGGGGTTTTTTTTATATATAAAAAAAAAAAAAAAAAAAATTTGAGGTGGGGGCCACTTTCTGGCGGGGGGGCAAGAACTTAGGGCGTCAGGGGGGAGGGTGGGGTGTCAGGTAGTGGGGGGGGGTGGGGGTGGTAACCTTATCTCAGCGAGGGGGGGTTCGGGAACCCCCGGGAAGGGGGGTAAACCGGCCGCCACACAATAAAGGGGCAGGCAAAATCACAAACCAAAAACTTAGGGGAGGGCGGGCCCGGACAAAGGGCGGGGGGGGGCGGGGACTTTTTGGTGCAAAAAATTAACCGAGCCCGCTTGAACCCAAGGCGAGGGGCACACTCCACACGGCCGCCATGTTGGATTGTTTCAGAATGCCCCTTTTATACCTACTAATAATGTCTCTCTCACCTATTAGACGGCAACAGAAAATCTAAGTAACAGATTTAAAAAAGAAAAAAGCCCTTGTTCTTTTGCAACAAATAACCAGCCTGCATCAGAATCCAAATGAAACTCTTGAAGCGTTCTCTGATCGGATTAAACATATTTCTACCTCGTTGCTTTTCAAAGCACAAGAGAATCCAATTCTTACTTTACAAAACCTTGTAGATAAATTAACTACAGACGCCTTCATCAAATCTTTACCTAGTTCAATTAAGGCTCAGGTACAGATACAACTTCCGAAAACCCTGATTGAGGCACAAGCTTATGCCACAGCCCTTAGAGATATTCAAAACGTAGAACCACAAAGTTCAATATTTGCAATAAAAAAGTCAGATACGCCTATAGAATCCACACAAAAACCGCCATCGCCTTGTAAACATTGTGCTGGTATGCACTGGCACAATGAATGCAAGCAAAAATTCCAAGTAGTCACATCGCGGCGAAAAAGAAACGTAGTTTCAGAACCACCGTCGCCGTGTAAGTTCTGTCAAGGCGACCACTGGAATCGCGAATGTAATAATAAAAATCGAAATAGAGCGCGCACTAATTTTGGCAAAAAGCCTCAATTTCAGCCAAACTATCGTCCCTTCAGGCAAACTAGGCCTTATATCAAAAAACAAATTCCCAATAATAATAATAAGAACAGTAATAATAATAAGGGTAATAATAATTATGGTAGTAGCAATAGTAAATTTAATAGTGGCAATACTTCAAACCAATGGATTCCACCAACATGCCAGATATGTGAAAGCGTGGGCACACAGCAAAGGCATGCTGGTCCAATTCAAAAAACGACTAGGCGCTCAGCCGTTTTCTCAAACGGCTACCTGTACTGATCCCAGCACTCCACGATTCGAATAATTTATTAATTACCGTTCAAATTAAAAACAAAAAAGTTAAAGCGTTAATCGATACAGGCACTTCGCATTCAAGAAACAGAACAATGCGACTTTCACTGTACAGATGTTTTCTCAGATACCAGAACAATCAACTTCAAGACAAAGAAATTAAGCTAACGACCCCACAGACAAGCCGAAATCTATTCAACCGATGGCCTTTCCAAGTGATTGTCTACATAGTACAAAGGAGGTCAAGTTTATAATGAATTTTCAAATTTATAAAAAGTTTAGGTCAGAAACAATGTGGACACCTTTCACTGTACTTTGCCAGATACCAGTGGCAATGAATAAAATGTACAAAGGTTTTCTCTACAAACAGGAGAGCCGAATTCTATTGAGGTAAATCTTTTCTATACCAGGTAAAACCCCTTCCATTTAATATTTGATCCTTAAGAATTAATTGCTTTATATGTCGGCATTTGAACTGTGATTGTCTACGTCCCTTATGTATTATTAATATTTATTGCCATATATTGTGACAATCCTTTCAAATTATTTTATCCATGGTAAAAGTTATTAAATAATGATTTCTCTCTCTAGCTTTAGAACTATCAAACCATTTTATTTTAATAACTAAGTATAATTTTCTTTAATGAATATCTTCAAATATGTTTTAACAATGTACTCTTTTTCCTCACGACCTTTTAGCAACTTCAAAGCAACTACGAAAGGAATGTTAAACAATTATAACAATACTACGAAATCTGCAGACATCGTTCCATATTTAAAGTATATATGTGCCCACATGAGCTCATTTCCGGAACATTGCGATCGCTTCCTTCCCACGAAATTGCGCAAACATTCCTTATTCCTGCTCGCTTAGCTTTAGATTATAATCGTAAGCAATAAGTATAAAATCTATTATTAATAATAAATTAAAATACAAAACAATGATATCATTAATCACAAATTTCAATCGACGAAAATAAAAATCACAAGCTTTGATAAAATTAAACATATATCATATATATATATATGACCTAAAACTTCGACTATATTGAAAAACTATATTGAGAAATTAAAAACAAAACAAATCAATTCATTCCACTTACTTTCAAAAAATTTATAGGCAAATTTCATAAAATTTAAAACTTAAATTAACAAACAAACTTCCTATAAGAAATAAACAAATTGAATCATTGCACCTTGATTCAAAATAGGTAAATTTCATAATGAAACTAAACCATAAACATTAAAACAAAATTCCTATAAGAAGGAATTTAGACTTAGGTGAATTTTATTACTTCAGAAACACTGATAACATGCAATGGACTTGAGGATCATCGTCAAATGGGAGAATACATACTCACACTCCTCATTAACTGGGGTGAATACATAATTAAATAACACATATTGACACTGTTCATGAACTGGACTTACATAACATCGTCATTGACTTGACAAAATTCGTCGACCAAAATGCTGCACTGGTACAATTTTTTTTACCTTCATATATTCTTTTTTACTAATTACTATTCAATATTTATCTATTATTTACTAAACTTCTCCCCTTTGAATATTTTTCACTAACCTTATTTTCTTTAATATTCCCTTGTTTTTACACCGATTTTCCTATATTTTTATTAATGATATAATACATACACAAATATAATTATAATTCCTAGAAGGATGATCATAATTTATTGTAAATAAATAAATATTAATTGTAAATAGGTGTGTGTTACTAAGGTGCATTACTAACGTTTCAATATAAAAATATTACGAACTCTATATATATATATTTAAAAAAAAAAAAAATATGTATATTAATAATATATTAATTTTTATACTAGAATTGTAAGTTAATTTTAATCATTAGTAATGTTAAATGAATATTGTATTAGATTTTATATTGTAATTGTCCGTAAATTTTTTTTCTAAATTTTTTCTTCTTTGTCAATATTAACTATCAAAACAACTATTAGCCTTATATGTAAAAGTAGCAATTAGAAATATTAAAAATAATAATAATATATTTGAACTTTAAATAATTAGAACTATCTTCTTATAACATCAAGTTAAAATAAAACGTCATATGTAACCATATCTATGTAATTAAATTAACTTAAACTGTAAATATTTAAACTATATTTTATTGTTCATGATTTTCTATCAAATGTTTTTATCAATGTAAACTATTAATTTAACTTAAAACTTTTTTCACCTTTTTCAATGTTAAGCATCAATTTAACATAAAACTGTAAATATTTTTTTGTTTACTGAAGTATATATTTAATGATGTTAATGATCAAGACATAAAAGAAAACAATTTAATTTTATAAATTTTTCAATATTTTTGTCAATATTTTTTTTTACAAACTGAAGACATTTTCATTATCTGATTATTTTAAATATTCGTTTTAAGCTAAATATTTTTTGATAATTGTATATTTTTTTTGAATTACTGCCATGGACTACGAACTCATGAATTCATTCTCTTTCCCTCTCTCTCCTTCGTTTTTTATATATGACACAAGAAGACATCATTATCGCTAGCTTGCAACATCACCAGCTAGCTCTCAACATCACCATCCCTAGCTTTCAGCATCCTTAGCTAGCTCTCAACAAGGCCATCACTAGCTTTCTCCAATATAAGCTAGTTTTCATCATCATAGCTAGCTTTCAACAACACTGGCTAGCTCGCAACAGCATCATCGCTAGCTTTCTGCACCAAAAGCTAGTCTACATCAACTTCGCTAGCTTCAACAAATCCAGGCTAGCTAGAACGAAAACGTAGCCAAACCAGGTGAGCTGCAATGATACATCATTCAGCAGCACGCTCAAATTTTACACACGTGAAAAATTCTTCAAGAGAGGAGATGATGTAACGGCAAGAGAGAGAACACAGGCCCGACCGATGGAAAACAGACTCTCTCTCGTACTCTCTGACTTAAGCAGGCTAGAGTGGGGAAAACCTGTATATAAGCCAGTGGGACATCTATCTAGAGATCGATCTATCAGATTCAACCATACATCGCATCGTGTCATAACTCTATTCTAACCCTTTATTCTATAATATCATTACAAGTCCAATGCAGTTTGTGTAATCTTCTAGCTATATTATAACAGTGTCTTCATATCTCGTCTAATTAATCAATCCCAATTTCTCTCCTTATCAACTCCATTATAATTGTGTCACTGATTAAACAGACGATTTTTATGATTCACCATCATATCTCATACATTATGTACTTATTATGAGTACATGTAACACTTTTAGTAAAGTCAAAAATAATTCAATAAATATTGAAAGTATGCTTTCGTTAAATGTTAGAAAGATTCTGCCAGGTGCTGTCTTCAAATATATATCTATATATATATATATATATGTGTGTGTGTGTGTGTGTGTGTGTGTGTGTATGTGTGTGTGTGGGAGTGTTATTACCCGAGCTGCGGGTAATGATATAGAAAAAGGAAAAAAGATTAAAAAGAAAGAAATAAAAAAAAGTTACATCTATTTAAATTAAATCATTTAATTTCAATTTTAATTCAATTCAGTGTTGGTGGTTATTTGTTTTTAAAAACAGGGATAGTAGTATTAGAGAGAGAGAGCAGAGAGAGAAAGAGTGGGAGGGATTGTGTATTAGCATAAAAGTCCATTGGTCAGGTGCTACTTCTGTAAAACGTGAAAATAAAGTGAAGCAGAGTGCAACTTTCATACGAACGAGCTAGACTCCATGTACGGCTGATTGTCGGATTTTCTTTTTCTTGTGAAAAAAATAAGTTCATTCAGAAAAAACGGTGAAGTGTGACAATCTGGATGTAAACCCTAATGAAAACGCCTATTTGAGAGACTGAGCTGGGATTGCTTCCAAATAGGGTCACCTAACGGGATCAAGGGACTTCGCCTCAATTTGGAGCGGAAGAAAAGTTGCAATTTCATCTTTCAGTAACTTAAAGAACGGCACAGCAAGTACTATTTAAATACATAACTATAAATTTTACATTTATAAATTGCCATTTATTAACCGTAGGAAAAAAAGATCGTAAATTTGTAACGGCTAAACTTCATAGCCCACCATTCTCGCCTTCTAAAAGACGAGTTCACATCACTGCCGTTTGTTTTCGGCAAATTTCGTAAGCTAATGTTCGTGGCGTCAAGTGTTTTTTTACTATTTGTTTGTTGGGAAGAGTAAACCACTTTGAAGGTTTTGTTTATTTTTTTCTATTTTGTTTTGGTACTTTATTACACTTTTCTTCATTATCTATTTTTTTTTTTTTGTTCTTTTCCCGCAATAAGAAGCGGATGTTAATTCACTCTAATTTATTTAGTATTGTTAATAAAGCCTAATTTTATTTTTCTTTTATTGGTCTACTTCCCGTAATAACTAGGTATTAACAATTTATAAGAACCATAAAGCCACCCAAGTATGTACATATACATATATCGCCTAATTGCAGTTATTTTTTTCATGTATATTTTCTTCTCGAATTGGTTTTTTATAAGATTTATTGAGGCACAAATAAATGTGTATGTATAACTAAAAGCCACCTATACTTGACTGATTTTTTTATGTTATTTCCTACTGCCCAATTTTATTTTTCTTCCTTAGCTTTTCAAATTGTATTTAGTTTTTATTATATATATATTATATTGTTTTTTTCTCTCTCTCTTTTTTTTGGCGGTTCGCTGTTAACGCCAGTTTGTTTTTCTTTCCTTTTTTCTTTGACATTATTATTATTTATTAATTTTTTGTTTTTTTATTGTTTAAACAGCGTGGCGCTGAACTGACTTTTTATTTGTTTTGTTTAAAACAGAAAACCCACACCCTTCTTTACTGTAGCTTAGCTGCGGCATTAATTATTACCTGAATTAATTGGTAAGTCCCTTCTTCAATGGAACATGCGGGGCTACGGGGTAATATAGAAGGACTAGGCCGAACGGTGGCGGACCCGTCCATTTGGGTTGTGCCTTCAGGGAACAAAGATTCGTCCAGCGCAATTTTTGAGAATCCCTGGATATATCGTATCAAAGAGGTTCAACTTGTCCCAGGTGGGAGTGTAGCCGTCTGTGTACGGGATAATATCTCCAACAGACGGCTAACCCTAGAAGCTAATCTACAAGCTGTTGTCGTGCGCCTAGCCTTAATCAAACCACTAAAATTCCTAGAAGCAAGGACAATATCAATGACCTGTCTTCTAATCCTAGTAACAAAAGTGGGTTCAGAACCCCTATTCAGGACTTCTATTCGCGTGCACACCAGGAAATCCATTAGAGCGCGACCCCTACTATTGCTGCCGCTGCTCCCCCTGACAATGTGATGCGCATTCGTGTCATATCCTGTTACAATAGGTATGTCATTGGTCTCTGAAAATTTAACCAAACCCATCAACTCCTGAGGAGAAGGAGTGGGGCCATCATAGGGGAAGTAAGCCGAAGCCACGACTACGTCGCGTCGACGCCCACCAACCCCCAAGACCAACCCATACCGCCACCAAATCCCGAGAGCAGAACTGTCGAAGCAGAACAGCGCCGATCCTCTGACTGGCAAAGATGCATGCCCTAGGAATGCCCCCGCCATCCACCACGAACAGTCCGCCATCATCCACACTCAATCCTCGAAACCAATCCTTTATAGGCATAAGGTTCCTGTAACAAAGTAAAATATGTATGCAACTTAGAGATACGATGGCTTAAATTAGCCGTTGCATCTTTGTTATGGTGCAATTAATTTGTACCATCTCTACCTTGTCAACTGCCGTAATCACAAGTCATCATTAGGTCAAGAAGAGTTAGATCCTGTTATACCCCAGGTAGGATGCGGGTAGGTGAAGGAAAAACCTAGATTATTGCTGACATCTTGGTCAGGCCTACCTGTATCCTGCTCCATTGCCTCAGAAGAAGTAGTATGGGCATTCTCATCCTACTTCTTCAACCTGATGAAGAGCCTGCCCGTCTCGAAGAAAAGACGAAAATCGACCTTCCTCAACGCCTGGACTGAAGCATCATCAATTCTATAAGCCAACGATACTCCTTTCTCGACTTGTTGTCGATACACGTTCCTCCATCGGCTTAAGCCAAGTTATTTTGGAAGGCAAGACCTTTCAGCACTTGTTCGCTGGTATGCTTGCCCTCCGTAATAAACATAGAGATCCTAGCCATAGTGGGGACCTCAGACGCCTTCGTATCAAATGTAATGTTCTTCACACAATTCGTCTTCAATGGATTTCGGCGAATTAACTGGTATATCTTCTAATTTCCAAAAAGATGACATGAGATTATTAATTCTGGGTTGATCATTGGAAGTGATACGCGAGATGTCTGGGATGTAATACTACCTGATGAAACCTTGCCTCCGATGATCCAACCAAATTTAGTGTTTTGTAAAACAGGCATGTGTCCTCCTAATTGAATATGCCCACTTTCAATATGCTCCTAGCAATATATCGATACCTCTGGATGCGTAAAAATTTTCATCTGCTAGATCAATATCTTCCGGAATGTCAACTTTAGTGTTTACTGAAGGTAAATCATGTGTAATTTTTCTCAATACAAGCAAATCCAACTCTGTCTTGAAATCACAATGCAGCTCTATCTTGATTTGATGCAGGTATGTACAGCGAAATTACAAGATAATTTGGAATTAACAACGCCTGAAATGGATGTGGCTAACCTCCTGTGATGAAGTCCCAACGAAGAAGCAAGCGATTGATATATGAATTTGAATTGACTTGCGCTACCAATAATACTAGACTCGTAATGTAGACTGTAGCCGTGGCAAGAATAAAGACTGAAAGTGCAGCAATAATAGGATTCAGGCCTTCACTTGATTCATTTGAAGTTGTTTTCGATTCTACTTTGGAAGCCAAATTTGTCTGACTTCTATGTAGAAAGCTATGGTGACGTTTATTGCAATATCTACACGAATACGGATTCTTTCAATGAATCGATTTATGATTCGCCTTTAAGCAGTTCAGGCAAAGCTGAAGTTCTCCGATCTTCGCGTGTCGCTGGGGAACATCTAAATTGATAAGCCGCCCACAGTTAAATGTAAAGTGATCTTCCTTGCAGAAGGCGCAAAATTTTTTAGGTGCATTCACAGTGTGACACATAGTCTTGTTTTTTACAGAATTTAAATGATATTTGTTTTGGAGGTCTTTGCGAATGTTTTTTTGGAGTTATGAAAGCGATTATCTTCTCTAACATCTTGGATTGTTTGCCAATAAACTTCATTAGCCCTGTAAATGAATAAATTTTGTTGTTTTCTTCACATTCTGCTTGCTTTGCATTTTGCGTTTCCCACATCGCTCTTGTTTCACTGTTTAAGTTCTTAGTTATTAAGAATGGAAGATTCTTCTCGACCGTTACTTGTATGACGGAAAAGATTGTGAGTTTCGGTCTTTGTAAAAAAATAAAAAAACTTAAATTCTTGCCAACGTTTCGACAAATATATTGTCTTTTTCAAGGCATAAAACCGGATTTTTATTTGTTCACTATTCTCTGTGTTGTTGAGGTGTTCTCAACTTTTTATTTCCAAAATTATACATAAGTTTTCAAGTTTGATATGTTTTGAAGATTATTTAATAGTTTTTTATTTTTTATTTTTTATGCCTTGAAAAAGACAATATATTTGTCGAAACGTTGGCAAGCATTTAATTTTTTTATTTTTTTAAAAAGACCGAAACTCACGATCCTTTTCCTTGTTGTTAAGATACTAATAATGCACTCCACTTTTCAATAGGCTCACGAAGATTTTTTTAAAGCCGTTAAATGATTTGTTACTGTGTCATGTAATTTTCTTAGTTCACCAGAAATCGGCCTTTCCAGAGTTTTTCAATTCAATATTCCATTAATGAATCTTAACTATGAGATTTTCATTTTTAAATTTCTTTTGGAATAGTTCCCCACCGGACTCATAATTCTGAGCCGCAATCTTGATTTCTTTGATTGATCTGAATGCATCCCCTGTTAAGCATGATCGGAGATAGTAGAATTTTTGCAAGCTTGGTTGAGCTATTTATTTGCCTCAAAAGTATCATAGAAATCGGTCCAATCTTCATATTTTCCAGCAAATGTAGGTAGAGATATTTCAGGAAGTTTGATGTTATCAGTGGTATCAGACTGTTGATTCTGTGTAGGCTGAACTTTAGTATTTAATGTTGTGAAGAGAAAGATAATATATCTTCAATCTTACCTTTAATGTCGAAATAATCATCTTCAAATATCGATGTTTCTTCCTTATCAGCTATTATTAATTGAATTTCTGATTGCATTGCGTCAAATTGTGACCAACTTTCTTCAAGTTTTTGTAAACGTGAAGTAAGATTTGATATCGAGGAAATATTGGGATCAAAGGATTCAAGATAGGTTTTAATTCGTGTTAATCTTCCTTTACAAATCCCTTGCTAACGTCTTAAAATTCTTAGTTTATCATCTAAAGTTTCTTCAATTTCACTTTCCGAACCCAGATTGAGAATTACAAGATTCAACTCCCTAATCTAAGATTTATAGATAAAAAAAACAAATTAATAATTATCGAAATATTAGTTAACCAAAACACGATATAAGAATAAAATAAAACAGTAAAATAGCAACTAAATAATAAATAATGAAACAAATAATTGCGGTAAATTTGAAGATACAGTTAACCACAACAATATTGAAATACTGGTCGAGAAAAGTTACATTTGAACATACGGTAACTAAAATAAAATTCAAAAAATGTTAATTAAAAAGTCAATGTAGGCATACATATATAAAAAAACAAATCGGTGTTTAGAAACACAAAATAAAAAGAATAAATATTATAATCTAATACCGAACACAGAAAACACTTTAATTGAGAAATATAGAAGAGTACATTTGTTTTCTCAAACTATCAATGATCGAATAAATGTAAGAACATGAAGAAATTTCTTAAAATGTATAATTGTTGGGATAACTTACAGTTCACCAATTACTTCAAATGATTTATTTATTTATTTATTCATATATACGGGGTTGCACCCCATTTATGTAATTTTGTTACATAAACAAAACAAACACTATACTAGAAATAGACCAACTACAAACTATAAAACTACAAATATAAAAGAATAGAAAATAGAACATATAAAATACAAACTAGACTAGAACATAGAATAAAAAATTCGGTATATAAAAAATATTAATATAAAAATAATAGTATTAGAAATATAAACAATTATACAAATATATATACAATTACTACTAACAAGAACATATACAAATATAAAAGACAATATAGCAAAAAGTGTATAAGACTATGAAATTAATAAATAAGAGTAACCAATTAGAAAGTAGGTAAAAGGGAGAGCGTATTTAACCATCTATTATAAATGCAAATATCTAGTAATAATTAATTAATGACTACTGCTGGCAAATGCAATAAATTTCATTAATGCTGGCTGGAAGATATCATAATTATTAGAAATACTGTTTCCAAGGGACATATGTCTAGGTATAGGAGAGGATTGGGAATAATTTGTTGAATGATAAGATTTTTGTTTTGTAACACAGGTTTATAGCGAGTATCTATTGTAGGAACATGGAAGTCGATTAATCCCAGCAATTCAGGACCATCTATATAATAATGTATAAGTTTGAAAAGGAAAATAAGGTCTGCTCTTCGCCTTCTGAAGGATAGAGTACTCAAATTAAGGGAATCCAACACATCAGAATAAGTTAATCTTTCACTTGATAAACCCATCATTTTAGCAATCCTTCTAAGAAACCTATGCTGAACCCGTTCAATAGCATCAATGTGGATTTTATAAAACGGAGTCCAAACTGGAGAAGCAAATTCAAGTCGTGGACGAACCAAATGCAAATACAGTCTTAATATACTGAAGGGATTTCTAAAAGAAGTGGAATTCCTAAAGACAAATCCCAGCATCTTGTAACTGTTGCTGACTATCTTTTCAATATGAGAGCTAAAGGAAAGTCTAGAATCTAAGGAGATTCCAAGATCATTCACAGAATTATCACGATTTAAAGGAGTATCATTGAGAGTATATTTAAAGTGCAGAGAAGAGCGTGATCTGAAAAAAGAAATTACTTGGCATTTCGAGGTATTTAATTTAAGAAGATTATTTGTGGACCAAACAGAAAGTCTGTTAACAGAATCCTGAAGTACTTGGCTGTCACGAGTATCTATGATTTCCCTAAATAGTTTAATGTCGTCAGCAAAAAGTAGAATGTTAACATCTGGAAGAACTAGTTTAACATCATTAATGAAAATCAGGAACAATAAGGGACCAAGCTGTGATCCTTGAGGTACTCCAGAAAGGACGGTATAAGGCAATGAAAGAAATGATTTTACTTTAACAGTCTGAATACGGTGGGTAAGATAATTTTGCAACCAGCATAGCATTGTACCATAAATGCCCAAAGAGTTAAGTTTAGTAAGAAGTAATGTATGGTTTACACTATCAAAAGCTTTGTAATAGTCAGTGTAGACAGAGTCAACTTGAGAACCTTTTTCGAAACATTTAAATATGAACTGGACATAAGACAATAAGTTCGTGGTAATTGATTTTTTGGAGAGAAAGCCCTGTTGCTCAGGTATGATTATATTCCTTACTGAAGACATTAGCTTAGTGTAAACAATTGATTCGAAGAGTTTAGGAATGGTACTTAAAATACTGATAGGGCGATAATTTTGTACATCTTGTCTGGAGCCATTTTTGAATATAGGAATTACAAAACTGGATTTCCAACGTGAGGGAAACTGCCCAGTAGAGAGGGAACTATTGAACAATAAAAATAAAGGAATAACAAAGGTTGTGTGCATCGCAATAATAGACAAGGAGGAACTCCATCAGGACCTGCAGAGTGATTTTTTTTAAAAGTTGAATAGCTTTCTCGATATCACACATTGAGATAAGGAAGGGTGTAAAGTTTATATTACTAGGTAAAGCAGAAGCCAGATTAAGAGCAGCAATGGAAGGTTTATCTTTTGAAAATACACTAGAAAAATGTGATGCAAACAACTCAGCAATTTCATCACCTTTTGTACATGACTGATTGTTTAAAAACACTTCATTTGGAATATCAACGCTCTAGATTTGGTAGACTTAATATAACTCCAAAATTGTTTAGGATTTGTCTGAATATTGCTTTCAGTCTGAATTATATATTGCTCATACAAATATTTAAACAGTGATTTGCATTTAGATCGTAGAGTGGAAAATCTAGAATAATCTTCTTTTGAGTTTGTTATTTTGTAGAAGTAGTGTGCAATTTTCTTCGCTTTTACAAGACAAATTAATTCAGAGTTGTACCAATAAGGAAAAGTGGATGTAAAAATACTTTTTACAGGGACATATTGGTCGATGCCAGAATATAGAATTTGATAAAAATAATCTAAGGCAACTTCTAGAGGCTTATCATGAATAAAAGACCAGTCTTGACTAGTAAGATACATGTTTAACAGATTATATTTACCATTGTTGAAATCATAAATCAATTTATGACTCTTTAGTGAATTAATATTAGAATACAGCAGATCTCTAGTTCAACCTCTAAGGGAGGATGGTAATTATCAACATTGGTAATTGCAATATCACATTTCTTAACATTTAAACTTAAATTACTAAACACTAAATCTAACAAATTTGAATTTACATAATTGCCTATTTTATGCACCAATCTAGTGATCAATTTCTCAAAAAATAAAACTATATTTTCACATAATGGCCGCAATCACGACGGGGTCACCAAAATTATGTATCAGAAAAGCAAGAGTGAAATAAGTTTAACTTTTCGTTTATTATAAACTCAATAGAATGAAGCACAAAATGTACAATTGCGCAATATGTTTAATTCGTTTAAGTTTCGTTTAGAACTGTGTACAACCTAGCCATATGCATAAGAAAAAACAGCATTTAATTTATTTTATGAAATAAATCTTCCACTTTTGATTACAGAGCGCTGCACTTGTCGCAACTAGTTCCTTCTTTGGATAGTAGAGTGCTCTACTTTTGGCAGAATACCATCCAATAGTTTTAAATTATCGGATAAACTATTTTAAAAATTACTTAGTACAACTATAATAACTAATATGTATATAGCATACATTTCCATTTATTTATTACTTACATAATTTGTCACATATCGATATATTAATTGCTATAAACATAACTAAATCCCATCAACCAAATCAAATATTAACGCGTAACAATCAATAATATGAAATCAAATTCCGTAACCACATATTGTCCATTTTATTATATTTAATATATATATTTT
The DNA here is from genome assembly GCA_011037195.1 of Triatoma infestans. Lineage (NCBI taxonomy): Eukaryota > Metazoa > Arthropoda > Insecta > Hemiptera > Reduviidae > Triatoma > Triatoma infestans. The sequence goes on along the minus strand of JAAEAF010001070.1, from coordinate 23,274 downwards.
TTTTATTTCTTTATTTAATTAATTTATTTTTTATTATATGTTATTTCATTTATTGTATATATTTAGTATAAGAATTTATTAAAACAAACTCTACCGAAATTACAAACAGAATAATAGCAATGGTCTATGTAAAGTTTCAAATTTGATTATTATCTAAACAACTTTAAAGTATAAATATTTTGAAAGCGACGCGACCATAAACGTAAAAGTAATACTAAAATTTAAAATTAGGTTGACATTTTAGGGCGCATTGAATAATTTGTGCTGTGTTTTATCCAATGCCAACTGTTGCCACTAGAGTAAGTGTATGTGAAGAAATTCGTTGGAAAAACTACAGAACGTAAATTATATACATGTGTGTGTGTGTGTTTGTGCGCGCGCGTGTGTGTGTGCTTGTGTATATATTGCTAAGTAGATGAAACTAAGATATCATTTGTCAATCGATCTCATGCTGAAAAATATTTGTACTAGCCACAATGGGCACGCGTGCAATTGGTTCGCCAACATTTATGCCTCTTCACAGTAATTTTCACTATGCTTGAATTATATGTAAACATTTATTCTTACTCTAATATTGGAATTATTTAGAAATTATTGTATTTAAATCAACGAATAAAAGTTAAGCTATGCTACGTAAATAATTTTGGACTAATTTCATAACTTACATACAGATCTCTAAAAACACATTACTGCACTCAGGGTCTCAATAATATTATTGAATTACATATAACTGGCTAGGAGGAGTTTAAAATCTATACAGTTATTTAATAATAAAACAATATTGTAGATATTAAGCTGGTTTGTTTTTGTACAAACTAATATTACTAATTACAGTTATAATACCATCATAAAGCCTCTTTTGCATATTTACCAATAAGGAAGTGAGAACTCACCTTATCCTTTTAAATAATAAAGAGATAAAAGAAATAATATGGAACGAAGTACAGTTAGTTGTATTCTATGTGCAGAAGGTTTGAAAATGAACTAATGAAATATTTACGAGGATTAGGGGTCGGGCTTATTTTTCTTGATTGATTTCTTCCAAATTTCCTTCTCAAATATCAATATAACGTTCAGCCTTAATGTCAGCTAGCAACAAGTCAGTGGCAGTTAGTAACAACATAGAGCATATGAGTTTTAAGTAGATTTGAAAACTTTATCCGAGTACGGGACAAAGATAACGATGTAGTGATAAGAAGTAGTGGACAAAACCATCTATAACGAATATTTCTATTTTTTAAATTTAACTCTATTTTATCCTTCATTGAAATCACTAAAACATGCTCTTATTCATCTAGTACAATTTATATTTTATACATTAATTTATATTATATATATTTTTATCACAAATGGCTGCAATAAATTCGGATGTTGTCTTTATGCTGACTATGCATTCCTAGTATCTGTGTTTTTTACGAATGTTATTCGGTATTAGTAGCTTTTAATTTAAAAGTTCTTATGTATCACAGTTGTATAAAATTACTGGCAATGGACTTTACAGATACGAAAATGAAACTATAAGCAATGAAGAAATTCAAAAAAGGCTGAAGTACTCGTATCGATGAATTAAAGGTATAATGAAAATTATCTTTCCAATTATAACTATAATTTGTGGCACAGGTACATGTATTATAGCATCAATGTTCGTTGTAATATTTACTCCAGCCGATGGAGGCTTTGGATAGCGTAGGGTTTGCCCTCCTTTTTTGTGAATAATAATAATAATACTCCAGCCGATAATAATAATAATAATATAATAACAGTGTTTTATTTAAACAAAAGTTACAATTGAATTCAATATGAAATTTGTTACAAACACTTAGGCATGGACTCAAAGTCCGTCCGCCAAGTTGACTCTCACTATTAATAATATTTAGTGCAAAATAAATCTAGAACAATCAAAATACTTTTTTATTTTATAACTTCCTTAATATGGAAACTCATAAACATAATCAAATTTAATTTTTGAAAAAAATATACATAATAACTAAATATATAAGCTTATCTCCTATTTTAAATAAAATAAAAAACAAAATAAAATGAAATACGCAACATAGACAATTATAGAATAAAAGATGGGGTTCGATTATTTATTAAAAATTAAATTCGTTAATCAAAAAATTTCCATATTTCAAGGCACATTCGGTGTACTTATATAAATTTACCCATCCGAAATCGCCATTAAGATATTTTATTACTACGTCATAGCTAATAAACTGTTGTCCTAACCATCTCAGCCTGAACTCTTGCAATATTGGGCAAAGCCCTATAAAATGAATTACATTTTCTATTGCACCTAAATTACATAGTGCGCACTTACGCGCTCTCTCTTCTCTACTGATATTGTAATTTAAGTTCAGCGACTCTCCTCTCAGTCTCATGATTATTGACATCTTCCTACTGTTATTTACATCGTTAATGTAATGATTACCAACTAAACTAGTATTTAATTCTTTATACAATACATGAAATCCAGAGCGGGTAGCGCTAGACCTTAGATTATGCTCGAATTCCCTGTTTATGTTTTCTAACAGCTTTTCAAGTAAATCCCTATCGTCATTCTGGTTATAGTTAAACATTGGTAATCCATATTTATTACATAATTGTTGGCATTCTTTGTACCAATATATTTTTTTATGAATAATTTCTTGCGCTACCTGTTTAACGAGACGCACTTGGGGCATTACCATCACTTTTTTAATATAATTATAATGCACTTTAAGAGTGAAATTGAAGAGTGGTTTTAATTTGTTTCCGAGTATATAATATAATGAGGCATATTCCTGGGTAGCATGAACAGTTTTTTAAGAAAAAATGTATTAATTTTCTCAACAATTTGGTGCCGCTGGTGTCCCCATACTTGTGCCGCATAGCACATTATAGCCCTCATTAAAGAGTCGAAAACCTTAAATTTAGCTATCAATGTAACATCTTTGTTGCTAATAAAGTGCCTATAATTTATCAAAATTGCTGTCTTTGATGTGCCCAGTTTCTCTTCAAAATGTTTAGTTAGTGACAACTGTGGGGTCAACCCAACACCCAGGTACTTATAATATTTAACTATCTCTATATTTTCCCCATTCAACTTCCACCGCTCCCTCTTACTTAATTTTCCCCCATTCCTGAACACTATAATTTTAGATTTAGTTAGGTTAACTGTCAAGTTCCATAGAGCATTGTACTTAGCTAATCTATTTATCATAGTTTGTAATACCAGTGGATCCATAGCCAGAAGAACAATGTCGTCTGCATACATTAGACATCTTATATGCACTCCATTAATGCTTACACCACCACCCAGACATTCATCCAGATCGTTCAGAAATAGGGAGAATAGGAGTGGGGAAAGCAAACAACCCTGCTTAAGTCCCATATTAGTTTGAAAATTTGGGGTCAGTCCATCACGCGTCCATACTGAGGCTTCACTATTTAAATAGAGATTCTGTAATACATTAATGAATTTGTTTGAAATACCGAGTGTATATAATTTATAATAAAGCGCGTGTCTATCAGGAGAATCAAATGCTGATTTAAAATCCACAAAGAACGCGTAGACTTTTTTCCTTTTTTGCGCGGTAATTAATTTAATTAAATTGGTTAAAATAAAAATATTGTCAATTGTTGAGTACCCTTTTCGGAATCCGGCTTGACAATCACACAGGATATTATTTTCATTCACCCATTGTTCTAATCTTGCCAACAATAGCCCCGTGAACAACTTGACAATAGAATCCAAGAAAGAGATACCTCTATAATTTATTACGGAATTAATATCGCCTTTTTTATGAAGCGGGTAAATTATAGTTTTATTGAAGCTACTGGGGATTTTTACAAATTCGAAAATATAATTATAAAATTTCAATAAGTTTTCTTGGAAATTTGAACTGCTGTTTTTAAAAAATTCAAAAAGGACCCCGTCAAAACCAGGGGCTTTACCCACTTTCGACTTTATTAGGACACACTGTAGCTCATTCAATTCAAAAGGTTTATCTAAAATTTCGAGTTCATTAAATGGGGGGGCATAAAGTATACGATCTGCACACAAGCTCGGATTTAATAATTTACTGAAATGGTCCATCCAATCTTCACTGTTGATTCCCGGACTAATAACGAAATTATGTTTTTTAAACTTTTTGACTACATCCCAGAAATCTTTACTATCTCTAACAGAATGAAGTTTTCCTAATAAACACAGTATATACTCTTTCTTTTTTTTCTTACAAAGTTGTTTATATCGATAGAGTTTATAAACGTATTGTTGTTTAATAAAAGGAGATCCAAATTTTCTAAATAATTTTAAATATTTAAATGTTTGCCTCCTACTATTTCTACACTCGTAGTCAAACCATTTCTGATTGGGCTGATCCCTAAAGCTGTCACAACAGTATCTCATATCTAAGCTTGCCGCGTTTCTAATCGTATGAATGAAAAAATTTACACCCTCCTGCGGATCCCGAGGGAACTCATTTATTACGGCCAACCTCTTCTTAAAAAACTGCTCATCATTCCTAGTCCATAACAATCTAGGAAGTAATGGAAGGGCATAATCTTTTTTCCGGTTTACAGACACATTAATTGACAGAGAAATCGGCATATGGTCTGAAAATATCTCATTCAGGACTTTAAAATCTACAACATGTTCTAATAAATCTAAATGCACACAACACAGATCATTAACCGAACAGCCTGGCCCTCCTATAAATGTATATTCTTCCTCTGTATCCCATTTTGTTCTACCATTCATTATCACAAGGTTGTAATTCTCACATAACTCAAGAATTTTTCTACCATTTGAATTTACAATACAATCCTTCGATTTTCTAATGGACACTGCCTCGTGTAATGGGGGCATCACTTCTAAAGGAATTATTTGGAGTTCCCCTACCCTCGCGTTACAATCCCCGATTATGACAAATTTATACCCAGGGTAAGAATCCTACAAATTTTCCATAATTTCAAACTCGCATTCCCAATTATTAATATTAATATATACTGGGTACAGAAAAAATTCTGCACTACTCAAATTACATCTAATTAAGTTACTACTATTTAATGGCACAAATTCAAATGAGTCTGTAAACCAGCAGTTATTTTTCACACCACACAACGCCCCACCTTTAGCTCTACCAAACTTTGATGATCTACTTGCGCTTTCCCAGAATAATTTATACCCCTTAAAAAAAATTTCAAACAGGTGTACATCTTTTTCTTCCACATGGGTTTCTAATAAAATGAAAATTTCGAAACTTTTGACAAAATTAAAAAAATTTACTTCATCGATTTTATTCTTAAAACCACCTATATTGTAACTTACAACAGACAAATGATGAAATTCAGACGATTGTCGACGGCCTGGAGTCAGCAGTTTTTTGGGTTTGGAACCTTAATATTTCTTAGATTTGCCATTGTGAATTGCTGGTTCGTCATCTGCTTCAATACCTGCACCCCATCTTCTTCACCCGTCATGAGTCCCCTTCCATCCTCCCAATGAAATTTTTTATTGTTGTACACAAAAAAACTGTCGCTCATGATAATTCTCGCATCCGGATGAACTGTTTTTATTTTAAACCTTATTTCCAATAATTTCTTTTTCTTATTTCTTATATCATATGGAAGGTCTTTATTTACCCAAATACCCGTTCCTTTAAGTTTTTTTGTATTCTTCAATATTTTAACCACATCCGAAGTCCTTATGAATTCCACCAGTAACGGGCGGTTTTCCCTGTCCTTGCGACCCACTTTAAATGCTCTATCGATTAACAATTCGTCTTTTATACCAAGAATGCTACTGCATAATTCCTTAACTGCTGTAATTTCCTCACCTTCCTTGATAATGGGAATACCACCAAAAATTAACCTTTTCCGTTTAGAAAACATTATCAAATTGTCCACCGTGTTTTTGAGTTGCAAATTTTGACCTTTCAAGTTACTTATTTCCGTTTTCATGGCTGCGTTTTCGTCTGTTAATTTAATTAATTGATTCTCCAGCCTATTAAAATCTTCTTTATTTGGCAACAATTTTATTTTTTCATCCAACATTATGTTAAATTTTTCCAGAAGGTCGTCTACATTCATATTTTCAGAATGTAATTTGTGTTCCGTGTCGCTTAACTGTTTTTTCTTATATAAAACTAACTCTGGCGAACTGTTACTTCTTCTACGCTTAATAGGAGTGTTTGCAGGTGATGAAGAAATAACGAAATTATCTGTTGTATTTTCGTATGGTCTGCGGCCAGTCATAGAGCAACATAAAAGAAAGTAATTTACCTTCTTATTTCAGATAACAACTGCGAGTGGTAGAGTAGGCGTGTCCGTAGAGTATCTTCTTACCTCCCTCCAGACTACGGGTATTATTTACCTGTCTCCCCACCTCTTATTGATAACACAAAGCTCGCAAATCTATAACTTTTCGTTATTAAATTATATCACTTATAATTAGATTTTTTAAGATTGATTTTCAATGTATTAAAGAATCGTTTACACAGCCGAACGCCACACACTTGCTTTCAGTGATTTCTCGAAAAATCGGTATCCAAAACTATTCTTCTACCACTAAAAAACACAAAAAATGCAGAGCACTAAACGAACGACTGTTCACCACCAAGTCACGGGGTCATTTCTACTCCAGCCGATAATAGAATATATAATGGGAAAGATGTAAATTTACTGCTACCGGTGACTGGTTGGTACCCATTTGATAATAGTGAGAGATTAACTTATTGGCTAGCATTTACTTTTCAAGAAATAGCCGGCATTGTCTTTAATTGTTTCTTCAATCTGAAGAAAGAGTTGTTTATTCGGAATCTGAAGTAGACCGAATGTTAAAGACATTGAATTCCAGAAACACATAGAACATATTTTGAAACAAAAAAAAAACATTATCAACAAATTATAAGGTATTGGTATGGTTTTATTATCAGTTTTTTGTTATTTTATGTATATTATATCTGACACGATCACAATATGTATTCCAAACACTAGGAGTAAGAGAAAGAAAAATCGGGTTTGAGAAACTCACACGACATTCTCTTACTGCAGTAATAACAAACGGACATGATCAGTAACTTTTTCAACTTTAATTTTTTTTTAAACTTGGTGTTTTTACCAGCAGTTTAATTGCCCATTCTAAATTTGGCAGGTAGAATATTTGAATATGGTTACATTTAGTTCAAAAGATGGCGCTTAGTTCAAACTCCAGTAACAGTTGAGAACAGAATAGAACATTCTTCTCTAAGTATAGATATTAGTATAGTTTGTCTTTGTTACAACAGATTTTGCATGGGACCCATTTACAGATTCATTTCGGAATTGCTGAAGAAATCGAATGTTTCCAGGTTTGCAGGATTTGTTTTGTTTTATTATCATCTGGTTCTTTTTAAAGTTACATTCAAAACTATCGAGACTATCGGCAGTTAAGGAAAATAATAAGTTGTTAGATGCCAATTTATGCATATCCACATTTTATGAAATGAATTTTGCAAAAGATTACGTCACTCTTCAAGGCATTAATTTAAACAAAACATGAATTTCTCTTGCGATAATATAAATTTTTTAACTGACAATATTTCTCGGAATCTTTAACTCAACGTTTCTTTTGTTACGTTAGTTCGCAGAAAATAGCGGGCAGGAAAATATCATAGTTCTTCTACAAACTTCAAATCTACCATCAACTTGATTACTCAATATAACGGTGAATATAAGCGGTATTGATTACTCAATATTACTCAAAATAATACCGATATTTTTCTGTATTAAATATTCTTTAAGGGGAACCCATCCCCCCTCTAAGGGGCCCCCGGCTGACGAATTTAAAATTAAAAACATATAATAAATAAAACTAAAAATTCATCTCCAGAGCTCTCCACCTTCCACGGAGCCTCACAATTTGGGACGCTTTGAAGAAGCGCCAGAGCTACCCTAGAGATATAGCGCCCAGGGATTTTGAGCCAACCTGAGGGATGGGGAGCTCACCCATGCGTTCTTTACGCTAGCCGATTGACCAGAGCTGGGTTAGGCTCTGGCCGCCTGTTTAGTGGAGTCAGGAACGAAAGTGGTGTGTTGGACTGCAAGGCACGCCGAAGAAACTTGCCTCCAGCGAGTTTTGGATACCGATTTTTCGAGAAAAACCTGCGTCCTCAACCACCAGGACTTCCCTTCCCCACGACACAGGTATCCACACACGGCAAACATGTTGGTGGCACCAGCACGTGCCACTGGCGTGTAAGAGTGTAATTGTGTAATGATGTTAAGGCGTTTAGGTGTAAGTGATGCAGCATGAACCCCCAAAGAGGCTCCGCAGCGAAAGAATTCGCTGCAAGAGATTCAGGCCGCACATAAGTTATGGCGACCCAAACAGAGGGCAGAAAAGTTTCTACCAACTCACACTCCTGACGGGGCACCGTTGCATTTGTTAGTATGTAATTGTAGCTGAGGTACGTGGGAGTGCTAGGTTCCCAAATAGCTCGAAGGCTACCCTCTTTGCCCACCAAATAGCCCGAAGGTGATTCGCCCACCAGCTTGGCCATCCACGCTTCCACAAAAGTGGAGCGCAGATGTTTCTCCACAAAAGTGGAGCGACAGAATATCCGTCTCTAGAAACATAGGGAAGTTTCACCCTATGTGAGTAAAAATACTCCCTCAAACCATTTGGCTTCCGTCTCCACTTATAGCATCGATCTACTTGACGAGGGGGAGTGTAGGTTTATTGTTTGTGCTATCCCTTATTTTATTAATAACTGGGGTAAACTCCAATGTAACAAAAATTAATATTTATTCATTATGCTCAGTATATATATATATATATATAAAGGTGTTTATTAAGAGTATTATTTACACAACAATTACATTGATATCTTTAATTAATAATAATTATAATACAATAATATCGTGGAGAAGGCTATTACTGTTCAACTTGGATGTGCAGTACTTTAAACTAATGTTCTTGCACATTCTAAAATGATCAAAACTAAGTTTAACTTAAAGCTATGGGATTGAAATACTGTTATAAATTTTCTTTCAACCCCTGATAAAAGAATACCTACTCTAAGCATTCATGCTAAAATTCTAGGCAATAAATAAATACTTGCAAACTACTGAAAGAAAAACAATCATGGTAATAAATACTTTCTTGCCAATAAATACATTCAGACCAATAAAATACATTCACTCTTATAAATACATCCTACCAACACGTGCGCCACCGTTAGCCTTTCTCGGATCGAGGGCACCTCGGTCTTCTTTCAGCAATAAGGAGGTGCCGATGTGTCGCACGTGTGGGACCAATCCTTAGCCCCGTACGTATAACTGATTCATGCCGCAGTTAGTTCTCGACTGTTGCATTTCGCACACATGGCTTAATTTCTTTTAATTTTTCACTTGTTTTGTCCCACTGAATTTGTCATCTTTTATTTATAAGATTTTTAAAGAAAATTTGTAAGTCATTGGGACGCACAGGTGTGATAACTTCAGCATATGTAGAGGCAGCACGTTTGGCCGCCTCGTCCGCCTTTTCGTTACCGGATACACCAACGTGGCCCCAGGCAAACGTCACCCTCTGACCATATGTGCTTAGCTGAAACAGCAAATTGTATAACTTTATGACCATTGGGTCTGTTGAGAATTTATCCCGACGAGCCATTAATACGCTTAATGAGTCCGTCAGTATTAGTGTCTTATTATATTTTTTATCTTTTATTAAGTTTAGGGCCTGGCAGATTGCAAACATCTCTGCTGTGTACACGGTTGTATACTGAGGTAGTATCAAACAGAAGGTAACTCCCTCTGTGTACACAGAGCTACCCATGCCGTCGCCTATCTTCGACCCATGTGTAAAGACAAGCCGGAAATCTTTATAAAAGTTTAATAGTTGTAACAAGTTTTGTCTATAGACGACGGATGGTGTTTCTTCTTTTTTGTCTATTGCCAGGTCCTTGCGGAAGGTAATAATCAGGGAGTTGAGAAAGCAAAGCCCCTGGCCCACATTCAATTCCTTCCGCTTCTAACATTTTTAGAGCTCGGACCCCGAGAGGTCGTGTCCATGAACGTTGATGGCGGAACTCTTTCATGTGGGCTCTTGAATATAGTGTGAAATAAGGGATGAAACCGCTTTCCCCATATTCCGGCGATGTAGGTCAGGGTAACCTGTTCTCTTCTAAGCTGAGGTGGTAGCATCCCCAAATCTACATGGAGGCTCTATAAAGGACTTGGATTTTATTTTAATACAATTCCTGAATAAATTGGGGGTCCTGATGGTGGGGAAAAGTTCTTGGTGTAAGCACAATTTGAATTGGTAGCCAATATTCCTTCCTACCTCTGCTAACAGGACTCGCTTAAACTTCTTTTGAGGTAGTTACAGTTCCAACCAAGTAGGCTAACGGAGATTCCATGTCCTGTGAGGCTTGTTTAGTTAGCATGTCTGCTCGTTTATGTCCTTCCTGGCTGACATGCGCTGTTACCCAATAGAAACTCTATTTAAACCTGCAAATTGTAGTTAATGTGTGAAAGTTTTGGATTTAAAATACCCACAGGCAAATTTTATCTTTGCCACAGATTCTATTTGTGAAGGAGTCAAAACCGAACTATTTATTTAGAGACCAATAAAACTTGATTTGTTTATATCTTGTTTTATACTTTATACGTTTTTCTGTTGATAACGGCAGCTGCCTTCACCTATTGATTAATTGATAGTTTTCTGATCAAAACCATCGTTGCGGAAATACGGCGATGGTACTTAAACGGATGGTACGGTTTGAGATATAACACACAAAACTACATACATATCACTAGAAACCCTTTATCGGACGCACGGATCACTTTATCAATAATCAAAATAATAGAAATTAAATATAATTTTCAGATAGGAGTTTAAACAGTTTCATATAAAAACAAAACTAAAATATAGATATTGAGCTGGTTTGGTTTTGTACTAGCCAATACAATTAATTGTTCTTATAAAAGAATCATATTATCTATTTTGCATATTTACCAATAAGAAGTCAAGGACTTGCCTGTAATAACCTTTTAAATAATAAAGTGATACAAGAAATTATATTGATAGAAGAATTACTAATATTCTACGTGCAGAAGTTTTGAAAGCGAACTAATGAAATATTAATGAGAAGTTGTGGTCAGACTTATTTTTCTTGATTGATTTTTCCAAATTTTCCTCTCTAATATCAAAATAACGTTCAGTCTTACATCATCTGGAAAGAAGACAGTGCTAGTTAGTAGGACAAAGTGAAGATCATGGGTGTTTTAAGAAGATTTGAAAACTTTATCCGAGTATGGGACAATGATGACGATGATGTCGTGCACAGAACCATCTATAACGAGTATTCCTATCTTTTAAGTGTAACTCTATTTTATCCTTCATTGAAATCACTAAAACATGTAATTATCCATCTAGTACAATTTATAGTTTATACAATTATGTATATTAAACACATTTTTTGTTTGATCATGACTGCAATAAATTGCGATGGTGACTTTATGCAGGCTATGCATAGCTTGCATATTTGTTTTTTACTTACATTAATATCTTCTATATCAGCATCAATCAATATACAACGTTCTAGTTTATCTCAGATTTATAAAATAATTGGCAACGGGTTTTACAGATACGAAAATGAAACTATAAGCAATGAAGAAGTTCAGATAAATTTGAAATATCTTAGAATTAAAAGAATAATAAAAATTGTCTTTCCAGCAATAACCATGATTTGTTGTTCAAGTGGATGTATTTTAGCACCAATAATGATTCTAATGTATTCTCCGGCTGATAATAGAATATATAATGGGAAAGGTGTAAATTTACTGCTACCGGTGGCTGCTTGGTATCCATTTGATACTAGTGAGAGTTTAACTTATTGGCTAGCATTTACTTTACAAGAGATAATGGGCATTATTGCTTCAATGGCGCTGGTATCGTGCTCTTTGCTCTATTTCACAATCATCGCACATATTATTGCACAATATGAAATATTAATATTAAGCGTTAAAAATATAACAAAAAGAGCAATGGCTAACTATTTGAAAATTAAACCAAATCTGGGGAAAAAATACAGAACTAGACCGAATTTTGAAGACACTGAATTCCAGAAACAGATGGAATATTGTTTGAAACAGAATATACAACACTATCAACAAATTATAAGGTACTGGTTTGGTTTTATTATCAGTTTGCTTGTTTTATTACATAATAATATGATATTTTATAATAATTATAGATCTGAAAACATGTCTATTTAATTTCAGGGTTGTTAGGTTATTTGAGGCATTATTGAGTTATCCAGGAATGGCTATCTTTCTTGCTGGCGCTTTCGTTATTGCATTGTCTGCAATTATATTGGTATCGGTAAGTCAATTGATTTGTTTGCTATTATAGCCAACTTAATAAAAGCATTCCTAATTTGATGAAATAAAGTGGGTCACAAAGTATTAGTTAACTTTGGTACTTATTCAGACTTCTAAATCTTCTTTAGATTGCAGTCCAGTGCTCTCTGGTCAGGCGACCAGAGAACATTTCGGTGTATGCATTGTTATTCTCGTATTTAACTGATTTCTATACTTTCTTTTTCGTTTTACTTTCTCTTATTTTTTATTTATTATTTTTTTTTATTCTGCTTTATTTGATAATAATATTTACAGAAGAGTTTGGATTGAATTACAAAATAAACAGACTGTGCAACATATCAATAAAGAGAAAACTTAAAGCAAACAAACAATTTGAAGTGAACAAAGATTCAAAGTAAACAGAAAACATATAATGAACAAACCAAAATATGATTACTGATTAAAAACTACTAGAACTACTAGAAAATATGATTACTGACTAAAAAATTACTAGATTATGTGTATAAATGAAATCTTAGCTTAAGTACAGTTTTTAAATAATAATAAATGTTATTTACATGTTCGGCTGACGGGGGATTTAACAAATCTGAAATTTCTTTATTAAAAGTAAAAAAAGTAAAGTAATGCCTATTTATTCAGAGGCGGGCTTAACGTCCAACTACCAAATTAGGTGTCGTGGACGGGAGCAAAAGCAATTACTTTACTAATAACATTTTTTAAACAAATATAAAATTTAGTTATACGCTGGACTCGAACTGGGGTCCTCCCACTTACTAGTCCATGCTCATAACCACTACACCAACACCCGCCCAGAAATTTCTTTATTATAATTTTTTTTAAACTTTTTTCTATAAGCCGTGTAAAATGGACATTCAAGAAATGCGTGTGTAATGGTTTCTAATTTATTAGAACTACATAACGGGCAGGGTTCTTCTGTGTAATGTTTTGGTGTGATGATGTGTGTTTGTAGTAGCACGACCGGTGTGTAGTAAAAGGGGCTTGTAAGTATGCAAGTTTAAGAGAGAATGAAGTATTAGTAATAATCAAGAAATCACCACTGTTAACAATTAATGTATTCTGTTATAATAATAACTACAAATTATTTGATATTATAAACTTATTTAATTTATTGTGAAACTGGCACAGATATTTAGAGAACGATTCCTGAAGTAGTGTTCCGATGTTTCCACCTTGATATTTAGAACAAGTCTGTCTGGAAAGAATGTTTTCTCTTTGTCCTTCAGATCCTCCCCTGTATGGAGAAGGGGGTAGTACAATGCCATCAAGGTTAATAATACTTTTCCAGTAACTGTTTCCATTTACCTGCGTGTACCTTTTTGCAAGGTAATTGTCATTATGTAATTGTCACTATCTTGATATTCTGATTTTTTCTTAATTTAATATATTTATATGTTTCTTGCATCCATCACATTATCCCCCCTCCTGGAGAAATTTTTCGGCCCGAAGGTTATCCTCTGGATGGCGAGAGGCGTGTGTGTAACCTCTGCTAGGTAGTGTGTGTACAGTAGACTACAGGCATCTTCTTCTGGAGCAAACGCTGCTTGAATGTGTGAGCGTTGCTCTGGTGATGGATCGTCTCCTTCTCGAGCGAACGCTGCTTGAGTGGGTGAGCGTTACTCTGGTGGTAGGTTGATTGGCAAACACTGCTTGGCGAGTGTTGCTGATGAAGATGTAACTGGCAAGGGTAGACAATATAGGCTTCTGAGGGATGGTGATGCATGTATTTTCTTGAATTCTTGAAGTGACTCTATATGCATATATGTGTTTTTGTTAATATGACTCTATATAAACGAAAATGCATATGTTTTTCTTGAAGTGATTCTATATAAACGAAAAATTCTTAAATAATTCAAAATAATTTAACATATAGATACATTACAGAAAAATTTATAGTAATAAATAAATAAGCAGTAAAATTTAAATGAACAAGTATATTTAAATACATATATAGCACCACGAAAATCTATTTATTAGTGTGGTGATAAAAATACAACAAAACAAAACAAAAAATGAAGGAAAGGTATTGAATAAGGTTTTTAAAAGAGAGCTAATTAGTAAGATAAGGTGTTAAGATTTTAGTTAAAGATTTGTTTGTTTTTATGTGATTAAGTGTGTTTTCAATTTCCATTTGGAAATGTTGTGTTGTGGATCCCTTTCCATTTGGAAATGTTGCGTCGTTAGACAATTTCTCTTTGGAAATGCTGTGGAGTTAGTTTATTTCCTTTTGGAAATGTCGTGTAGTTATTTTATTTCCCTTTGGAAATTTGTGCAGTTTGTGAGCTTCCCATTTGGAATAAGTCCAGTTGGCGTCCATTTCTTGTCCATCTTGAAGTAATAGTTGTAAGTCTAATTTATTAATTGCTGCATGTGCAGGCATATTTGTGTATATTTTTGTTATTTCCCTTGGGAAATACGTGCAGTTAGTTGGTGTTCATCTTGTGGAATAAAAATTGTTAACCTAGTTGTACATGGTACAACAAATAAAATAACTGTTGCATTTGCAAACAGATATATATAATTTTCAGTTTGTGTAGTCTTATTTACTATATCGTAGGTTATAATTGTGATTGTTCTCAGTGTGTAGTTGTGGTAATATTAGTGTACGTAGCGAATTCATCTATTCATTATTAGTTTAAATGTTTTTTTGATTTAGTTTAGTTTTATGTGTGTTTATTTTTGCGAGCAGGATGCGATAGGAGGATTATAGGATTATGAGGAATCCGAAGTTTAGTATCAGTTCCTTTCGTAGAACATTTGTATCTGAAACTAATTCATTTAAACACAAAATTAATTTATATATATATATAAATACATGATAAATTCTTATGACTAACATGCAATTTTCATGCACACATTCATACACAATTCATGCATACACATGCAATGATGTAGCTGTGAAGAAGTTTGATTCTGGAAAAGAGAAACTTAAAATTTTTAAATTGTTAATATAACATAAAAACATTGTTGGACAGTTAATTTTATAGAAAATTCTTATGGTTAAAATCCTTAACTAAGACATATTTTACTATTGAAGTAAATATTAAGTTACTGCAGTAGCTACTTAATGAGGTATGTATACATATTTTGGGCCGTCGTATTCCAAGAGCTATTCAGTCAGCTATGCTGTGCTTTCTAGGTAACTTGAACATACATTAAGAAAACAATTAAATATTAGAAAAATGTTAGATTAATAGGATCAAAAGACGATTAAATATAAACAAATAGAAGTAATGCAGTTTTCTTTTAAGGCGAACTGAAAAAAAATAATACATATCATAAATATTATAATTAAACATCAAAATATCAAACATTAAATCTGCAAAAAAAATATATAGTTTATTAATTAAAAGTATACTAAAAATTAATTAAAAATTCATCCTAAATCAATATTTGAAAATTCTTAATTCTGCATTGAATCGTCGTCGCTGGAACAGAAAAAAAAATGTGTTAATTAAAGAGATCACTATTAAACATTGCATTACATAACAGATATATCAATCAGGTTTACGTGTTCATCTTGGTTTCTGCAAAATAAAATAAATTGTAAATAATATACATTTTTGTTCTTAAGTCTAACTAATTGATTACATGCTTTTTTTTTATTTATTTATTTCTTATTATTATTATTATTTTTTTTTTTGTTTAATATATAGTAAATAAGTTTATTAATCATATGGCAATTAATTATGTGGTATTAATTAAATATATACATGTAGTGTATCTCGAGAATATGTTAAGAAGTGTGTCATGTAGAGTGAGAATGATTCCTAGTGTTTTATGTTTTACGTCGGTCGCGAAGTACCATAGGATGTTTATTTTGGGATTGTAGCATTTTCCTAATACATGCCTTTTTAATTTTACTGAGGTGTACTACTTTTTTACCATCTTCCATACGTAAGCGTACAGTATGGTTGGGGTATAATTTGTCTATTTTGTAAGGTCCAGAAAATTTACGACCAAATTTGCCCCGAGGTTTGAAAATTTTGAGTATACATTGTCGTTAACCTGAAATTGATGTTTAGATACATTCCGATTATAATATTTGGCTCTAGTAACTTTTGCCTTTTCATTATTTTCCTTAGCTGAAGCGCGTACCTCTTTAATTTTATTGTACAATGTCCTTGTGTGGATATTAAAATTATTGAGGTCACGGGATGGGAAGTTTACTAGCCAAGGAAATTTGAACTTACTCCCAAATATGAGTTCATGAGGAGAATAGCCTGTCGAGGTATTTGGGCTTGAATTGTGTGCAGCTTTTATAAGTGGTAGATATCTGTGCCACTGGTTTTGTGAGTAGTGGGAGATACTACGAGCTATCGTTTTATGGATACGTTCCAATTTGCCATTGGAAGCAGGGTGGTAGGGAGTAGTATTAACTTAGTGGATTTTCAATAGGGTGCAGATCTGAAGTAATATAGTGGAAGTAAAATTGGTACCTAAATCTGATAGTAGGTACTTGGGGGTGCCATAACGGGTAAATATTTCATTTACAAGTATCCGCGCAATATTCTCAGCCTTTTGATTTGTCTTGGGAAACATCTCGAGAAAGCGAGAATACTGGCAGATAATGGTAAGGATGTATTTGTATTCCTCACCTGTGTCTGGATTAGTGCAAACTTCCATGGGACCTACTACATCTATAGATAAATACTATATCTATAGATAAAGCCTGAAATACGTTCGTTGGCTCTAGAAAATCACCCAAGGGAAGTTTGTGAGGAATATGCTACTTACTAGTAGCGCAACTATGACATGTTTGTACATAGTTTTGCACATCAGTAGAAATATTTGGCCAAGTGAAGAACATTTTTATTCTGTCATATGTCTTATGAATACCATAGTGTCCCGAGAGAGGATTGTCATGAAATAATCTCATGATGGTATCACCCATAGAGTTAGGCACTAGCGTGCAATTGTCAACAGTATGCACTATTAAACCCTGTTTGTCTAAGGAATAGTGGGGTGTTTGAAATAAATTCTGACATTCAGCGTCATTACTTTGAAGTTCTAGGACTTCCAGGAGGTCTATCGTTGGATAGTATTCGTCGGTTTCGGCTTGAATGCAGCCTATGTATCGACTAAGTGCGTCCGCATGTGCAATATTCTTGCCGGAACGATGCTCTATATAAAAATCAAATTCTGCCAGTTTCATGCTCCAACGGAAGAGTTATTGTGGCTATCTTTGATGTTTTTGAGCCATTGGAGGGCTGCGTGGTCTGTAACTACCTTAAATCTGTAGCCATACAAGATATATCTATAGGTTTTACACCCAAAGACGATGGCTAACAATTCACGTTCGGTAGTACAGTATTTGGATTCTGCTTCATTAAGCACACGTGAAGCAAACGCTATGGGCCGTTCATCGCCATTAATATTTTGGCTTAGAATTGCGGAAATACCTATATTACTTGCCTCCGTAGTAAGGATGAATTCATTGTCGTAATTTGGATAGGCTAGGACAGGTGGAGATATTAGGGTGGATTTGAGAGCTTGAAAAGCGTCTTGAGGCTCTTGTGTCCACTGAAAATTTACACCTTTCGTTGTAAGGTCTGTGAGTGGCTTGGTAAGCTCAGAAAATTTGGGGATAAATTTCCTATAGAAACCTATGAAACCCAAAAATGCTCTGACGTCTTTTAATTAACGAGGTACAGGGTAGTTCTTAACCGATTTTAATTTTTCTTCGTCGGGTCTTATTCCGTTAGAATTAATTACATAACCCAGATATTTACATTTTTCTTTAAAAAATTGACATTTACCCAAGTCTATACATAAGTTACCGGTCTGGAGACGCTTCATTACTTTTAATAATGCATCGAGGTGTTCGTCGAAGGTTTTCCCATGGAAGACGAGTATATCGTCTATGTGGCAGATGTCACCAGTATATCCGGACATCAATTTGTCCATTAAACGCTGATAAGCGCTGGAGGCGTTCTTTAAACCGAAGGGAAGAACCTTGAATTGATATGTTCCGAAATTAGTGACGAAGGAAGTCTTTTCTTTAGATGCTTCGTCACGGAGGATGCCGTGGAAGGCACCGCTGATGTCTAAGGTGGTATAGAAACGGGTGGCATTCAGTGTGGATAGAATATGCTGTATATCCGGGAGCGTGTAAATTTCGGAAGTGGTGATGGCATTTATTTTGCGAAGATCAACCACATACCTGTATTGTTTTCGGAGCTGTGTAATGTCTGTGCGGTCGGCGTGTTTTTCCTTAATGAGTATGACGGGGTGAGCCCAGTTGGATTTACTTTCCTCTATTATCCCTCTATCAAGATTGTCTTGTATGAGAGCCTTGAGGATGGGAGCCTCGGAGTGGGCTATCTTATAGGGGCAGCTGGACACAGGGGCATGATATTTTGTGTCAATGTCACTCACCAGTGACTCCAGAAAATTTTGTTTGAAAATTGTTGTCGTGTGTGAAGGCATCATAAAAAGGAGTGAGGGCATGTAGAACTTGTTGTTGTTGTTGTTGGGATAGATGCGTTAATTTGTTGAGAAGTTCTTGTTGAAATAGAGCGATTTCGTTTGTGTTAGTTTGAGTGGCAGATTGTACTGCGTTTATGGTGTGAGTCTGTAAGTCTGTTTCAAAATCGTATTCGATATGTGCGATTGGAAAGTGTTTTAGAATAGCAATTTCGTGTGAGGTAGTGTTTATAAGGTTGATGGTGCATGTGTTGTTAGCAATATGTTCGATAGAATTGGGCATGTAGATACCCGTGTTGTATCTAAGGTAAGGAATTGTGTTGTGTAAGCAGAATTTGTGGGTCGAGAGGAATTTTCGAATATAGTGTATGTGTTTGTATTATGTGTGCGCGACGTGGCACTACAATTTTGTGGTGTATCTGCAGGGTTTTGGGTTTTGAATCGAATTGATTTGGTGCGCTTGAGCACTATTTGAAAATGGAATGTTGAATTTATTGAGTGTTAGTGTACGTGTGCGCAAATTAATAATTGCCCTATTTAATGTAAGGACATCTCTACCAAGTATTAATTGGAAATTGCCTTTTAATTGCGAAACTATGAATTCGCCAGAAAAATTGGATTTCGACATTGTCCGCATGCAAATGAAGGGACGTGATGCCATAATTAGGTATTACTTGGTTAGTCAGAGATTTTAAAATAATGTTGGAATGCTGAAGGTTCTTATTTCGACAAAAACTGGAATCCACTAGGCTGTGACTAGCTCCAGTGTCTACAAGGGCACGAATAAATTTTTTGACAATTCTTAAATTTACTAACAAATTATCAGAATTGGTGAAAGCAGGTATGAGAGCCATGGTCATAACATCAGCCGTTCGTGAGAGCGGCTGTGGGCTTAACCGTTTTTTGGCTGTATCTGGAAACAATTTCGAGCCGTATGTCCAAATTTAGAACAAAATTGGCAAGTGGGCCTATTTTGGAGGTTATTGCTAGTTTCATTACCATTATTATTATTATGACTATACTGGGGTCTATCTGAATAAGAGTTAAATCGTGAATTATTTGAATTAACTCGAGGATTATGATTGTTACTATAATATTGATTATTATTATTATTGTATGATCTTGTCAAACAAATGCGGTAAGTGGACTGTTTGAGGTGTAGTTCTTATGCGGGGAAACAGAGAATAGTAATTTCAATAATAATGAATAATAAAACGCTTACCTTGTAAGATGTGGACACCGGCGTAGCAACGCCCCAAGGAAAGGGATCCCAAAAGGAAAAGAGAGTCGACTCCCCCACTCCCCTGGCCCCAGATACCTTTGTGAACGTACATGGTGTCCTCCAGTCTAAAAGGCAAGCAGATTGAAGGCCAAGTAGGCATACGTAGATTCCTTTGTATGATGTTCTGTACTCAAACGGGGAACATGCGGTGTAACGAGAATAATGGAAAACTGTGTACCCGTGAAAATGCGGTGTAACGAAAGAGGTGAGAAACGAGACGCTCGTATACTTGCGGCAAACAAACAGAGAGAAAACGAAACACTCAATATGCGGGGCAGCACGTGGAAAATGTAGAGCACTTCCGTGCGCGTACGAGCGAGGGTACAACAGAATAAGTACAAAACTAGCAGAGAACTAACGCAGAACTAACTGATTGTAGGTAATACGGAGAATGTACAATCGGAAGTTATCGTAATTACGAAAACGGCCGAAAGTGACATATGTGTTACAAAAAGTATACATTGGGGGACAAAAAGGCGTCAAGAGATTGAACAATTATTATTATAGCGATTATTACTATTTGCTCTGTGATTAAAATTTTGAGGAATATTAAATTCCTTAGGCATTTTTCCAAAGTTAGTACGAAGTTTTGGTCTAAATTTGTTGGTGCAGTCCATGTCAAAATGTGGACCGGAACAATGGCGACAAGGTCTGTTCTTTATTTGATTAAAAACTCTACGAGTGGTAGTTGGTTTTAATGGTGGCTTCTGACTTTTATTTCGATGCGGGCATTCTCTGTGGAAATGCATTTGTCCACAGAAACGACAAGGAGATGAGGGTGTGCGAGGATTAGAAGTTTTCGAAGTGACAGCGAAAACTGTGGGGTTTGTTTCAGAAGCCTGTACTTCTTTTAGGGCATTAGCATAAGAAAGTGCTTCGTCTAATTTTTGAGGTAGCTTAGTTTGCACCTCATTACGAAGCGGTTGAGGAAGTGACTTCAGGAATCCATCAGTGGCCAGTTTATCTAAAATTGTTTGTAAGGCCTCGAGTGGGTTAGCTTGTGCTTTTAAATGAATGGCGGATTGGATGTGTCTAATCCTATCCGCGAAAGTTTCAGGAGACTCTGTTGGAAGAGATTGAATATTAGTCATCTGTTGTAAGAGGACTAGGGGTGTTTTCTTCTTACGAAATCGGGCTAGAAGTCGCTCTGAAATTAGAGGATACGTTATAATTATACCCTGCCGTTGTAATTCGGCTTTCTGGGTGTCGTAAAATATTTTTGCAGACCCTGAGAGTCTAAGAGCTAATATTCCTAATTTTGCAGCGTCGTTCCAGCCAGAAAGGCTAGCACAATGGCTAATTTGGTCAAGGAAATCGGACACTTTGGCTGAATTTTCGCCATCGAAAGTGGGTAAACTGTTTATCAATTGCAAATTTCTTAAGGGGCTACCAGGTTGATTGTTAGGGTTGGCAGGATTTGCTAATTGCTGCTGAGCAAGTAAATATTCTACAGCAGTGTCAATGCCCATGTCTTGTCCATTAATCTTATACATTTTGGAATTGAATGAATTACTTGGGGAAAGATTATATTTTTCAAGACGTCTACGTAATTGGAGTAAGTTGCCTCCAACAGAAAGGTTATTATCGCGTAATATCTTTATAATTTGGGATCTATTAAGTACACTCATAAATTCAAAATTCACAAGGGATTGAGGTACAGTGATACAATTACAAAAATTTAAAAATGAAATTCACTAGATATTCAATAATTGGAAATATTTAAGATATTTCCACTGAGAAAATAATTAAAAACAATCAAATTATCTGATGGATAATTTGTTTAATTATGAAACTGAAAATTGTACGTACTTTTAATTTGTGGATGCAGGTTGAAAATATCCCAAACAGCTGGCACCAATGTAATGTAATGGTGTGATGATGTGTGTGTATTTGTAGTTGCTGGGTGTAGCACGAGCGATTTTGTAAAAAGGGCTTGGAAGTATGGAAGTTTAAGAGAGAATGAAGTATTAGTAATAATCAAGAAATCACCACTGTTAACAATTAATATATTCTGTTAAAATAATAACTACAACTTATTTGATATTATAAACTTATTTAATTTATTGTGAAACTGGCACAGATATTTAGAGAGCGATTCCTGAAGTAATGTTCCGATGTTTCCACCTTGATATTTAGAACAAGTCTGTCTTGCCTCCTCGATTTGTAGAACAAGTCAGTCTGGAAAGAATATTTTCTCTTTGTCCTTCAGATCCTCCCCTGTGAGGAGAAGGGGGTAGTACAATGCCATCAAGGTTAATAATACTTTTCCAGTAACTGTTTCCATATACCTGCGTGTACCTTTTTGCAAGGTAATTGTCACTATCTTGATATTTTGATTTTTTATTAATTTAATATATTTATACGTTTCTTACATCCATCACACTGTGTTGATTTTGTAACATGTTTTATTTACATACAAAGTTATTTGTTTAGTTGGAGAGACCCTAACTTGACTTAACAGACATAAACTTTGGGCAGACATATTGAATCCAAGATATTGTTGTTGCTGTACTCTATTTTTATTATAGATATTTTTATAAATTACACTGTATGAGGAATTATTGATACGATCTGTATCTGATTTATTTAATAAAATTTTATATTGTTTTAATAAATTATTCTTAATTTTTATTATTAAATTTGGATCTTGTTCATACCAAAGCCATTCAAAATCAGTTTCTATTAATATTTGTTTTAATTGTGTTACCCAATTATATTTGCTTAATTTATTGCTGCTATGATCATCGATATTTTTTAATTTAAGATAACATATTTTAGGCAGTCTGTTTTCACACATTAACAGTATCTTAATCCACCAATTAATTATTATTTTGACAATTTGGTGTTTGATTGTAGTTAAACCGTACTCACCTCTTATAATGTATCCCGGAGTGGCAATATCGTAACCAATGAAGGTCTCCTGATGTGCGATTATTGCTAGTTGAAAACTTTTACTTTCTCTTATTTTATATTTTCCAATAATTATTGCAAAGAAGAATTTATTTTAAATTTTGGCAATATTCTTTAGTTTTTCATTTTCATATATATAGTTGTTTAAGTGTAAATAGTTTAGTTTATGAACAGTGGATTTTAGTGACAATACTGATTACAGGTAATAGAACTTGAGTATTTACTAGTTACTAATGGAAGCACTGTGGAGGGGGGATTCCCCTGCCGCTATCACTTCAATACCATTT
>JAAEAF010001069.1:0-83663 GCA_011037195.1 Triatoma infestans | reverse complement strand
TCCTCTTACTAGAAGTAAGAGAAAGTAAAGATTTGACACGATTACAATACTTCCTCTTACTAGAAGTAAGAGAAATTAAAAATTTGACACGATTACAATACTTCCTCTTACTCGAAGTAAGAGAAAGTAAAAATCTATAATGTTATTTGGTTACATCATGATTTTGCATAACTGCATTTTTGTATATAAACTGCAAAACGATAAACTTTTCAATATAATTACATATGGTTTGATAAACTTTGGGCTTAGTAAGCTTGTAAGTTTAGTATGTCTTAGTAGGTTTAGTGTAGAAATCTACAAGGCGGTAAGAATTTCATAATCTCAAAACACTTAGATTGATAATTTATTTATTTTATTTTTATCATTTTACGGTATAATATTTTTATTATCCTTTTTTGCTGTAAGTGGTGTAGAAGTATTACAATCGTGTCAAATTTTTAGAAATTTTGTTTTTTCCAACAGAATTACATTTTCTGAGGTCCATGAAATCGAAAATAATGTTGCTCCTTTTTACAATAATTGGTTTGTATACTGTGTGTGTTTGAATGAAATAGTTCAAAATCGAAAATTTGCGGATAACTTCAAATTGATAATCCTTTTTATACACCACAACCGCATCAGATATGATGTTTCGGTCAGAATCCTTTAATTGTTGGAATGATATTTTACTGAATTCTAGCGATAACTTCAAATGTATATTAATGTTATATAGGTACCAGAACCATCAGAGACATTTTCCGTGATAGCCAGCTTCACTTTGTGGTCATCGACCGGTTTAGGGCATTCGCCAATCATGAGGATGTTTTCGTTGAACAGTGTAATAACATAGATTTGCAAGGTGCAAATACATTTGATACACTGGATTTTAAAGGTCTTTGTTTGACAGAACTAGGTTAAGAGGGGTTTTGCTACCTGAATGGGAAAACACATGTTCGGTCCTTTAGTGACGTTGTTCCCTTTTTAAATGGAAACATGAATGAGTGGGGATGTGTAACTTAAATTATGTTTTTGAAGGAACTAGGATACCGATTGGCAAGTTCAGTATATGTGTCTTTCAGTTGTCTGTTTAGTTTTTTTTTTTTTTTGGTAAAGTGTACATATTTCATTTTGAACCCAGATTTTCTGTGCTTGAATAATTGTTTTTCGTGCTGCGAGTTTGTTAATTTTTATGTTGATAGTTGCGTATTTAGGTGTAACCTTGCGAATGAGACATTCATTGTTAAAATAAATATTGGCTTTTATATATAGATTTTTGAGTGCTACATTAACTCAAAAATTCAATGATTGATACAATTAACTCAAAAGATTTTGAGTGCTACATTAAAATTTGTTAATTTCAATTTTGAAGGATTGTGTCACATCAGATTTTTTTTTTTTTTTTATAATCACGAAATCCCAAAATTTGTATCTCCGATAGAATACATATTTCGAAAAATTTGTGACAGTTTCAAATACTTCTTCTGAGAGTTACAGAAAGTAAAATTATTTATACTTACTCCCTCTGTGACAGAAAAAAAAAAAATCAAAACTAATGAGGCAAGACAATTTTAAGTTCTAGCTGTATCTTTGTTGTAAAAAGGAATTTTAGCTGACCTTCAAAATATAACAATCATAAAGAATTTTACAATATTTTGAACTTTATATAGATATCGACATAGAGTGGGGGAAGACGGATAAGTAAGGGCGCCAACTAAAAATAGAATCCTTACCTCCTCCCACCCATAATATTGTTACTAAATACAACATCTGTTCACCATTAATATTCAAGTATTTCAATATTTTTTTTTTTATCCTTTCTACCCCCACTTAATATCCACGATACTTATTAAATGAGTCTAAACGGAATTTTAATGTAAAAACTGATTACCCAGTATAATTGTTTTTTTTTTTTTATCTTTTTCTATTTCTGTTTTTTTTTATACACAATATTGGCGCCACATTTTTTGATCGTTATGTTTGAAATGTTAAAGTCAGTTATAGTTTATTTACTTAGTACATTTATTATTATAAGAATTTTACTTTCTCTTACTCGTAGTAGTAAGGGGGAAGTATTGTAATCGTGTCAAATTTTCAATAACGAGTTTTCACCGGAAATATCCGTTTTGAGGATCCATGAGTCCAAAAATGTAGTTTTTAAAGAATGGTCTGTATGTATGTGGACAGCATAGCTCAAAAACGAAAAATCATACAAAAATTCAAACTTAATATTCCGTTTATGTATCACCATGGAATTCGACAGCAGGCCAGTGGTCAAAATTCCTTAACCGGAAGTAGTACTTTACTTAACCCGGGAGAACTCGCACCGTGAGATTTTCTCTCACGCTTGAAGAAAAACACTCATAATCCGGAAGTGGGAGTAGTTGGAGGTCCTAAGTTTCGTCTAGCTGAGTTTTTATCTTTTGTTTACTTCCTCTTGAAATAATTTTCCTCTCAGTCTTGTGTTAGCTTCAGGAGAGGAAGTTAAACAAAAATATTCTAAACCATGAGTGAATCTCTCACGCGCTAGTGTTCGCGTTACGTTTTTATAAGTAAGTAATTTTCTGTTTCTATAACATTTTTGGTTTACTGGTGACGCAAAATTAGTTTTCCTTTTGAATTTTAGATTTTTTAAATTCAAATGAGTCGTGGCAAACATATGGCCGAGATGGGGAAAGCGTTGTACGATCTCCGTAAGTGGCATTTTTCAGGATATTTATTTACTTTATATTTTCCTGGTAATTTTATTTATGTTAATTTTTTTCGCTTAGAATATTTGTCATGGATTCCTGATCCCGAACAGGGTAAAACTGAAGTTCTCCCCAACCTTGTAGACAACGAAAACCCCTTTGATGCTTGGAAAGCTTCGAAAACCGGAAAGTGATTCAGAACAATCAGGGATAAAAGAGAAAGATGAACCCGAAAACGACGATCCTCGGAAATTGCTTGTTTGGTAACGTCAAAACTACTGTTTGGTATGTTTCCGCTCCCCACGAAAATGTGCGCAGAAGGAAACAAAACCTCGTTATCCATCTTCCAGGTGTGAAAACTGTTGCAAAGCAAGCTAAAACTACGTTGGAATGTTGGAGTCTTTTTTTCCTGATTCCATAAGAGAGGTACTGGATGAATTTATATCTAAATGTAAACAAAATTACCAAGTTGGTGAATACTGTAATATAGATGAAATGTTGGAACCGTTTCGGGGACGTTCCAATTTTCTGCAATACATCCCTAGTAAACCAGCAAAATATGGCCTCAAAGTGTTTTCATTAACAGATGCACGTACACCAAAATGTGCTACCTGTCCAAAATGTGCTGTTACTGAATAATTCAACACAAATTATGTTTTTTATATTGAGTTTTGCTCCAGTTTTTTTTTTTTTTTTTATAAGTAAAAAAGTGTGATTTATATTTTTTATATTGATATTTGTTTAAGTTTATGTGTGTATTTATATTTATAAATATATCGTCGTTTACTTAATTGGTATTTAGAAGCTAATAATATTATTATGTGGTGAAAAAACATGAAAACTGGGGTGTGAGAGAAAGTCTCACGCGCGAGTTCTTACTATTCATTTTCTCTACCGAGTTCTCCCGGGTTAATAGTTTTTTTTTTTTTTTTACTTTCTTGCGATTTTCACAAAAATTGAAAAATCAACTGCACATACAAAGATCTATATTTTTTTCCCCCTCTAAACTGCTAGATTTCAGTATATTAAACAATTCTATCATCTAAATAATATTAATTAGAATTAAATATGTTGTTAAAATTCCAAGTTTGGAAAAAATCGTATGGCCGGAAATGCGTTTTTACTGAAAAGTATTTATCAATTTTCTACTATTTTCTCTAAAATGGCTCCAACGATTTTCTTTAAATTGATAGTGTGAACTACACACATATAAAGAGCTATAACTTTTATTTGTAACATTTCTCCCCTGGTAAACTCATTTAAGGAGGCTTTTGGGAGAGTAGTGGGGTTATGTTTTTCTCTAAGATGCTATCAAAGTTGATTATACGATTCTAACATCTGAATAGTATTAATTAGAAATAAATAGATTGCCTAAATTCTGAATTTCAAGAAAATTAGTAAACCGGAAGTACGCTTTTACTGACAATTTTTTTCAGTTTTCGACGAAATCCAACTAATTTCATCAAATTTGGTATACTAACTATAAAATTTGCCAATTACAATTTTGAAAACTGGTGTAAGAGAAAGTTGTGTGAGTATTTCACACCAGATTTTTTTACGGAAATAACTATTTTTATTAATTAGACCTATATCACATGTTCAATCAGAATTAGGTGAAATGTCCATGAATTAATTATTGAGGTTTATTAATTGATATCCTATATTTCTCTAGCATAAAAGAAGCATTCTCACCGAAAGCTCAAATCCAAAAGCCTTGAGATCCATACTTTCTCATAGACTGTAGCTCTAACAATGATGGATGAACTGATGTTAACACTAATATTTTAGCTAAACTACAATCTTTCTCAACAGATATGAAATCAGATAAAAGAAAAACTTAAATAAACTTGAAACTAATAATGAAAAATCCCAGTAATAAAGGTAGATTCGTTTGATAAAAACTGTTTTAGAAAATTACGGCGATACCTCTCTATATTAAAAAAAAAAATATACTATGTTAAAATATGAAGTTCAGGACTTAAAATTTACAGGAGCAAATTTAAAAACAAACTTTCTCAGTCCAATGAGAATAACTAATATTCCAATCAATAGAAAATGAAAATTTGAATGCTGCAATTGATTAAAATTTCAATTTATTTCAACTGATGTTCTATGATGTATAAACTTCATAGAAATGTACCGTTTGAGGGGGGGGGGGGAATTGACTTTTATATCCATCCGGTTATTGTGAAATTTTTGAAAAAAGAGGAAAAATGAAATAAGGAAAATGTAGGTTAAACTTTTATTATGCAGGTAAGAAATGACGTTTAAATGTCTGTCTAAAGTGCCATTACATTATACTTATGGTTCCACAGTGTAAGTAAATTGTTAACGAACCCATAAAGTTTGCTGTTACTTTAAAAACTTGGTTTTCTCTTAAAGAAAATTATTTTAAGGAGGTTCTGAGGAAGTTTGGAGGTCACAGAACCTTCTAAGACAATATTTTCTAAACTTGGGCATAAATTATTGCAAGGGGATGCACAAATTAAATCCATAATATCATCTGAGTATAGACAGTCAAATAAAAAAATTAAATAAATCAATGTGAAAAACAAAATTAATTTAACATTTACCCCAAAAAAAACGTTTCTGCTATTTGGTGATTTTTGAAGAAACAAATTCTTTACAAGAAGAGAAAGTTTGGGAAAGTGAGAAATACTTCGTTCTTTGGCTGCAAGAGTCAGCTGCCAGCTGCTAACGAACGCAACTTCATAACTACTGTTCTATGATCATATGTTTGACATTTGATTGTGATGAATGTATGATACTACAGACGAAATTAGTGAGTGCTTTTATGTCTAAAATTATATTATTCTGTTATTTATTCTTTACTAAAAATATAATAGACGTAAACTATCATTTTTAGCTCGTATTGAAAAAAATTGTTTATCACGCATATCCATCTCATTAAAATAATAAATTTTATGTTTTTTTTTTAAAATATGTTTTTGAAAATGATTTTTTATAGGTTATAGGCTAATTATATTGAGTATAATTTTTTACATATCATAACAGTTGAATAATATTTAAAACAACTATGTAGTATTGAAAATGTGGATGGGTCCGCAATGCTGGATAACATTTGGGATGTTATCCCTCGTGAAGTTCCTAACCAGTTTCGGTATTTTCATCCATCGTCAGTTTAAAGTTATCAAGTTCATGAACGAATTCTTCTTCTCTTAATTTGTTTTTTTTTATTTCCCAGGTCCTAACAAATTGTTTTCATTTCGGTGTTTTGAATTGAGACTGGAGAATCTTGGATCTGCAGGTTTTCCCTATAGAAATAGAATTATGAGAGACTGTTATAATGAGCAAATTTTTGGTAAGAAATTGGTTTTACCCACCCTCCGCCGCTTTGTGGTGAAGTCTGGCCAGATATTTGGAACAATTATGATACTAGTTCGTATATGATTATGATTGTCACGCTTTACAAGCGTTAATCTGTGGCGCATATTATATTACTACGCTCTTCTGGTAATCTGGGAATGAACTGAGGAATATGACAGGATTTCGTTTGAGCAAAAGTAGTGTAAAACACCAATTGATTTTTGTTTATTGCGACATCAATATGTTTTTGTATCTGGCGCTGTAACATGTAGAATATTAATATCTCGTAGAACAAGTGGAATGATTAGTTTATATGTTTGCAAATTATTCTCTTCTAACAAAGTATTGTTTGTATATATTTCATAGCAAAGAGTATTATAAAGTGTTTTGATTACATTGTTAGACATTCTCTGTAGAATATAGTGATAGTAAGAACTGATGCACATATGTAGGTCTGTCTTTAATAAATGCTAAATACTTTAAATTATTCTATATTTCTTTCTGCAGCCCTTAAAATTTACTAATTGATGAGGGGGGGGGGAAATGGCCGAGGAAAATGTTGGAATAGAAGTCAAGTGGACGAAGGAAACAAGGAAGGCCCAACAAGAAGTGGATGGAGGATATCAGGAAGGGCGGGGGCTCCGTGAAAGTGTTTGGAGTTATAGGAATTGTTGGGAGGAAGGAATTTTGGGTTCCACCAAGTATGACCTATCAGACCTTCAACGGTGATGAAAAAAAATATGTCATTTCTATTGATTTAACACAATGTCTCGTCAACGGAAATGAAGGCGCCCGTGATATTAGAGTAATTAGATGTGTGGACTGCTTGCTATGTTGTGTTTGATTCCCAGCTTAGCCTTATGAAGTCATGGCCATACAAAGGTTTAAGTATTTTACGCTATAACTTTGTATCGTTTATTGGACAAAAACTTTTACAAAATATGATAGTTGGAATTAAATGTCAAAAAGTCCTTTTTTATGTATAAAACACTTTATTATACAGCATCGAGCTTTCGACCTAGGAGCCAGACAAGCAATGTCATTATTTCAATAAATTCTTATATATGCTATTAAGATCGGCAATATATGTTTTAAAAATTGTTTTAGAAATGATCCACATCAATAGAAACAGAAAATATCTTGAAATAATGACACCGCTTGTTTTCCAACACTGCTAATGTATGTAATATAACCTATCAAATTGTAACCTACTATGTTGTTCTAATCCAGTTGTGTTATCTTGAGAATGACCTGGCTTCCAGGTGGAAAGCTCGATACTACACAAAACAGGACTTTTTGTCATTTAATTGTAACTATCATATTTTATGTAAGTATTTTGTTTACAGTTAGTAGCGGAGGTTTAAAGAAAATGGTTGTAAATAACTTTCGATAAAATCGTAAGTATAAATACCTTTCAGAAAATCGGACTTCCCGTTAGACAGATTTTGACCAAAATCTTGGTGCCGCATACAGACGAAATTTCGAGCCCATGATTTTCTTTTTTCCGATATATTGTTCACACAAACATACACACACATACCAAACAGAAATTGCTAAAAGTAATTTTTCATATTTAGGAATTTGTAACAGCAAGAGAGCAAACAGCAAAGAGAGCAAGAGAATCTCAACCGCTCTCTCGGACTGGAGTGGAAGAAGCTGTATAAATATAGCGACGAACAGTCCATAAAACAATGTTAAACAGTTAAACACAGTTGAGAATTCAGTTCAATACATCCTATTGCTAGGTATCATTACTCTGACCACTCTACCTTAAACATTTCTTTATTGTAAAGTCCAGACAGTCTGTCTCTACTTATTAATATATTAGTTAACCAGTGTTAGCCAAGTCTTCTTCTTAATTCATCAACCACACAAATTCTCTCCACCCTACACATCCATTATAAGTTCACAAAACATATTTTTCCTAATGAATACACAATTTCAAAAATTAGACAGCCCCCACCGGGGCCCTGTACATTAGACAGCCCGGGGCTCCTATACTTTCTTCGACAGGAGAAATCTGATAGTTAAATACATTATATGAAATGCGTGTAAAATATATAATCCTGGTAATTTATTTCACACATCTTTTGGCAAACATATTGACATTATAATACTTTTAAAAAAAGCTACTTTAAATTATGTAAAAATAGATTGTCAAAATTAGCTAAATTTATATTTACAAACATACTTCTGTTGTGTTTGTAGTTTAAGTGAATACACATTATAGTTTATGCCTTATTAAATTTCAACCGTCAGGATGCATAAATACGAAAAGGGAAGAGGGAGGTGGTTTGATCTCCACTTTAATTTATTACAAAGCAATAGCTTAAATTTTAATAGAATTATTAGAATTTAGAAAAACTAGCAATTAAGATCACATAAAAAAAAGAAATATGAATATAGGGCATTAACTATAACTATAATTAAGATATCCCTAAAGTGTATAGACATTTAATGATTCCAGGAAGGATGGTATAAGTGAAGAAACACAATACTCACTACTGGTACTTCTAGATT
Source organism: Triatoma infestans (assembly GCA_011037195.1). NCBI lineage: Eukaryota > Metazoa > Arthropoda > Insecta > Hemiptera > Reduviidae > Triatoma > Triatoma infestans. The sequence continues at coordinate 75,150 of JAAEAF010001069.1, read as the reverse complement.
TACTTCCTGTGCGAGCGGAAAAGAGTATAACATGAGATTATTTATAGAAAATTATTTTAATTCCATTACAATCAACAAACGTAGATTCTGCAACCGTATATATACGTAGAAACAGCAAATACGACAGGTAAAAGAAGAAAATCCCAGATTCTAAGCAAAATCCAAGATCAAGACCGGAAATCGAACTCTTTAACGTAATACATAACAGCTTTGCGACTCTAACCACTCACCTGTCGTGGAACAGGTAAATACTATACATAGAATGCAAAATTTCTTATGCATCAGACGACTTTCTCTTACTACTAGTTAATACACTTCTAAAATTGACTATTATTCTCGTTCAAGCTATAACTTAAATACAAGGATGTTTTAGCTACCCTAGTTACATTTTAGACCAGAAATCAGAGCAAATAACATTTCAAAGTTAACGCTACAAAATTCCATAGAATCACCAAAATCATCTTTTTTCGCAAAATGTTACAAATTAAAAATGATACATTTATAATTAAATTAAATAATCTTTTATCAGTTTGTACTTCCCTCTCCACACACAGAGTTTATTTGACCACATGAAAAGGACCGGTTGTTGAAAATTTATCAATATCAATGTATTTATTAGTGTGAACGGTTTTATAGCATGAATGTATTTATTGGCGTGAACGGTTATAATGTGAATGTATTTATTGGCGAGAATGCTGGAACAAATGGTTAGATTAGTATTTTATCTTTTTTTCTTGGGGTTGAAAGAAATGATATAAAAGTATTTCAACCCCTTAGGTTTAGTTTAATTTAGGATTAGCCTATTATAGAAGGTACAGGAACATATGTTCAAAGTACTGCACACATCAGTTAGTTTTTTCAATAGCCTCCTTAAACAAAGTCATATAACTAAATATACTAAATATCTATGAAAATTATAATATCAAATGGAAATAATGATGCTTTTGGTTTTTGTCCAAATCACCCCCCCCCCCAACATGTTCTAGAAGTTAAGGGATGACACAATAATATTCCACACTCTCCCTCGTCGACTAGATCGATGACATAAGTGGGGAAGTGTGGGAAGAAAATTAACAACCAACGGCTCCGACCTACTTTGCTGAGCAAAGTATTGTGGTGCTGCCAAATAAGATACTGGTGTCATCCCAGTTCGAGTAACCACACGGATTGGAAAGATGTATAATAAATACGGGTGCGCTAATGACCACGGCAGTCGATGCGCCCAAAATAAATAAATAAATAAATAAAAACTAGTGCACTTAAATTTATTTACTTAGGATTATCTAAGCTGTGGCATGTGAAGAATTTTTCAATAAAATAATCCCTTGATATCTACACAGATGGTTCTAGAATAGATGTAGCGTAGGTTATGCCTTCGCAGTCTGTTTTGAGAACAATAAAATTCATGAAGAAATATTCCGATTGGACAATAAGTGTTCCAATAATCAAGCCAAAGCTTTAGCAATTAGCAAGAGTTTGGATTAGATTCAAAACAACAGTAGTTCAGGTTTCTCAAGAAATGAAAGTGTTTACACAGACAGCGAGCCATATAATATTGGACAGCTTAAGAAATTATAAAGTTCATTTCCCTCTAATTGAAAGTATCCGCAGAAAAATAGATGACCTGAAAGCAGAAAAAATAGGGATTGGATTGGATAAAATCATATGCTGGTTTTTTTCAGGAAATGAAGAAGCTGATCGTCTTGCTAAAGAAGGAGCTAAGGATATACAATTAATACCGTCCTACAATAAGTTTCCAAAGTCGTTCATCAAAAGTGAAAACTAGAGAATAGAAGCTTAGAAGAGTGGGAAATGAAGTGGCAAAATTAAAAAAAAAAAGGAATTTTACAAAGAAATTTATCGCGCACGTTCATATTAGACAGAAACTAAATCCAAAATCAATTACCGGTTAACCCAAGTATTAACAGGACATGGTCCTAGCAGACACTATCTTTATAGATTTCATAATTATAGATTCACCTTACTGCCCGTGTGATCCCACAGATACTATGATAGTTCAGGATTTCATCCATCTAATATATAACTGTCCACTCTTAGAAAGCGCCAGAGCTAGGATTATCAGCTGTGTATTGAGAATTGGAAGGCGTTGGCCATTGCCAGAACACCTGCGGTAATTCATCTAGGAATTCTTCAAATTTTTGGAATAAATGGAACTTTAAAAAACATTAAATTTTGAACAGTTCTATTTTATCCATTTATTGTATTTTCTTCAATTATTATCGGCAGTTAATATTCAATTCCCAAATTGTACGTATTCATAAACAATTTATTTTCACAGTATATTTAAAAGATATATTTTAAATGTAAATATTGTAATCGTATAACATGTAATATCAATGTAGCATGTAGGCATATTGAAATAAAAAAAAAGAAGGTAATCCCTCTTATTTGAAATTGCTATTGCAAAATCACATTCTATCAATTAAAAATTTGTGCTGTATATATACATATATATATATATATATACACAGAATATACTTTGAGATCTGATTTTTTTCACAACCCGTATAATCAATGTTCCATCTTAGGGGAATGTACTGTCAACCGTATCACACGCCAAAAGCACATACATGGTCGGCTAAGACAAAGAGTAGTGAATTTATCTCTTCACCTTTGGTCACACTAACATGAAGAATTTCATTATTTAAAAATATCTTCCGAAAATATCTTAAGAGATCAGTTAGGGGGAGCATTCCACAACCGATCTTGGAGCTTTTGTTGTAAATAATCTTCTACACATACCCTCTTAATGAAGGGCAAATATATTAAGTAAGATTAGAATAGAAATAGATAAGATACAATAGAAAAAAATTTATTTATTTATTTTTTTGAAATAACCAAAATAATTAACAAGTATTGAATATTTTTAAAAGAATACTTTACTTGGCTTTGTGCCATTTAAAAAAAATATTAATATTATTTATAAGAAATAAAAAATAAATAAAAAAGGAAAGAATATATAAAAAAAAGAAAGAAAATTATTGTAAGTAGTGAATTATCGTTAAAGTATGCGCTTGACCTGATAAATTAGGCATTGGAGCCGTTCCGAATACAATAAAATAGAACGCTAAGAGGTTGGCACTAACCAACCAAATCAGCTGACCGACCTATTTTTGGATAGCTCAAAGATATTCTCTGCATATAAACCAACCACCAGGGGCTGTTGACTTCAATCTCTAATCTTGTTTTTTTTTTTTTTTCTAATTTTTTTTTACTTTCATTTCCTGAAGTAAAAGTAAGTATTGCGATCTTTCAATATTAGTTTCAATCACTCACTTCCTTTCAAAAATATATTTTCTTAATTTAATATAATACGTAAATTGCACCTCATTGCCAGAAATGTTCACACTACTTGTGCTTTCAGTGGAATTTTCATGGGGACAGAGAAAATTTAGAAGAGAAAGATACTTTGACTGAATAGAGTGTTTGTGGGTAATTGAGAAAATACAGTACTCCAAGCTTCTGTAATAGGAAAATGGTAGCATGAGTAGAAATGAGAGAGAGAACTGCCAGAGTGGGGGGTGATGTTTTCTTGTGACTGTATGTATAAGACTGAATTGTAGGCTGCCCTTTTTGGAATGTAGCTAGTTCTTGTTTTATACTTGTGGAAAACTTTCCCTACATCATCTTCCAAAGTCCTAAGAGTTGTGGGAGTAAGTGGGTCTAATTCTCCCCTGCGGTGAAGAATTAAAAGGTCAAGAAAAATTAAAAAAAAAAAAAAAAAAAAAACATTCAATAAAATGCACATCCGGTTGATGGATTTTTGCTACTTTCTGTGTTAGATGCGGTGGTAGTACCAAAACGGCATAACAAGTTTAAGCTTCCTGAATTTGTTTTTATTTTTTAAATATTTTGTATACAAACACATATACACACGCACACCATTCGCTAAATATATTTTTATCGTACGTACTCAGGGATATCAAAATATTATGTATTTCCGGTTAAAACGCAATATCGAGAGTTTAACACATTCTAATACGTACTTTCTCTTACTAGGAATAGGAGAAAAAAAAAAAAAACTATATAACAAAATTACTAGTGTTTGGAATGAATGAAAGAAAATTATTTCCACATAATTACTAATTGTACACAACACCTTTAAGAAATAATAATTTTAATTTATGAAATCTTTTATTAATGAAAACTTAAGAGAGTGAAATTAAATGAAAACAAATGTCAACATGTCAGATTCACCCTTCAACACAATACCTCTCCACCGACATACTATAACAGTATATCCCCCACTATCTGCTGCTGATGTTGTCCACTATCTTGGGCTTTATATTGCCAAAAGATTTAAATAGAATCCCATATACACTGTAATGGAAGAAAGAAATGAAAGAAAATGATAAATAGTTTAGAATATTTTATAGTTTGAAAAATAGAATTTTGTTAATATTTTAAATGTATCTTAATGCAGTGAAAAGAGCCAGGTACTATAATTTAAGGTCATTGCTATAAAGAGAAAAAGGCTCAAAAATCCGTTAAATTAATACAGTGCCACTTGGCCAACTGTTTTATAAGAGAAGGCATTCCTTCGGACAGTCTGCATTCTGCTTTCAAAACAAGAACACTTGCTTCAGGAGTCGCTTACTAAAAATCAGTGCCACCTTAGGTTAAAACATTAAGAGCTTTGCATTTAATCTAGATAAATACTTAATTTTAAAGATAATAGTTGTGATATTGTAAAATATTTAAATATCTTTAAAGATAATATATTTAATTTAATCTACTAGTGTTTTCTTAATTATTCTTATTACTTCACTCTCTTAAAACTTACAAACACAAGCCCTTTTACTAAACCGCTCGTGCTACACCACAAGCTACCACTACAAACACACTACATCACAACACACCAAAAACATTTCAACATACACGACTCAAAAGAAAAGAATTTAACATAAAATAACAGACTACACATTAGATTTCTGGACAATAGATCGAAACTCACACTACAAAACAAAATATTGACTCATCTATATAGCCATCTTAAAATCTGTTTTGGGCATATGGAATTGAATTTGTGGGGCTCAACTAAGCTTCCAATTCCAACGTTCAACGTATCCAATCCCTGTAATCCCGAAATCCTTAGAATCATTACCTACAAGAAGTTATCAAAACAGCCATCTTGAAATAACCATCTTTAAATCTGTTTGAGCGTACAGGATTGAATTTGTGGCGTTCCACTAAGCGTTCCAATCCCATCGTTTAAAGTATTCAATTATTCCTGCAATCCCGAAATCCTTAAAAACCATTGTCAACGCTGCCTACTATGTCACCAACAAAACAATCCACACCCCTTCCTATAAGAAGATATCAAAACACGATATAATAAATTCCATATATTTGTAATGGTACCACAAAGATATGCAACCACAGCAGAGAGAAGAGAGGCTCTTTCTGGTTAACAGAGACTACTCTCTGACTTAGACAGGCTAGAGTGGGAGAACCTGTGTATATAAGCCAGTGGGAATCTATCTAAAGGATCATTATAAAGTCCCGTGCTGTTAGTGTAAACTTAGCTACATTATATTAGTGCCTTCATATCTCGTTCATTTAATCAAACCTAATTTCTCTCCTCAACAACCCCATTATATATTATTTATATCCTTATCCTCTCATAAATAATCCTCTTGTCCGTCATCTTTCGTCTCGAACTCTCCCTAACAATTCTCCCCGACGCCTGAAACGTCAACGGCCGTGAGACTTTCTCTCAGAAGATAACGAACAATTAAAAATGTTCTACCCAAAAACACTACCACTGGGTAGTTCCTCTTCTCTTATGTTTCATACATATTTACTTTGGCAATTATGCTGTTATTAAATAACAATTAAAAATAAATAAATAAATAAATAAAAAATTTATGAAATATAATGAAAGAATAAAGCTTTACGATAAAAGCATAAAGGAACAAAAAAAAAAAAAAATAGATTGTTTTAACATATAACGTGTGAAGAAGAGAATTAACATATCGTAACAATAAGAATGACAACATGAGGTAAAATAGCAAGGAGTATAAAAATATATATTATTTACCATTTATGTTTCTAACAGAGAATGCATAGATATATATATATTACTATATACGGGTAGATAGAAAGAAACTTTACATCGGCCCCAGTATGGGTTCTATTGCCTCTCCACGCTACTCAGAGAGAGAGAGAGAGTGAGGGAGAGAGAATATAAGCAAGAGAAATGAGATTGAAGAGACCCTAGAGGTTGTTCTGCTGGTGGTGTACGATAGAGACAGAATGAGATTGAGAAGAAGAGATAAAGAGAATGTGATAGCGATCTGGCATTAGGCCACCTATAACAAAACTAAGAATAACACTACGACCTCACTGTGTTGACACTCTATTAAAAGCAATATTTTCAAACTATAATCTCTTTTTTTTTTTTTTTCCATTCTTTTAACTTTATTATAATAAAACTTTCAAACATAATTTAATTACACTAATATAATATAGGGCAGCTATTTTATTATTATGATTATTACCAGTTTTTTTTTTTTTTTATTTTCTTCACAAAGATGTTGTTTATTACACAATAAGTGTTATAAATTTAAATAAACAACATAAATAATATTAAAATATTGCAATCTTATGTTATGTTTTACAACTAAAATAAAAAAAAAAAATTCTTGATATAATTTAATATGCGTGGAGTTGATGAAAGTTTTAAATCTTAAGTTTCCAACTCCCAACTCATAACTTCTCTTTTCGTCGTGCTTGTTCTCCCTCTGACAACATTTTACAATAAAGTTGTTCCAACTATGTTTCATAGAGATACCCTGAAAAAAAAAAAACGCAAAAAGAAAAAAAACTCGTGTGGAACACTCACACGAATTTCTCAATCTCCAATTAATACAATTTACTTAATAAAAAAAATATTAGGGTATATCAGAGAGTGAATTACGTGAAAGCGTCCTAGAATTACAAAAGCTTGTAGCGACAGTTTAATTTTCAGCCTAAAGACATATGTCTTCCAGAAATAAATTTTTTACCGAAATAATATTTCAAATAAAAGTGAACGATTTTTTTATTAATATAAACCTATGGCGCAACAGCCCGTGAATAGCCAAAGGCTTACCGGACGGCATATTCGTATTGGGGGGGCGTATAGTGGCTATGCCCCGGTTCCCTCGCCGGCTTTCGCTACCTAGGTGCGCCCACTTTTTCTCATGATGCTCCAGTCAACACCGGACTTTGCCCTCACGGGAATTCTCACCCGCGCTACTCACTAGACCAACACGTGAGGACAACACGTTAAAATCCATGTTTATAAAAAATCGTTTTCGAGAAAATTCCAACCAAATAACTCAGAAACCATTTCTATATAGTCCCATATCCTATTAACTGTTTTCTTAAAATATGACATTCTTGCAATGCTTCTAATGCATTTTAATATTTAGATTCAGTTTGTTATAACAGATTAGTTGAATTCTCCAGTATTAAGTTGCCGTTTAACTGGGCCCTTGAGCTGAAAGAATACATATTTACTATCGGCAGATTGGATGTCTGGTTCGCTCAAAGTCCTAGATTAACAGAAACTGAATTTAATAACATAATGACAGCATTCAGCAATAATCTGATTAGTAAGGACATTGACAAAGTAATTAATTCCGGTTATAATATGTACTATTGAAATATCTGTCCCTTTAATCCTCACAGTCAATTTATTTTATATAATTCTCATATCAATAAAATCAGAGCAGTCTGTCAGTCACGTCTGGCTTCCAAACATCATACCAGATTATATATTAAAGGAGAAAAATTTGTTTTTGGTAAAGAACGTTGTTTGTGTTGTACCCGAGAATTTAAAGAAGATGTTGCTCACTTTTTATTAAATTGTCCTTTGTACTCTAATGTTAGATCAATGTATTTAAGCAGATATATAAAGAACTTGGATGATCATAACATTATTAACATATTAGACATAGTTTCTGTTGAAAAATTAGATCATGTCTACTTTTATATTTTAAACAGTCTCAACTTGAGGAAATTGAAATTAGGTATGAATTGATCAATTTAACTTTTATTGTAAATTTAGCTTTGTTTGTGTATAACTTGTTAGGTATTTTGTATTGAGCAGTGAATTTTTCTTTTTACGTTTTGAATTCTATTTTGTTGCTTTTATTTTTATTTGCAGTTAATCTCATTACAGTTTGATTTTTGGTTTATGTTTATGTTGTATATAGATATGTGAAGATACATAGGAGAGAAATAGATATAATAATGGGGAGAAAAAGAATAAAATAAAATAAAATAATAAAAATTTTGAAAGGAGAATAAAAGGAATTGATAGACTTGGCAGAAAAGTTTGATATATAGTTCATATAAGTAAAACACACACACACATATATATATATATATTGTTTTTTTTTGCTTTCTTTGTTAGTCAGCTTTTAGCTACCGCTGTATTCTAATTATACCAATTTTTGTTCATGTAATCACTTTATTTTACCCAAATCCCTGCAATAAGCCTATTAGGCTTCAATGTAGTGTTTATAATAAATAAATAAATAAAAATATTTAGATTCAGTAAAGTTGCCAGCCGGTTGATTAACAGAAACCTTTGTGTCAGGTGCAGTGTGCCATAACAGTAAACCAAATTTGATCCCCCTGCGGGTTTTTTTTTATTCGAAACAATTTGTTCACACACATTTACACACACACACACACTCACCATACCTTTCGACCAAAACATTTTTTTCGTACGTAGGAAACCGCAAACATATGCTCAATTTCAAAAATTTGACGCGATCAACAATTCTTCCTCTTACTGATATAAGAAGGTAAAAATAATAACAATCACCAGCAATTAGGCTTGGACATATCAAATTTTAAAGTCTTTGAAAGACGGCGAGATTGGCATAGATTTATATATAGAAAAAAAAAAAAAAAAAAAAAATTGGTGTAAAAACACATAAAACACTCTTATTGTGATTAACAAAATGACAAATTTTCCTCATTTATCCTATGAGTTGTGAAGTGGTAGTGGAGGGACAAGCACCTACTTAAGTGATCGTAAAACCTACAATTCCAGTAATAATCAATTTGTCAAAAAATTCGACAAGATTGCAATAATTCCCTTTAAAAGAATAAGAGAAAATAAAAATGTTAACAATAATCACCAGCAATAAGGTTGGACAATTCAACCCCCAAGGTAGAAGAAGTGTGATTAAATTAGTCCAGTAGATAGCACCACTAACATGAAGCAAACCGATTTCATTTGAAATACCACTACATAACTCTACAGCCCGGAGTGGGCCTTGGCTTCCTGAATAATCTCCCTCCTTGTATCTCTATCTCCAGCCTTCTGTCTCCATGCTGTAACGCCCAGTATCCTTAAATCATCTTCGAGGTCCTGCAGCCACCGTCTTCTTGATCGGCCTAATTTTCTTTTGCCAATTATAGAGCCAGCAACAATTTGCTCGGCATTCTATTTGTGGACATTCTTATTAATGACCCAACCATTCCAAACGGCGTATTTTAATGAACTGGACTACATTGGCATCTTTATATAAGGTGTTAGGTCGCGGCACCTTTGAGGGATTAACTTTGCCTCGCTATTTCAAAATTATTTCATCGCCCGCATATTTCCCACGCCTTCCCGCCCTTTACCTCCCTCTTGGTGGTGGGTTTGGCGGCGCCTTTTATCTCGCCTACTCCGCTCTGCGATTATTTTTTCCCACACTCTTAAACCGTTCCCTTTCTATAAAGTTACTTCACTTACCGTCTAGCTCTCGCCAACACAAGTTCGTGTTTTACCGCTTCTTCTTCTGAGACGAGTTCTGTGCGCATCTCTGTGTAACACTTATATATTTCGCCATTACATTTCGCCTTTTGCATTTCGCCTTGCAACTGGTTATACGCGCCTTGAGAATTGTCTGGCATTTTATTCGCGCCTTCACCGTGCGTCTCCACTCTGCATCATCTGCAGAAACATTCACCTTCCACGCCTGGGCTCTGCTAACACCATCAGCAGCTCAACAGCAGCGTTATCCGCTTCCACGGAGTATTCTAACCCCCTTCCTTTCACCTAAAATCCTTTTCTTCACACACACACACACACACATACACCCCCACTTATTCTACACAGCACACCCACCCACCTCCTCCTTCTTCAGTCCGCCTATCACTTCAGTGTTACGCCCTCAATTCATCACTCACCGTCAGCAAAGGGTAAGTCTCACTTTCATTTCTTTTGCACTGTTTTTCATTTCGGTCTTTCACCCGCTACTCACCATCTCGCCTTGGGTGTCTGCCGCGCAAACATAAGGAATACAGCTCGGTGTTTGTTCATAGTTTCCACGTATTTGTCTGAACTTCGAGGACTGGACCATAAATCTTCCTTAAAAGCTTGCTTTCGAAAAGTGTAGTTGATTTTTCATTATGGTGGTTAGAGTCCACGTCTCCGCACCATATGTTAAGACTGGACGGATTAGGGTTTTATACAACCTTATCTTAGTAGTTTGAGACAGCAGTCTACTTTTAAAATATTTAACGTTTGCGAAGTAAGCACTAATAGCTGCCATTATTCTTCTCTTTACTACATTTATTGTTTTGTTTTCATCATTCAATTCTGATCCCAGATATATGAAGCTTTTAACTTTTTCAAAGGATTAACCATCAATATCTAATGAAGCACTACCACGGCCTGAGTTAGTACTCATATATTTAGTTTTGCTTTCATTTATGCAAAGGTCTATTATTTTGCTTTCATTATTAAGCATAGTAAAGGACTCTTTGAGTGATGGAATGTTCCTGAAAATCAGGCCTATATCGTCTGCATATGCACATAACTGGTTACATGAATGCATGATATTCCCTGAAATGTTTAGCTTCTTTATCACACTGTGTAAGGCCAGATTGAAGAGGGTGGCAGATAGGGCATCGCCTTGTCTCATGCCAGTCGAAATGGGGAATTCAGGACTTATGTTGCCGCCTGTAATAACCTTTCCATCACTATCATTCAGTGTCATGTGATGATCTGATCAACTTTCTTGGGACGTTAAAATCTATTAAGACTTCAATCAGTTTCGTTCTATTGACACGTCAAATGCCTGCCGATAGTCAATAAAAAGGAGGTGAAGGTCAATTTTAACTCCCATCACTTCTTCAGCAATTGTCTCATTACAAACATTTGATCCGTAGTGCCTATTCCATGCCGGAAACCGCACTGATAGTCGGTTATGGTATTTTCGGCAAAGAGATTTAATTTTTTCAGTATAATAATTGAGATTTTATACGCTATGTGAGAAGGGAAATTCCACGACAATATTTGCACTGTAGTCTATCACCTTTTTTGTAAATAGGACATATGAGACTAGTTCTCCATTTTTCGTTTCATTTAAAATAAAATGACCAAATTCCGTAGAACTAATTTTACTGGATAAATATTTGAAAATAAATGGTTAGTATTTGTGTTTGTTAGTAAGTAATAAGTAATGCCCATTTTTTTCAGCCTGGTTTAACGTTCAACTACATGGGCATGGGCGGAAGCACATACTTTACAATTAATTTTTTCTAAACTAATATAAATTTAGTGATTCTACGTGGGATTCGAACTCGGGACTGTAGTGGAAGAACGAAATGGAAAAATAATAGTTTTGGAAAATAATTTTGTGAAAATTAGATAGTTCAAATAGTGTATTTAGTGATGGGGATAGAGCCAGATATACTACAATCTAGGTCAATGCAAACCAAGAGACAAAGGCGCAAGAATCCTTAAATTAATACAATGCCACTTGGCCAACTGTTTTGTAAGAGAAGGCATACTTTCGGACAGTCTGCATTCTGCTTTCAAAGCCAGAACACTTGCTTCAGGAATCGCTCTCTTAAACTCAGTGCCAGTGATAGAGATTTGTCTTTATTCTAGATAAACATCATTTATTAAGATACAGTTGTGATATTATAATGTACTTAAATTTGCTTAGAGAATAATATATTTATTTTAAAAACAGTGGTGCTCTCTTGATTATTTCTAATACTTCACTCTTAAACATAATATATACTTACAAGCCCTTTTACTAAACAGCTCACGCCACATGCTACCAGCATACAAACACACAACATCACCGATCACATTTCAGGACCCTCACAGTTACAATTCCATGTTCATAACCACTACACCAAATCCTCCCCAACTTTTATGAATCAAGTATATAAAGTTTACAAAAAATCGATGAAGCCATTTTCGATAAAATCTCGAAAAAACTAAAAGAAAATTATTCAATATAGTCGCAAATTCCGATTGATGGTTTTGGCATGAAACCTTCGTGTGTCAGATGCGGTGGTAATACCTAAACGGAGATATTTTGTTCACTCATATACACATAAAGACCATTCGCTAAGAACTTTTTTTTTTCGTATTCAGGGGACCTCAAAGCAAGTATTTCCGATGAAAACTTAATTTGAAAATTTGAAACGATCGCAGTACTAATGAATTGGGACTTGTCTGAATCTTTGTTTACTAAATATACAATAACAGGTAGGTTACATATAAAGACGGTGGAAGAGTTTTTATGTCACACAAAAATTAATGAATGCTTTAAGTTTTAGTGCTGTTTTGACATGTTCCTAATGTAACTTGACTGGCTTAGTGTAAATTGATGGATGTAGTGATGATGATATATTATAAATAGTCGCTTTTTTGAAGCCTACGTTTGAACAACTTCACTAGAAAACAAAAATAGATGAAATCGTCTGTTCTATCAAAATCTGTTGTGAATATTCAATGTCAGTTCTTTGACTATGTATATTCCAAAAACAAGGTCCAAGTTTGACAGTAGGTGGATTAGAAAATAAAAGTAAATATTTTTAAACTAAACAGCTGATACTATTAGTAAGGTTTATTTATTTATTTATTTATTTTTTATTTTACCCTTTTTCATTTTTTTTTTTTCTAATTTACATTTTAAAAGTACACACAGGTTCAGATCGTTAGTAAAGAAAGAAACAATTTTTGTTGGAATGATGCCATCTTTTGAAAAAAGGAAAAAAAAAAAGATAAGAGTATCCAGAATCAGAGAGAAATGTTTATGGAACAAGTAAATTTACATGCATTTTTTTTGTTTTGTTATTTCTTACTTTGTTGAAAATTTGCTAGTTCAAAGTATCATCCACAATCACATTCGTATTTTTTTTTTTCTGCCTTATTCATGCGAAATAAAAAATTGTAAGTACCTGGAGATATTTCCAGGCATTAATATATTGTTATTTATATCGGAGCCAGTCCATGTTTACAGGCATAGAGCTTTCTTCCCGGAAACTATTGTAGATATAATAGTATTATTATACAGTACCTAATTAGAAATTTTATTTTTTTTTCTCTAAGTGTCAAAGTTTTAACATCGAGTTTTAAACGGACAAATACGTTTTAAGGTCCCCTGAGATCTAAAAAGTAGTTTTTATAGAAAATGGTCTGTTTGTGGGCGGCCACTTACGATTTTGAGCACAACTCAAAATCGAAAAATTGCAAGGCACTTCCAACTTGACATTACGTTATCGTTTCCTATCAATTCCAGAACCGCTTCAAATCATTCCACAACACCAGTTTGGATTTCGGAGGGGTCATTCCACTATCCAGCAGGCGCATCGTGTTGTAGATACCAACCATCGCTATCTCCGTTGAGCTGAAACAATACTGTGCTGGCATCTTTTAGACATTTCTAGAGCCTTTGACTGCTTAGGCACGAAGGTTTACTGTGAAAGTTCAAGGGTCTCCTACTCTGTACCTACTACCTTGTCCTGAAATCCTTTTTTAAGTGATCGATTCTTCCAAGTCACCTAAGGTTCAACTACTTCTTCCATCAATCCCATCCTAGCCGAAGTATTCCAGGGCAGCATCCTGCACCCATCTTATATAGGGCAGCAATCCTATTACTTCATACCGATCCCGTTCTTTCCAGCCTCTCCAACGCTAATCTATCTTCAATTACATGAATCCTGGTTAACGAAATGGAGAATAAAAATCAACCTTAATAAATCCCACTACATTGTATTCACATTAAAAAGTACTCCCATCACATCATTTCAATCTCCTATTTCTCCGGCCAAATACGTGCGTTATCTTGGACTATACTTAGACAAGCGACTAACATGGAATCCCCATCCAAGACTTCAACTTGGTTGAGGGTGACTTGATCACCCAATCAAGTCTGCTCGCTCCAATTTGGACATACGGACTAGAACTATACGGCACTTCTAAGCGATCCACCTCTGTAGAATTCAAACTCTTCATGCCACGTCAAAAAACCCCCTCGCATTGTCGACGCCCCTTCTTATGCATCCAACCGCACAATTCACAACGATCTGAAGATCCCGTTTGTCAACGATCTCTCAAAATCCCGATACAACAAATTCCACAGTAACCTATCCCTCTTCCAAGTCCCCTCGTCCAAGCCCTCTATTCAAACTCATTCCCAGGTAATCCCCCTAAGACGGTTGAAGCATAACGTTGGCCACTCGACCTCCTGGATATCTAACATCAGTTATCACTGGATAACTGCCATTCATGGCATTACATGATACAGTTTTTCTTATATCATATATACTTATTGCATTTATATATACCATGCAGTTGTAAATATTCAATCAACAAATTAAAATAAATGAAAAAGACATTCCGTTAACGTAGACCATAGTCTACGTTACTGCATACGATTCGACAGTAAGTTATCATGGAAATGCCTCAACCGGAAATTCACCTTTACTGACTGGATTTTCAGTTTTTTTTTTTTTTTGGCGATTTTTTTAAAACTTCGTATTTACTACAAAACTACGGGTTTATGACTTTTATTAGAAATATTTTTGCGGGACAATTCATTTAAAGTGATATTTTGGGAGATCTAGAGGTATTGTTATGATTTCCTCTACTGTGCTATTTTAGTTTAATATACGATTCTATCAACCATGTAATAATATTGATCAGTATTAAATATGTTGCTAAAATTCCGAGTTTGAAGGAAATCCGTTTTTTTTCCTCTGTTTTCTCAATTTTCTCCATAAAAAACACCATTTTGGTTTCTTAATAAATTTGCTATCCTAACAAAACGATCTTTCATATTTGTTTGCGATTTTTTCCAAGAACATTACTTTAATGGTTGAATTTTTGGGGGAAAGATGAGATTATGCTTTCTTCTAAAAGACCATTACAGATAATTTATAGGATTCTATCATATCCATAATATTAATTAGAATGAATTGTGTTGCCAAAATATCCGAGTGTGAAGGGAAATCAGTTGACTGGAAGTTGATCCAGTTAATACTACAATTTTCTCTTCAAAGACACCTCATTGGTTTCCATTAAACTTGGTCATGTAGCGGCGATCTATCACTTTTGTTTGAAAGTTTTCTTTTTCCCGAGTAATTTGATTTTAGAGAAGTTCTGGGACAGCTTCCCGACAAAAAAAAAACGTTGTTTTAAGTTTAGACTCTCCCATTAGTGTTCTCACGCGTTGGTCTAGTGGCTAGCGCATTCGCCTTTCGTGCAAGAATTCAGGGTTCGATTCCCGTGACGCCAAAGTCGGTGTTGACCCAGTATCATGATAAAAAGTGGGAAGCTACAGTTAGTAGCGCCCTAGGTCAGTGAAGGTCGGAACTAAACGGCGTGAGAACTGCGGGCGTACTTGCCACACGCCTCCCTGTTCAAATCGCCGTTTGACAAGCCTTCACGGGTGTTGCGTCATAAGGTTTCTCCCATTAGTATAACCTTCAACCCAATTAAATATTTAGTAAAAATTATAAATTTGGAAAAAATCTATCAATTTAAATGATTGATTGATTGTGATTGAATGACTACGATGATTAAATGATTGACTATGTAAATTTAGTTAGAGAAAGTTGTGACACCATTTTTTTTTTTTTTTTTTTTAAATAGAGAAAAAACAACAACATATTTTTGGTGTTTTCTGAGCCTACTTTAATAGGATCACTCGCTACGTAGGCCAGACTAGAGTGGGAGACTCTGCTAAAAAACAACTGTGCTAGCTCGCTCGAACAGTTTATACAACAGTTACAACGCGTCAACAACCAACTATTACCTTTCTCTTTACTCACTCCTAATCTCTCACTATAAATTTCTATACTCCTTAAAGACCTGGCAGTTTGTGTTACTTTCTTGATTATACAGTTTTCAGCATTAGGTACTTCCAGTTTATTTATCTTTCAAATCCAATTCTCTACTTTTCATACCATTATACTGCTAATAACATTTTTACAAAAAATAACTTTACAAGTTAAGGTTAAAAAAAAAATGGATCTACATAAGATTTCATAATATATTTTATTTGATACAAAAAAAAAAATAAAATAAAATAAATAAATAAACAAAAATGCACATCTTAAAAACCGCTTTATACTGAAATAGGATCTTATCAATTTCTTTGTTTAAATTTCTGTACTGTTGCGCTCACTTCAGCCAAACACTGGCGATATGCCCAGTCTGGACTATTAAAACAACTATATTTTTATAAAAACAATTCTTTAAATGGATACTTTTGATAAAAATATATACAGTTCTCTTGTGTTTCTAAACAAAATTACACAGGAAAATAAAAATAAATAAAAAATGTTTATTTCAATTTTTATTTTACTTTCTTTTAATCTTAATTAGAAAGTACAATTTCCGTTAGAAAGACATGTTTTGAGATCCAATAAATACCAAATTTGAAGAAAATCGGTTAACTCAAAGTGTGTAATTTCAGAAATGTTTTTTCTAATTTTCCGCCATTAACTCAAAAACGGCTTTAAAGATTTGTTTTTTTTTTAAATGTGTACACTTAAATACTTAACATATTAAAAAAAAAAAAAAATCTAGTGTGAAACACGCACACGACTTTCTCTAATTTTTATTAATATAATTATATATAAATTAAATATATTGTCCTAAGATAAATATAATTAGCGCTGACGGTGGTGACAAGAGCCAATCTATCAAACCACGCCACCAGAGAATGATTTGCATTGTAGAGAAGGCCAATAATACTGAACAAATACAACAATTGAATTTTTTAAGGCTCAGATTTCTCAGACGCGTTTAAGCATAATTTTTTTTCACCAAACAAATGTTACAAATAAAAGTAGCGCTGTTAAGATTCCAATGTTAAAGAAAATCGTTATAAACGTGTTGGATTAAAATCCAAAAAAAAAATCCAAAAATATATTCGATTATATGGCAACTTCGAAAAGTAATAGTGACGCGTTGTAACTGCTGTATAAACTGTTCTCAAGACTGGTTTCCTGGTTTTTCAGAATTTTTTTAAAATTTTGAATTCTACCAATGTTACTACTAATGTATGTTAATGCTATTTACCAGAACCATATATATTATTTTGAATTGATACTTTGAAAGAAAGCTTATATCGCTAATTGTCCCCCCCTTCCAAGAAAATCCCAAAGATCAATTATTCCAGGAAAATGTTCAAATAAAAGTGAAAGATATTTTTGTGTGTAGATGGTATTGTAATAGGATCCGAAAAGAGGGATTTAAAGCAGAGAAAGAGGGAGAAACACAAAATTGAGTATCTCACTCGCTACTTAGGCCAGTCTAGAGTGGGAGACTCTGTATATACACAGCTGAACTAGCCCTACAAGCTCCAATCTTTAGAACAGTTTGTACCACAAGATAATAGATTTTAGAAGGAGAGAAAATTAGCGGGAAAGGTTTTTTTTGAGAAATAAGCTAGAATGAATGCTAAACACTGTATAATGTAAGAGAGAGACATAAAACTGCCATGACTTTACACACCAATAATCGTAATTAGGTAGCGAGAGATTTAGACAGAGTGAAGAGAAGGGTAGTAGTTGGTTGCTGACTCGTTTGCTAACTGTTGTAGACTGTTGTATAAAGTGTTCTAAAGACTGTCCTAAAGACTGACTAAAGCCAAGGGTTAATATATATATACTGTCTCCCACTCTAGTCTGGCCTAAGTAGCGTCAATTGTGTGTTTCTCTCTGCTCTTCAGATCCTATGAAGAGTGGTACTCGTTGGTTGCTGACGCGTTGTAACCCTGTATAAACGGTTGAAAGACTGTCGCTCTTTAGGGTTAGCTCAGTTTTACCGATGTATCGAGCCTTCCACTCTAGTCTGGCCTAAATAGCGAGTGAGACTCTCACATTTTGTGACTCTCTCTCTCTCTCTGCTTTAGATCCTTCTCTTCTGATTCTATTACATTATCGAAAAGTAATAGTGACGCGTTGTAACTGCTGTATAAACTGTTCTAAAGACTGGTTTCCTGTAAGGGCTAGCTCAGCTGTATATAGACAGAGTCTCCCATTCTAGTCTGACCTAAGTAGCGAATGAGATTCTCAATTTTGTGTTTCTCACACTGCTTTGGATCCCTCTCTTCAGATCCTATTACATTATATAAAGTTAAATAAAGTAAAGGTTAAAGTAAAGTCCTATTACATTATATAAAGGTTAAAGTAAAGGAAAATCATTGGCGTTGTTTTTAGAAAATCGTAGAAAACTGAAAAAAAAGAAAAACTATTCAATAAAATTGCAGTTCTGGATGCCAATGCGGTGGTAGTATACCTAAACAGAATTCCAAGTTTGAGCTTGGGGTAAATCTGTAAACGAATATATATTTCCGTAGAGAAATCAATATTTGAAACTTAGGAGCAAGAGAAACTAAAAAAATTTATCGCTATTATTCGTTCATTTTTCAGAGAAATTTGATTTTCAGGGGTTTCTGGGGGTGGGGGCTAAGTCGTTAAGATTTTTACTATCGTGCAACATTAATTGCTTTATATATCTGGTAGGAGATACAAAAAATAATT
Source organism: Triatoma infestans (assembly GCA_011037195.1). Lineage (NCBI taxonomy): Eukaryota > Metazoa > Arthropoda > Insecta > Hemiptera > Reduviidae > Triatoma > Triatoma infestans. The sequence goes on along the minus strand of JAAEAF010001069.1, from coordinate 56,343 downwards.
AAGAATATTGTACAACATGTCAGTGAAAATTGCTATCAGAGGAAGCCTATTAGTGGTTAACATCAGATTTTTTTCTGTTGTTAAATCATTGTAGAATCTTGGCTTATAAACGTACCACATTGACCAGAAGACTGGCTCAGCCAATTAAACTGGTAAGCCAGATATAATGAGAATTGAGTTAATGATTTCCAAAAGTAAATTGTTTGAAAATATATATTTTTTTGTCCCATTCGTTAGACATAAACTACATGAGGACACGTACCACTCATGGGACTTCAACAAATTCTTGGAAAAATTCTTTATTATCATTACTCTCCAGAAAAAGTTGTTTATGTTTATTATTCTGGAACAAAATGATTGAAATGGTTACGGAGATGATTTTCATCAATGCATGACAAAAAAAAAAGCCTTTGAACTAAAAAAGGAGATTGTATACACTAAACTTGTGTCATATTTGGCAACGTAGAAAGAAACATAAGCCAAATTGTTGGCCAACAACATATAATATATAAAAATATATTCCTGGCAAGGAAAGGATAAATAATTTTTCAAAAAAAAATTTACATTTATTTATTTATTGTACTTGATATTATAATAAGACTTTTCCACTTTAATTGGTGGTAAATTTATTTGAGCAATTGTTTTTCAAGGACAATTATTCCTTATAAAATGAACGAATAGAAAATAAATTTTACATAAAGGAAAAGTAGTCATGAAATGCTTGAAAATTAGAGGAAACTTCTGTTTTAGAAGGTCAGAAATATGATTGTAATTGATTGCAGTGTTGAAAGCTTTAAGTAATGATTAAAGCTACAACATTAACTAAACCTACCTAGCTAACAGGCTTCAATCACTAAAAAAACAAATTAAATGTCAAAAATTTTCCATGTGAGAAATTGCCATTTCCAACATGAAAATACGTCTTATTACTATTATTATTTGTGTGTAGAGAGGGACCAAACCCTATGCTATCCAAAGCCCCACTGGGCTCATATAGCTACCCTAAAGAAAAAACAACAACAAACTGGGTCTAGAACAAATATCCAGACCCGGATCTAATCCATCTAAAATTCACGGCAGTCCGAACAAATCGGACTAACCTTAAACGGAAATAGCCTAAGCTGTTCCACAGACATTCTGTTTCGATCAGATGTCCGAGACAGTTCCATGAAAGACACAGGCAACATCTCATTTGCCCTGTTCAGATCCCGGTCGTCTATATTTGATATTCCTGTTAACCCTCGAACTATAAGGTAGCGTATGCGTGGACTCCACCAATTTATTATTGTAAATTTGATCACTTTACATTTTTCGTCTAAATACTTATTATATACCTCCCGCTTCAATTGCTTCTTATAGAGATTTACTATCAAACCGGTCATACATATATTCGGTGATAAGAAGTAGTTCATGTAAAAGGGTGGGAGGATAGTTCACCTTAAATTTGCTTAAATTTATCATAAATCTCCACTTTTTTTATTCAAGCCTCAAGAAAGGCTTGAAATTCGATTTGAGATTTAAGGGAACGATCAGCAAGAACTAAGTCATTAAGAGGAGAAAATATTGCCATATCATTGGCATGAGTGAAAAGAAAGGTATGAAAAGCATATAAGCGATAAATTTAGTATACAATAAGGGGCTTAAAACACTGCCCTGAGGAACTCCTACGGAGGGATAAATCAGGGCAGTAGATGGTAGTCCTGAAAAATCGTTCACAGAGATTGGATTTGAAGAGTAGGAAATATGTACTGGGAAGGAGTTTAGCTCTTGAGTTTAGCAACATGTGATACCTGAGCGGCATCAAGAAAATAACTCAGTCCCAATATTGCTCCCTCTCAAGTAAGTTCAGTTAACTGTACAATATTAAAAATAAGAAAAAGTAAAAATAAACAACATTTATTTATCAAAAGATTGCGACTTATTTAATAAATAAACTTTATGTGGGAGATATTACACATATAATATATTGATCAGTTAGTCCCTTCTTTGAACATAACTAAGATGAAGTGGAGATAGCATGGAATCAATACAGTATATTTCTCCTTGTGTTTATCAGCACGTCAGGTGTAGCAAATGGCGCTCCAATATACCCTCTCAGTGACAGTTGGTAGTGGTTATTGTAAAGGTTACAACAGCCGACGGACATGGAAGAGAGATCAAAGCATCAAGATGCTTTCAGGAAAGCAAGCTACATCTTCTGTAGTCAGACCACTAGCTAACTGATAAGATACAACCACAAATCTAAACCTTATCTTTTAGTTACATGGTGAAATCAACAATATTGCAAAACTATAGTTCTAAGTGTGGCTGTGCTCTCTATCTTTTTCTACTTTTATTAATGATCAGAGATATATATATATTGCTTTCTATTATTATTGTATAAACTAGAGAGGTACTGCGTCCTTGACAGATTTTTAATATTGAATTTTCACCGGAAATAATGTTTCTAGCGTTTCCTGGGAAGATAAAACAATCATTACCAGACATTATAAAATTTTAATCAAAATCGTCATTTTCGAGAAAATCCTGAAAAAAAGGAAAAAATATATTCAGTAAGTCGAAATTTTTACTAACTGCTTAATAGCAAGCTCTTAGTAGTATTATAAGTTAGTGGAACTTATAATGAACTACAAGGGTAGAAGCAGATCTAAGGTCGCTCTTTCCCAGAACTTCCCTACAATTACTGCCGAGAAAACTGTTACAAATAAAAGAGGTATATTGGTTTACATAAATACCAAGTGTAAGGAAATTCTTTGGGTTATAGTGTTTTTTTTTATGATGCTGAAAGAGAGAATTGAGAGCAAGAAAGTACTCTGACTATGCACAGATATATTGATCTGAAAAAACAGAGTACTGCAAGACCTTTACAAAATTATAGAATAGTTATAGCGTTAATAAAATGACAAACTGAAATGGCAGAAGATTTGTTTGATAATGTTTCATAAAGACTTTTTGAAAATTTCTTTCTGTTATAATGGATATGATGAAGGAAAGAAAATGGTTTTGGTTTAGATTAATAAACTAGATATGGCTGATAACACTGTATAATGTGAAATGTAATTGGTGATAGTGTATTTGTGGCAATACTGTGTAGCACGAGCGGTTCTGAAAAGGGCTTGTGTGTATGTTTGAGATAAAGATCGAAGTATTAAGAAATAATCAAGAAAACACTAGTATATTAAACTAAGTATATTATCTTTAAAGAAATTTAAATATTTTACAATATCACAACTATTATGTTTATAAAATCAATTATTTATCTAGATTAAATGCAAAGCTCTTATGTTTTAACTTAAAGTGATACTGATGTCTACTCGTAGAATGTCTAGGTCAGACTGTGTTAAAGGAATGCCTTCTAATTGTTCGTTCAAATCTTCCCCTGTGAGAAGAAGGGGTAGACAATGCTAACAAGGTTCATGAACTCTTCCTGAACTGTAATCTTCTACCTGGGTGCACTCTTTTTTGCCAACAAGCTTGCATTTTCTTCATAATTTTGATTATTTCAAATAAATATATTTTTATATTTCTGGTATCCATCACAAATGTAGAAAGTGACACTGACTGCCTGGACTTTACATTAAAATAACAGAGAATGGTAGAGTGGTAAAGGGTAAGGTAGATGATACGTTGTGACTGCCAAGTGAACTCTGCTGCATATCCCTCGTATATCTCCCGTTGCTGTATTTAAGCAGTTTCTCTCACTCTAGTCCGAGAGAATGATCCAGTCATTTCTCTCTCTCTCTCTCTCTGCTATGGATCCCTCTCTTTGAATCCTATACACTGTATAGCTAATCTGTAAAAAGAGATAAGTTAGAACCTAATATAGTTAGAACTTCCCTTTACATCCCTTTCCTGATTTCGTATGGGGTGAGGTAGGCGGATCATGATATCCCGCCCCCTATGGTATTCAAGTTTGTGGTAAGGAAGTGCGTTACATCTCATGTGACGTGTTGAGTGACTGACATAGGAGTGGGCGGATTGCAATATGATATGGTTGTAGGCAAGATATAGTAGTTGCAGGCAGTTCCATCACAAAGCCGTATTCGAAACAAGTCTAGAAAAGCTAAAAAAAAATCAATTGAGCAAAGTCGCATTCAATTTCCATTTTCCGTTAGCAGAGAAATACTACTTTTAACAAATATGATATTTTTATATCTGAGCATTACTAATTCATTGTAATCGTTTTCGAGAAAAAAAAATAAAATAAAATCGAAAATCTAATCTACATATTTGTACATAAGGTGAACCGATTTTCTTCTTATTTTCAATTCTTGTAACATTTTTAATAAATTTAATAATATATATTAAATAGGCTTTATTTGTGTTAGTTGTATGTGTGGTTAATAATAAATTATTGAAAGAAAAGAATTTCATTGTGAGACGCACTTTCGTTAGATGGATTGTGCTCGATACGTTAGTGTGATATGCTGTGATACCTTAATAAAGCTTACTGTGATTCCGCAATTTTTCTTATTTGAGATAATTTCATTGAAGAACACACTCACACATACATGCACTAAAACTCTTTTTTCATACGCAGACTTCAAAACAGATATTTCTGATGAAAACTGACTTTTCGAAATTTGATTGCAATACTTTCTTTTGCAGCGGCTAAAAAAAAATTGATAAAGTAGATTCATTTGTCAATAATTTAAAAAAAAAATAAATGTTCTGAAATAATTAGAAAAAAAAAATTGACAGGTCAAAGAAATAAAAAAAAGAAAAAGTTCCTATTAATTGCCAATATTTCATTTTATCTTAATTAAAAGTGGCGCCCATTATCTATTCAAATTAAAAGCAAATATAGTCAAAACAAAAGAGGTGACAGCTAACCTGAATTTCAAAATAATATCACGTGCTTTCTATATAAACAGACAAGAGAAATTTATCTGAAATATTTTAGACATATATATATATATTTATTTTTTTTTTTTGTAAACTAAGTTAGTTTTCGTTTTACTTTTTCTAATTACAGATTATATAATCTGTGTTTTGTAAAATATATTTATGAAATATAAATTTTATCTCACACTTAATTAGTAATTTATTTGTTATTTTCCTTCTCATCAGAGATGCTTCTTTTCGTGGCCATCAACCGGTTTCGAGCCGTTCACCCATTATCAGGATGTTTTTGTCAAATCATTGTGATAATATAAACTTGCTAAGAGCAGGAAAAAAACGAATCCATTTTTTACTCAGGCTGATGCACGTTTTAGCTCTTTTGTGGTCTCAGCTATCTAGAGAAGTCTTAGCTTGCTTCAGTCTTGAGATGATTTTCCAGAGTAATGCTATCTTCATATCCTCCTCATTTCCGAGGTCTTCTCGGTAAGACTAATCACTTATCCTACAGAATGTTTCCGGTCCCATAGGTGGGAGGCATACAACCGCTATCCTTACCTTAAGATGTCGGCTATCTCATTTCCTTTCACCCTAATATTGCCCTATGTACTAGCACCCAAAATAAGATAACTCTCTTGAACATGCCCAGGACATTGATTTTGCCGAAACATGTCCATACATTTTGAACTGATAACTATTGAACTCAGCGCTTTAATAAGGCCTAGATTATAATCTTCAGATTCTGAAATTTTCAATCGTAATTCAACCGGACACATCTTCTAATTGCGTGAATCTTCGGCGTGGAAGATTTGCCCAAATACTCCGAATATCTAGCCCATGAATCAAACACTCCGGTCCCAATCCCCAAATTAACATTTACTAAAAATATAGAAATTGAAGCAAATTGCTTCCATTTCTGCAAACTACGGAGTATATGATTTCATTACAGCTGGTTTTTCTCTTTGTAGAAATATGATAAATTACCTCTGTGGCCTCCTTAAATGTGAAGACAAATTGGAATATATTAGCATTGAATACTCTATCTGTTTACACATAACTCTGCCGTTAGTTTTTTTTTTAAGGAGTTTCCTCAAAACTGAGGCTTTTCTCAACCTCAGTATATCCTTCAGTTTTTCCATCCAACTCTCTCTTTCGACTGAATGCTCTGCGCGAAGTCCGTTTCCACTGAGCGACTCCATCATGAGATCTAACAAAGGTTTCCTGGGACGCCCTTTCTTTCTCTTGCGGTCTACTTCCCATTCCAACATCTGCTTCACAACCCTTTCATTCTGCCGTTAGTTCTTCAGTAAAAGTCCGTTAAGGGTCTGATGGTAGAAAAATTTTTCGAATGCTAGTTGAGGTGGCCACAGGCTCTTTATATATACACGGACGGATCAAAAATAATGAACAAAAGTGATTGTAGCGTAAACATTTCTCAATTAATGATTGAAAGAATGTTCAAGTTGCCAGATATAGCTAGCGTATATACCTACGAGATGATAGCGGTTCTAGAAGCACTAAAATATGTTGCAGACTTTAATGCGCGGTGAGATTCTGAGGGACACTCACAGCCTCACTAAGACGCTAAATAGTATGAAAGTTTTTTCAAAGGCAAGTCGTTCTAGGCTCCAGTTAACAGAACAACTCCAAATCATAAGAAATAGAGGATAAACAATGCAATAGTTTGGGTTAAAGCCCTTATAGGAATTAAGGGTAATGAAGGTCGACAGGCTAGCTAGGAAGGCCACTGTAGAAGGAATAGTAGCGTCAATTAAAGTATTTTATACAGACTTTATGGCGAATATTAAAAGAGAAGTAATATATAAATGGAATAAGGAATATTCCTTATGAGCTAAAGGTAGATTTTATAAATCTAGAACCTACCAATAAATATTATGCCCTGGTTCTCAAACGAAGTTACAGCGAAAAGTATATGTAGAAAAATATATCGCCTGAGAACTAGCCAAGATTTATGCAAGGAATGTCTCTACAAAATAGGCAGAGTATCTTCTCCTTTATGTTTAATATGCGAAGTAAATAAGAGTCTAGAACATATATATTTATGAAAAATTATATTCAAAATATATCCAACAGAGATCACATTTTTGTTTAACAAATTAGTAAAGATAATTGACAACCCCTTGTGCTATAGGGACAAGGTCAAACAGGTAGTCTTCCACCATTTAATCCAATTTATCAAGGAATGTAAAATAAAAATTTAGGATAGATGGTTGATAATACGGTTGAGGTTGCGTTAGTACTTATTAATTGGAAGAAAAAGAAATAATGTCATTAAATTTAAAAGAAAATAAAAAAAATTAAATCTATAAAACTAGCATTTCGGCAATGAAATATTCATCACTTCTCGTACGCAACTAAAGAAATTATTTAATATATTTAATTCATTAAGAAATAATATAATAAAATTACTTACAACTTTATCGGCTAGATTTCTAACTCTGCAAGGAAGTTGTGCAGTTTCTCCAGGTGAAACGGTGACACTTAATGTTGTCGGATCGAATATGGGATCACCAAAAGATGAAGTTTTTGAATTATGTAAAGTAAGACCACTTGCCAAACGAGGGTAACCACCTAAAAACACAAGAAAAATTGAAAAAGTGAAAAACGAGGGTGACCACCTGAAAACAGAAGAAAAATTGCAAAATTACAATTCCCTCATCAAATTTCCGTCCCAACAGGCAAAAATTTAGTTGATCACTAATCCACTCACAGTTCCGTATTTATACATTACACATTTTAAAATGACAACATTCGATATACAAATACTGATGGGCATTAGAGCCATAAAATGTCTGTTAGATCGAATGGATTTGGTTTTATAGCTACTCTTAAGAAAATAAATAAAACAAAATCTTCCCTAATACGCTGAGCTAATTGCTCCCATCTGAGAAGAAGAAATCGCGAGGTCGTTGACGTATAAAAAGCAACGGAAGGTTATTTGGAATGGTACGAGAATTGATAACGGAAAAAGAGTTAAAAATGGGATTGTTGGAATGATTTAAATCGGATTCTGACGACTAGATTAAAGAAAGAAATTTCAAGGTCCCTATAAGTTCTTAGATTGTAAAAGAGCAAATTAATGATGTTTGGTAGACTTTGAGAAGATAGGAACATATTGTAATAAATACAATATGTCCAGATTTGTTTTAATATAGAGTCTTTTGTTGCCTAGCGAGAGATTAGATTTTAAACTCTAGCTAGTAACTTTAAATTCAATTCTTTTTAATCGTATATCGATTTCCAATTTAATTTCTTGTCTATAATGGAGTTGTTGAGGAGAGAAATTAGGTTTGATTAAATGAACGAGATATGAACACACTAATATAATGTAGCTAAGTTTACACTAACTGCACTGGACTTTATAATGGAAATGGTAGAATAAATGGTGTGAGTAAAGATATGACACGATGCGATGTACAGCTGTATGGTTGTATACCATAGATATCATCTAGATAGATTCCCACTGGCTTATATGCATCGGTTCTCCCACTCTAGCCTGCCTAAGTCAGAGAGTAGTCTCAGTTAACCAGAGAGGGCCTCTGTGGTTACATTGTCTCTGCGGTACCATTACATCATCCCCACTCCTGAAGAAATTTTTCACATGTGAAAAATTAGAGCGTGCTGCTGAATGATGTATCTCTGTAGCTCATCTGATTTGGCTATGAGTTTGTTGTAGCTAGCCTGGGTTTGTTGAAACTAGCAAAGTTGATGTAGACTAGCTTTTGCCTCTCTGCTGGATGCTGTTATCTATGAATAAATCAAGATATGAGGGAAATAATGGAAGTGGTAGAAATTAAATTGTAATTAACTGTCGCAGAGTGAATGCGGCGCAAGGGTGAATGTAATCTTTTGAGATTAAGTTTCCTTCCAATCTTTCCCATAGACAACGTAGTTAACTGTGTTACTAGATATACAAAAAAATGACTTGGAATCCTCATACTAGACCCAAACCACTCGAACTAAATGGACGGTACAGACAAACAACTCATAAGACTACTAGACGGTATAAACTTGCAGTACAAAATAAGAGACTTCTCTACCTACTACAAGTGGATCTATATGATCTTATGGCACAGAAATATGGGGAACAATCTTGCGTTCCAGTTCCCATCGTATCCTGTCAATTCAGACGAAAATCCTTGGAAAAATTGTCAATGCACTCAACTATGTTACTAACCTTACTATCCATTCATGATTAAACATTTCTTTAGAATGACAACTCACCATGACTACCTTAAGCGAGCACTTGCATAGGAATGGAGTGGCGCGGAATGCCGGATGCCCGCTTTGCACCTTGTTGCGTGCCAAGCTCTGTATCAGCAACATCAGGAGGCTGCCGAACAAAACCCCTATTACGCTACGGTTCTCATATATTGCGTTGCCAGTGACAGACTAGCTAAGTTGCCAGCAGTTGGCATTAGATAGAAAAAAAAATATGATTAAACATTCCTTTCATTCATGAAAAACTCGTTTCATTAAATTCCACTCATCCACAACCGCACAACTTAATCTTTTTAATGCATCAGCTCTCCTCAAACACTAATTCTGGACCATTCACGCTGGCCTTGTGACCATCTAGAATAGTAAATCATGACAGTGGAGTGCCATCGCTGGATATATTCTCCAAACCACACTCTCATAATTTAATTAATTTCATTTAACATATTTACTTGTTGCACTGTAATTTTTTTTTGCACTTGTATCAATAAATATCAATAAAACTGAAATCAAAAAAGAAATTTCCTTCATTTTAATTTTTTTTTTTTTTTTTTTTATCGCATTTCTAAGAAAATGAGAAAAATTTTATGATGTTTGCTACTTATTATTGGGTCGATGAGAAGAGAGATTTGGCTGAATCGTGCGTAGAATTGCTGCATAAGTGTGAACAGAACAGTATCTGGAATGATTAGCATATCCGCTGGTGAATATGGTGTATAGAATGGGGCTAAGGATACTGCCTTAGAGAACGCCTACTTCAAGCATTATGGATAAGAGAGACTGATGATCCGTACTCTGGAGAATCGGCCGACCAAGAAGGACTTTAGGATATGATAATAGGTGATTGGGAGGATAACTATAAATTTTTAGAGCAGACTGGGGAGGGGTAAGATCATCCAATCAAAGGCCTTGCTTTTTCACATTGCCGAAGATACCCGAGCAACATTTCTTCTACCCATTGGAAAATGATCTGTACTGAAGAACTTTTTCTAGACAGACAGACATTATTACCACTAAACACCTCGTTCATGTTTCAAGTTCATACCATGCATCATACAGACATAAGACTATTCGGTATTACTTCTAATCTTTCCATATAACTTCATATATTTAAGTTCAAAAATATTTGAAACCCAACAAATTCAATGATTACAAAAAATTGTTTTATCTGGTACTATAAAAGGCAACCTACTGAGAAAAGCAAATTAATGTGATACTGTTCCGCGTGTAGTCTTAGTTGCAATAAATTCTATTTCAAAGGATAGCCCATATAATAAAATTTAAAACGGAGCAACTAAAGGATTAACCCAATTTTTGTAGAATTTTTTTAAAACTTTAATAAAACTTAAAAGCACTATATTTTATTTTTTATTTAATTTCCCTTTTAAGATTTTTCGTTTAAGCTTTCAAGAAGATTAATCATTTTTAATAAAAAAAAAAAAAAAAAAAAAGAAAAAAAAGTAAAATGAAAAAAGAGAGATACTTCCAACATAATATGTACTTAAATAATAAAACTCCTTTGAATGACGTCATCCAAGCGGAAGTGGAACATTTAACAAACAAGACCATACAATGACTAGAGGTATATTTTAATTAAGACATAATGTTTGTCAGAATTGATAACAAACCTTCCGTTTTGGTTTTAAGTGTCTTTATTTTTCCATTTTACTATTATGTATTTGTTTTTACTTTTGTAGCAGGTTTTACTATTGTAAGAGGTCTTATTACTTTCTATTACTCTTAGTAATCAAGCAAAATTTTCGATATCGAATTGTCACCGGAAATATCCGTTTTGTGGTCCCCTGACTCCAAAAAAGTTGTTTTTACAAAACGGTCTGTGTATATGTGAACAGCATAGCTCCAAAACAAAAAATTGTAGAATATTCAAACTTTATACTCCGTTTAGGTATCATCATGAAATTCGACAGTAGGTTATCTGTCAAAAAATCCTCAACCGAAAGTAACCACTTTACTAGTTGTTGTTTTTTTTTACTTTTTTGCAATGTTCTTGAAAATTCCTCCGATGATTTTCTTGAAACATGGAATATCAAGTACAAATACAAAGTGCTACAACTTTTATTTAAAGCATTTCTCCGGGAAAATTCATTTAAGGGCACTTTTAGGCTAGAGGTGGGGTTAGGTTTTTATCTAAAGTGCTATTTCAATTAACTATACAATTCTGTCATCTAAATAATATTAATTAGAATTAAATAGGAGGTTGAAATTCGAGTGTGAAAAAACTTGGATGACCGGTAATGCCTTTTTACTGAAATGTATTTTTCAGTCTTCTGCTATGTTCTTGAAAACGGCTCTAACGATTATCTTTAAAGTAGGAATGTGTACTATAACATATACATAGAGCTACAACTTTTATTTGAAACATTCTCTCCTGATAGGGTCATTTAAGGGGGTTATAGGGGAGAGGGATGATGTTATGTTTTTCTTTCAAGTGCAATCATAGTTGATTATACAATTCTACCATCCAAACAAAATTAATTATAAATAAATAGATGGCCAAAATTCCGAGTTTCAAGAAAATTAGTATACTTGGAAACGCGCTTTTATTGTACAGTTTTTTTCAATTTCCGTGATTTTCTCTATAAAAACAGGGACGAATTTCATTAAATTTGATAAACTAACTATAAAAATTGTAGAGTACAATTTTGAAAACAGGAGTAAGAGAAAGTTATATGAGTGTTTCACACCAGATTTTTTTTTTTACTTTCTCTTACTACTTGTAAGAGGAAGCATTGTGATCACGTCAAACTTTAGAAATCGAGTTTTTACCGGAAATACATGTTTTGAGGTCCCCAAATTTTTTTTTTTTGTTACAAATGATCTGTGTTTGTGTGTGCATGATGTGGTCAGCTTAATAACGGAAATTACAGGAATCTGAAATTTGATTTCTCGTTTAGGTATTACTAGAGGACGGGCCAATAAGATTTTGAGCAAATTCGTTCGACCATAAATATCACGTTATTGTATAATTTTTTCACTTTTTTTTTTGCAATTTACTCAAAAACAGCTGCAACCTTATTTTATTAAACCTTAATACATCGACTAATCGTAAAAGGAATTACAACTTTTATTTGTAAAAATTTTCAAGAAAAATGCATTTAACTGTGTTGTGACGTTATGCATTTTTTCCTCTAATGTGCCATTTCCGTTTATTACACGGACGGTTCTAGTGTCTATATTAATATAAATATGAATCTAATGGGTTGTCAAAATTCCGAGTTTAAAGAAACTCGGCTTACCGGAAATCCGACAAATTTTTTGTTTGTCTCTGGTGTATTGGTTGGAGATAATGTATATTTTCGGTCGTATTTCAACTGGGTAAATAAATAATTTAATCGATATGTAAATTCCAGCAAGCGAAAGTCGTGTGATTATTCGACACAGATTTTTGTAACAATTATTGTTATAATGGCAAAGAGAAAAGTTCTCGGCCTAGCCAATAGATGAAACTGCTACAAAATGATGAAATTGCTATTTATTTCTCAATGTAGCCTCCCTTTAGATCAATACACTTTGTCCAACGTTTCTCCAATAATTAGATTCCGTCAGTGATATGCGATTCTAGAAGTTATTCAAAATATCCATTTACCGCTGCTATCTTCATTTGACCTAAAACGTTCAGCCGATGCAATTGTCTTTGCTATCATCGATGCAGAACCACCAACGTCTAACCACTGCTTGGAATGTTGTTTTGACTCAGGTCTAAAGTGATGAATCCACGTTTCATCGATCGAAACAAATCGGCGCAGAAAATCGGTTGACTTCTTCTTAAAACGGCACAAACTTTGCTGAGAAACACAATCCCTCATTTTTTTTTGTGATCAGCATTTAACAAATACGGCACTCATTTTACATACACAAAGCTTTCTCATCAGACTGAGTTCTTCGTGTAAAATGTGACGTATCCTTTCCTCAGACATGCCTCATACTCCTCAGCTATCTCATACTCCTTTAATCGTCGATCATCTAGAAACATATCGTGTCAACTTCTCAACATTTTCTTCGGTAATTGCAGTTTTTTGGGCCGTCCTTCATGTGCATCATCTTCAATCGATGTACAACTACGTTTAAACTCAGCTGCCCATTTTCTTACTGTTGAAAACTGAAGGTCCAGTCTCCTTGTACACTTTCACCAACTTTGGATGAATTTATAATGGTGGCGTAAACTATGCAAAACAAAGAATTTTATGATCAAACGGTATTCAAGTTTATTCACTTTGTCAAAAACATCTTACTTTAAACAGCCGTATAAAATAAACTATTTATCTGATCAAATTCACATTTGATATTTACTTTTGCAACAAATTTGCCAACATAATAAAACAGTAATTTCATTTGTAGCAGTGCCATCTATGAGCTAGGCCGAAAACTTTTCACTTTGCCCTAGTATTTATTCACTATTTTAATTGTTAAATTGTTTTCCGACAATTCTTAACCCTTTGCACTTGGAGAGCTGTCTTTCTGAATTGTATGATTTCAATACTGTCGTTGAATGAATAAGTTACAAATATATTTGCGTTTTATAATACAATCCATAAATAAGATCTATATAATACAGTAAAGGTGTGAATAATGTAGCAATTATGAGCAAAACATTAATAATTTATGTTTATTTGTAAGCTACAATATAAATATACCATATTTTTCAAAGTATTAGTGTACAGTTTTATATACACACGTTAAATACAAGTTAACTCATTTAACATTTCATTTCAAAGTTCATTAAATATTTCTTTAGGAGTAAGTGATGGTACCCGCATGGGTCCAAACCATTTACCATTTCCACAATCTCCCCACCAACAACCACCACCGCCGAAAACTCTATATACAAACCATTTCCACTTTACTCCACATCATGTCATTTTACTTTACCCTCCTGCCTTCCAGAACTCAAAACGCCTACCACAGCACTATTTCCTTTACCTAAAGTTTAAACTTTTACACTTTACTTATATATTCATGATGAATGCAACAGCAACTCATCCTAATTTTATACTAAACATGTAAAGAGTTTTTACTAGCATAAATATGCTACTAAATTTATAATAGATTTCATTTTACTTTCACTTACTCCTCCTAGTAAGAGGAAGTATTGTAATCGTTTCAAATTTTCAATATCGAGTTTTCACCAGAAATACAGGTTTTGTGGGTCACCTAGGTCGGAAAAAAGGGGTTTTTGAAACGACTTTTCCGGTACCTAATAGTACCACTTGGATTGTGTATGGATGCTTGATCAATCAAAAAAGAAATCTCGAAGCCATTGGCGCTTCAAACGGCGCGGCATGGAGGGCTGTCAGGGATGATTGGTGTAATTTGTGTTTGGGGGGGGGGAGAGGCCATTACCAAGCAGGGGTTGCAACTTTTGGTGGTGTACGAAGACATGTTGCACAGATTTGGGAGCCACATTTTCTTTGGTTGGGAAGGTTTGGCTAATCCGGCACCTGTACCCATATGAGTGTGATTGTTGTGTAAATAATGAATATCATTTTTTTTATTTAGATTTAAGGTAAAGGGGTGCGAGAAATGTCGATTACTTCAACCCATCTTTTCATTGTTTTGTGATGGATGTCCATAGAATGAATGTATCTATTGGTGAGAAAAGTATTTATATGATGTGTATAATTAATTTGTACAAATATTACTTGATGTAATTAGAGGGCTTATAATGGATATAAATAAATAAAACTAAAATAAATAAATCGAATAGCAAATATCCAGACGCCAAAAACATTTCTTTCCATCACTAGCGAGAGGTTTAAACTCATTTATTACTGAAAATTAACATTCCCAAAAACGCAGTACTTCCTCTTTCACTATTATGAAAAAAAAATCACGCTCCTAAGATTTTCTCTTCTGCATTGTTCATCCAATTTTAAAAAACTAGAAATGCATTTTTACTTAATATAACAAAAGTAGTTAGGAATAGAGGAAAGAGAGTGCACAAATGTATTAGAGCAATGAGAGAGAAAGGTATGGTATTTGAGATATTTTGTCTTGGCAAGTTGTTGTATGTAAGGGATGTTGAGATCATTATGGAGCGTGAGATTTGTGATATAGTAAGAAGCGTCAACTATCTGTCGGAGTAGTTCGTACTTTGTAGGTTTGGCATAACTCCCCAGTTCTAGTCCATATGTCCATTGTAGTTTGAGAATTCTAATATATGTAAATCAATCTTATCAATTACTCGGTGTAATTTAGATCGTCTTCCAAGAAATCTATAGAAAAGTTTGGCATCTATAGAGAAGTTTGGCAGTCATTGCTTAAATTTTAAGTCTTGTATATGTCCACATTATTCGCTAGTCCGTTACAGTTCGAGTGTTGCTGTTTGAAGAAGATAGAAGGACAGGAACCCAGCCGAAGATTAAAAATTTAGGGTTCATTTTTTTGAGATAAAATAGAAATTCTTAAATGAAACATTTGTTTCAACGTTTTAAAATCAATTTATAATAAATTAAATATCAGAAAACTGAATATAATTTTGCACTACTTCAGTCTAATTTTCTATAATCTTTCCTGAAGCTGCCTTTCCTTTTGAATAGACAACGTTTTTCTAACCTAGAGATTACCTATATGTTTTATCTTTTCCTTTTTAAACAATTTTAACTTTTATAGAAAACATATATTTAATACGCGAGTGAACACTTTTTAGGAACACGCTTGCGCTCGGTGTGGGCAAACCTGATCTATCTAGCGTTTGTAAAAATGGCTCTTTACTTTCTTATTAAATAAATATATTATTAAAACATTTTAGTTATACCTAACAGTTATAATGTCCCAACATAAAGAAATGTTAAAAACTACTCAGAAAACCAAGGATTGAATATAAGTGTTATTTTTAAAACTAAAAATTAATTGGCATTACTAAGCCCACTTTAACTACACACTAATTTTAAGCTTGAGCTTTGTATTTTCTTTTATAGGCTGTTTAATATTTTCTTTGAATTATGATGGGTCAATTTGAATTCCAATAAATTCTGAACCAGTTTTACAGCCTGAAGTTTTATTATATATTAAAAATATATAAAAACTTTTTACATTTTTTACTACGACGTTTCGGCTATTCACTTGCCATTATCAAGTAGTTTATTTTTGATTAGAGTATGTTATTTCTAAAATTTCGTATTTTTATATATATATATTTTTTTTGTTAATCAGTTTTAAATATATCGTTATTTTGCATAAATTATATGTTATTATGTTGATTCCTTTGATAAACTTGGATATATAATTGTATCAGCGTCATATATTCTTAAACCACGTGGTTAGTGTTTTATTTTAAAATTTATTTGCTTGTCTGTATTATTGATTATACGCTGAGTTACCCAGATATACGCTATAAGTAAGGATCAACTCAAACACACAGCCTGGAAAAAACAATAATCAATAATACAGACAAGCAAATAAATTTTAAAATAAAACACTAACCACGTGGTTTAAGAATATATGACGCTGATACAATTATATATCCAAGTTTATCAAAGGAATCAACATAATAACATATAATTTATGCAAAATAACGATGTATTTAAAACTGATTAACAAAAAAAATATATATATATAAAAAAAATGACGAAATTTAGAAATAACATACTCTAATCAAAAATAAACTACTTGTTAATGGCAAGTGAATAGCCGAAACGTCGTAGTAAGAAATGTAAAAAGTTTTTATATATTTTTAATTTATAATAAAACTTCAGGCTGTAAAACTAATTTTAAGTTAAAGTTCTCGAAAAAAGCTATGAATGCTTGATCAATCAAAAAGGATGAAATGATGAAATGAGAGTTATGATATGATATTTTTAAAAATTCTATATGATTCTACCATAAAAGCAAGAATTAATCAATTAACATTTTTCTTATTTCAACAAAAGTTTATAATTTCCCTTTGGGAGATTTGTGTTTTGCTCAGAAATAAAGAGTTATCCTGTAATTTTGATTATTTCTCTCAAAATATAGAAATCGTTCGTGATAATCAGTATGTTTTACTATTGGACTTTTGCTTATTTCCGGTTGTAAACAAACAGAAGATAAATTCATATTCAATAAAAGGCAGATTGAATGACCACCGGTACAGACTGTTGTCTACATATTTATATCATGTTACTCTTTTGCAATTAAATTCTTCCTCATTTTATTTTATTTTAGGTAATTAATTATATATTTTTTAATAATAGGTATTTAATTTTTAGAAAAACGAAAGGTTGTTGTTTATTTTTTTTCCCTCCCATGGTGAAGAAAACATGGGAATTTGATTTTGTATATTCATCAAAAACTTTTAATTTGAATTTATCCATATACAAAAAACAGAATTTTTTCTTTTGAATGTTCAAAAAATTAAAAAAAAAATATAAATATATTTGGTGCAGATACATGTACACTGTCCATCTAAATTTTCCATTTTTCCTCACACTTTTTTGATTGTTTTCAGTGAAAAATTAAGCAAAAACTTCATCAATTTTGGAAAATCTCAGAATGTCTATCGCATTTGACCCAGCATGTAAAATTGCTCTAAAAGTTATGTCAGTTCCACAGTCAATAATTTCGTTTCTTTGTCAATAAATGAAATTGAGTTTTATTTCTGAGAGAAAAATTTCCCGATCATGATGAAACCGTTATTTATGATAGATTTATTTTGTCCCAAAAATGACTTTCATGGTGTGATATTTTTATAGTTTGACTAGAAAATAAAAGTCCAATCTTTTGAAAAAAAAAAAAAAAAAATGATTTTTGAAGACAAAAATAAAAATCTAAGTCATGATATGATTTTTTATTTACAAAATATAAATAATTATTGATTTCAATCCCTGCACTAAATAATCATTATTAAATATAGATGAATGTAAAAGGGTATATTTTGTATTTATTTTAATTATATTTAGGTTTAATTGATAAAAATTATTATGTAAAACTGACGTTAGTTTACAATAATTATTTTTTTGTCCAATCTTAATCTATACTTGTGGTGTAAAAACAAATTCATATCCGATTGAAAGGACCTCCGCGTCACGAATTCCAAATTTCCTGTTTTAAATCTCTATTTCGTGACTATAAAAAATACAAAACATTCAAAAACTATAAACAGGATTTACTTCTGTAATTCGAATGAATCATTACGCTCTACTACTACTATTACTTTATGGCGCTACAACCCGTGGTGAGTCTTGGCCTCCCTAATGAGGATCCGCCAACCCGCTCTGTCCTGTGCTGCCGCCCTCCAGTTGGAAATTCGCAACAGGCTTCTCGCATTAGCCTGCACACTGTCAGTCCATCTCAGCCTTGGCCTACCAGCTCTTCTTGTCCTATGTATGACTTTCTCCCACACCTTCCTTGGTATGTCCGTTCCTTCCATTCTTGCTAGGTGGCCCGCCCAGCCAAGCCTGCCTAGTTTAATAACTCGGATTACATCTGCCTCAGCGTATAAGTCATATAGCTCTCTATTCCTCCTAATCCTCCAAACTTCCCCCTCTTTGACCGGACCAAATATCCTCCTGAGTATCCTTCTTTCGAAAATGAGATCTTTTTCGTTCTGCTTGCTTAGTGTCTAGGTCTGTGATGCATATATCAAAACTGGGCGAATAAGCGTTTTATACAACCTGGGTTTGGTCTGTCTTGATAAAAGTCTGCTTTTGAGGTACTTTGTCAGGCCGAAGTAACATCTATTCGCTGCGGCTATCCGTCTCCTGATTTCGGCAGATGTGTCGTTATAGCGTTGATTTGAGAGCCAAGGTATGAAAATTCCCTTACCTTGTCAAAACTACATGAGCCCAGAGAAATGTTTGTACCTTGGCCCTCCTCCTTTACGCGTAAACATATATTTAGTCTTTGACTCGTTTATTTCTAGGCCCATATAAGTCGCAGCTCTCTGTAGATTTTGGAAGGCTTCCTTCAACGAATGGTAGGATCGTCAATATCAAGGTCATCTGCATATCCTCACAATTTTCAGACCTGGAGAATATCGTTCCTGTTGTCTGAATACCAGAATTCCTAATCACCTTTTCCATTCTAAGTTAAATAGCAAACACGCCAGCGCGTCTCCCTGTCTTAATCCTTTGTTGACCTTAAACTCATTTGAGTCCTGGGACAGGATACGTACCATGAACTTACGTCGCACATAGTCATTTGCACCAGGCGTATTAACTTAGGCGGTATACCAAGCTCTTCCATCGCCTCAAAAAGTCTAGGACGCTTAATGCTGCCGTAGGTGCTCCTAAAATCAGCGAAGAGGTGATGTATCGGCATCTTATATTCATGCCCCTTCACCAATATCATTCGCAAGGTAAAAATCTGATCGATGGCAGACTTTCCTTTTCTAAAGCCAGTCTGGTAATTCCCTATTATTCTCTCGGCATAAGGGACAAGCCTGTTGAAAAGAGAATATCTTGTAGGCGCAGGTCAGCAATGAGAGACCTCGGTAGTTAGAGCATTCCGTCTGTTCGCCTTTCTTATGCAGCGGGCATATCACCGCTCTGCCCCATTGTTGTGGCATCTTTTCGTTAATCCAGATCGCGAAATCATATCGCACAGGGCTTTATCAAGTGCTTGGGCGCCATTCTTAAACAACTCTGCCGGCAGTCCATCTGCCCCCGGTGCTTTATTATTTTCCATTTTTTGGATTGCTTCCTGGACTTCTTCCAGCTCTGGAGGCTCCAGCGCCTGTTCAGCATCTCCCTCTAGCACTATACTGCCCTCACTTTCATTATCTTCCTCTCCGCCTCCAGCCTCTGGTACATCATTCAGAAGAGTATCAAAATGTCTAACCCATCTAGCTAGCACCTCATCCTTCCCTGTGAGCAGCGAACCATTTCCTTCCTGCATGCATGTACTATTGGTTTAAAGGGAGCCCTCCCTTTATTAACTTCTTGAAAAAATCTTCTATTTTCATTTGCATTTCTACAAGCTCAATATTTTCAATTTCTCTTTTCACATCCCTGTTCGGGGTGGCATCGAAAGCTCTCTCCAGGGCGTCATAGAAGTCTTCCTTATCGTCTTCACAAGCAACCTCAGTTGGTGCGTGGCAGCTAAATAGGCTATAACTGTAGAAGGCGCCCTTAATGCGGATGATGCATATACGGTCGTTAACTGGCGTAAATCCAATTACATATTGTCCCATATTTCGTCCTACCACAAAGCCTGTTTCGAAGGTATGGTTCTTCTGATGGCAGCTGTAATAAAGTGTGTGGTGTTTTTTCTCCAGAAGCCCGTTACCGGTCCAGCGAATCTCCTGAATGGCGGCAATGTCTACTCTATACTCGTCAAGCTGCTGTAGGAGGGTTTGGAGTCCCCCCAGTCTATATAATGTCAAAACATTCCAGAATCCAATTCTAAAGTCCTTAAAACGGTTCTAATTCCTTTTACCATTAATCAATCCGGCTTTATCTCTATTGGGTCTCGGGGTAGGTGCGTTTAGGGATAGCAGGTTATCAGCCTACTGCTCCCGAGTCAGGTGAGGGGGCTGCCCTCTTAGAGCCTCCTGACATGCTCCCTCGTCCGAGGAGGTCTCCTAGAGGCGGTAGCTTTAGGGTGTGTATTGAAGATCCGATCTAGAACTGTTATAATTTTACGATCTAGAACTGTTATAATTTTATTATTAAAAAAAACTAGTGCAGTTCATAATTATAATAATTGATTTGATTGAAAGCAAGATAATAAATGATATTAGGAAAAAATTAATTATTAATTAATTTTTAACAACTGCACTATAAAAAAAAAATTACTACAAAATTTTTTTTTTGAAGGCAAAAATTAAATATGTACATATATTTTAAACGAACAGATTAGGCCCCCAAAAAAAAATATAATTTATTCCATTCAAAATATAGAACGAGAGTTAATGTGGCCTCTAAATTCTTGGTGGCCCCCTACTGTGGGTGGTAATGCGGATATGAATTTTTATATTTATCTTAAACAAGAAGGATTTCTATTTAAGTAGAAATTTGGCTGTATACATTTTTATTAGTATAACTTAATTCAAATATTAGAAACAGATAAAAAACTGTTCCTCTGATGACAAACAATTACAGCTTAAATATTAATAACTTCAACAAGTAACAATTATAATAGTAGATAATACTGTATCAACGCTGAGTAATGTTTATTTTTTTACACTCGAGTTCAGGTATTGTCCGTATGAGCGCACTGAGTGTAGCAATGAACGATAATGTTAAAATAATTTATGAACGATAATTTTTTTTTGCTGGAGACGCATTAATATAAAAAATACAGGAAGGTGCAAACAGTAATAATGTATAACTATTTATTAATAGCAAATGATAATTAAGGTATTATTGCTACGCATCTGGACAATTTTATTATTATTATTATTTTTTTTTCCCCGGCGCATCGACTGCCATTGTCATTAGCGCCTCCACTCGTTTAAGCTTTCTCGTTCTATGGCCACTCGAGCTGGGATGGCACAGGTTAACCTGTGTGGCTTCTACACACAACACCTTGCTCAGCAAGGCAGGATGGAGCCACAGGTATTCGAGGATCTACCCACACATCCCCTCTTATATCATCGATATTATTATTATTATTATTGTTATTATTATTATTATTATTATTATTATTATGATTATTATTATTATTATTATTATGATTATTATTATTATTATTCTTAATTATTATTATTATTATTATTATTTACAACAGCATAGTTGCCATAATTGTAAATATGTGTGAGCAATTATAAGAAAGAAAGGTGAAACTACCCGTTGTAGCACTCCTAATAGTTATTGTTAATGTTCGTTATCTTCTGTGTACTTGTTGTTCACAATCTTCTGTGTTCTCTGTTCTTGTTGTTCACAATCGTCTGTGTTCTGTGTTCTTTTGTGGGCAAGTCTCGTGGCCATTGACGTTTCAGGCGTCGGGAAGGATTGTCAGGTAGGGTTCGGGACGAAAGACGATGGACAAGAGGATTGTGATGAGAGGATAAGGATATGTGGAATTTATTGTATCGTGCTTTGATAACGTCTTGTAGGAAGGGTATGTCTAAGTCTGTGTGGATTGCTTTGTTAGAGTCATAGTAGGGAGCGTTGACAATGGTTCTAAGGATTTTAGATTGCAGGGACTGAGGGACCGGATACGTTGAAGGTTGGAATGCTTACTTGAACCCCATATTTCAATTCTGTAGGCCCAAACAGGTTTTAAGATGGCTATATAGATAAGTCTTTTATTTTGTAGTGTGAGTTTCGATCTGTTGTCCAGAAGTCTTTTGAGTAGTCTGAATCGTATGTTCAGTTCTATTCTTTTGAGTCGTGTATGTGGGTTCCATGTAAGTCGTTTGTCAAGGTAAAGCCCAAGATAGCGGACAACATCAGCAGGAGGTAGTGGGATACTGTTATAGTATATAGGCGGAGAGGTGATGGGTCGAAGGGTAAATGTGACATGCTGGCATTTGTTTTCGTTTAGCTTGACTCTCCAAGTTTTGAACCATGTTTCGAATATGAATTCGAAAATATGTCTTCACTTTATAATATAAATAACGTAAATTTTTTTGAAAACATCAACAAAAATTTTAATTCAATTCACATACTCGCCCGCTCTCTATAACTTGCTCTTGTTTTTGCTATAACCTCAATTCTGTTGCTAATTATGAAGGACTCTGTTTTGTAATAAGTTCTTGTTTTGCATATTGCCGCTAGATGCCCGACTAGTTAGAGAAATTATATTACTTTGCGAGATTTTTTAAGAAAAAGTAATTAAGACTTTTTTTACACACTCGAGTAACCCGCCCGCGCTCCGCAAGAGCACAGCAAGTGCATCAAACTCGACGAGAGGTATAAAAAATACTTCGCAGACGAGTTAAATATTAAATTTTTTTCTGCAGTCTTAATTTATATGAATTTAAAAAAAAAAAAATGTAAAAAGGTGTAAAAACTGATAATGTATTTTAATTCAAGTCAACTACCCCTCTTTCTGCAACCTTTTCCATTTGGTATAACCTAAAATCCACTGTATCTAGGATTTGTTTTGATCTTTTTTTTGCATATTAGCCCTTAGATCTCGGGCTAATTAGAGTTGAAATAATATTGCATTCATACACTAGTGAGAGAAAGTAAGAGTGTGTAACTCACTTGTGTATGAAAGTTGAATTTTCATCACTTTATTTTTAATATCCACTATAATACATTTGAGGATCATTGAAGTGCGAGGAATATCGAGTACTCCACCGAAAATTATAAGATATTGTGCATGATGGTGTGTGTGTGTGTGTGTGTGTGTGTGTAAATATGAGAAAGTATGTGTATGTCTGGTATTAAGAGTGTGTAAATACTCTTAATTTAATTTATTTTGGAATGTACGTGTTTATAGAATGAAAGTATTTATTAGTGTGAATATCATAATTGTGTAATATTTAGTAGTACATATATTTTATAGGAATAAATAAATCGAATAGCAATTGAACAGTGAAAATTAACATCAACCAAGTTCGCAGAAATTTGCGAAATATTATAAACAACTTTCTGAAAATTTGCAGTTTCTGACAGAATACTTTGAGGCGGATCTTGTTATGGTACTTAAACGAAATATCAAATTTTGACTTTCACGCGATTTTCCATTTTTTGGAAGTTTTATCTCACCTGTATAAACTCATACATACATATACGCACACATACATGCGCGCATACACTCACTCAAACATACAGGCCAATTGTTTAAAATATGTTTTTTGTACAAATGAGTTGAAAACTCAAAAATGTATTTCCATTAGGTGACAAATTAATTTGGAAAATTAGAATGAATTTTCCCTTACCAAAAGACCCTGGACAAAAAGCCGGTAAAAGTTCTGAAAATATATATCAAAGTATCTCAAAGAGCATATATGGAAGGAATATATTCACGAAAGACGGATAATTCTATGCTTTTTTTTAAGTAACATCCCTTAGTAATATGACACCTGCATGTGTGACTTAGAATATAAATTTTTAAACATTTCCTTCTCTACATCTTCAGTTGCATACAGTTTTATCGCAAAACTGATATTAATGAAGGTATGAACAAAAATACACTTACTGGTCACCTTAAGCCACCCTTTCCTGCTGGAAAAGTAAAATCTAACGATCTATGTGAAGTTAAAATGTAATAAGATCTGAAGAGCAGAAACACACAATTGACGATCTAGTTACCCGCTACTTAGGCCAGACTAGAGTGGGAGACTCTGTCTATATGCAGCTGAGCTAGTCCTATAGCAGAACAGTTTTTAGAACAATTTATACGACAGTTTTACTACAGTTAACAACGAGTCAGCAACCAACTACTACCTTTCTTTTTACTCAGTCTAAATCTCTCGCTACCTAATTTCGATTATTAGAGTGTAAAGTTCTGGTCCTGGCAGTTTTGTGCCTCTCTTCTATGATGCAGTGTTCACCATTCATTCTTACCGATTTCTCAAAAAACCCTTTCTCACTAATTTTCTCTTCTTCTAAAAAACTATTATGCTGATATATAAACTGTTCTAAAGACTGTTCCTTGTAGGGCTAGCTCAGCTGTATATATGTATAGAGTCTCCCACTCTTGTCTGGCCTAAGTAGCGAGGGAGATTCTCAATTTCGTGTTTCTCTCTCTCTCTCTCTGCTTTGGATCCCTCTTTACGGATTCTATTACAATACCATCTACACACCTAAATATCTATCAGTTTTATTTGAACATTATATCGGGATAATTGATTTTTTAGAGGTTTCTGGAGGGGGGGGAGTTAGCGCTAAGTTTTCCTTCAAATTATCATTTCAACATAATTTATGGTTGTACCACGTAAATAGCATTAACATACATTAGTTGTAACATTGCTAGAATTCAAAATTTTAAAAAAATTCTGAAAACCGTAAGTTGCCATATAATAGAATATATTTTGGGGTTTTTTGGATTTTTATCCAACACGTTTATAACGAATTCCTTTAAAATTGGAATGCTAACTGCGCTACTTTTATTTGAAACATTATTCTGGAAAAAAATTGTGCTTAGATGCTTCTGAGTAATGTGAGCGTTAAAAATTCAATTGTTGTTTGTTCAGTATTATTGACGCCCTCTACAATGTAAATCATTCTCTAGTTGCCTGGTTTGATAGGCTGGCACTTGTCACCACCGCCGGCGCTGTAATTACGTCAGGACAAAGAAGAAAATTTATTATTATATATTGTTCAATTATACTATCAGTAGTGAGAGAAAACACAAAATTGACAATCTACTTTACTCGTTACTTAGGGCAGACTAGAGTTGAGACTCTGTATATAAATATACAGCCGAGCTAGCCCTATAAGCAAGTTTTAAAACAGTTTAAGACGAATCAACAAGCAGTCAGCAACCTTCTACTATCATTCTCATCACTTAGTCTATATCTCTGGCTACCTAACTTCTAAATACTTGTACAGTCCTTGCAGTTTATGAATTCATTTCATTATACAGTGTTCAGCATATATTCTAGTTTATTTCATCTTAAAACCCATTCTCTATAATTCTCTCTCTCCTTCTTACATCCATTATACAAAAAATATCAAATGATAACAATTATTGTTGTGGTTGGTTCCGTATAGCTGGAAAGCATCAGAGACATTTTCCGTAATAGCCTGCTTCTTTATGTGGTCATCGACCGGTTTCGTGTATTCGCCATCGCCAGGTTGTTATTGGCAAAACAGTGTAATAACATAGACTTGCACAGAGCAAATACAGTTCATTCACTCAGTTGAGTGTAAAAAGAAGCAGGCTATCACGGCAAATGACTCTGATAGCAATTATATTGCAGGTCCATAGGCTCCGTAGATCTAGATATTCTTTTTTTTATTCCAGAAGGCGCTGCGACTAAAGAGGTCTAATGTGCACCTCAACTGGTGCCAGGGATAAGGCCATTCATTCTACAGCAGCTTCCAGATCAAGATCTCTTTGAAATCTTAGTATCTGAGAACGATCTAAGGAACGTATATCTTCCCTCAACATATGGTAATTACCCGCGCTTCCAAATCTTCACTGGATGATAGCGTCGCAGTTCGTTAGGTGGTCTATTGGAGTCTCCCCCTTCCCCCTCCCAGAATCTGGAAAATGCTATCGTGTTCTTCTAGGCCCGGCTTCTTCAGAAACCCCGTAAGTTTACAATGCTCTTTGAGGAAACCCGGTGAAGATGGTTAGCAGTTATACATAAATATATGGATTATTTATATCATTATAATTGAACTTTTTCTTACTCTGTGAAAAATTAGAATTATTGTGATGGTGTCAAATTTTCTAATATGAGTTTTTATCGAAAGTTCATGTTTGAGAAGGGGCTTGCAGTTTGAAAACAGCGAATACGTGTGTCAGTTTATTTCAGTTATTTCCAACTTTTTTCATACTTATGCTTTGTACTATTATTTTTCAAGCGTTCCGTGTGTTTTGCTGATGGTAGCGCTTAAAAAAAAAACGTTTAAAAAAATTAATGAAAAAAGCAGCGAACAGTTAAATGTTGATATTATTATTATTATTATTATTATTATTATTATTATTATTATTATTATTATTATTATTATTATTATTATTGTTATTATTATTTTTATACTAATTATGTTATGAAGAAATTTGGTGATGATCGGTCAAGAAAAAACATTCAATTATGCCATCGGTTCGATAGTTTCCTGTCTTTATCGACGCTTTAATAAAAAGAAAGTCGTGAAGATGTGGAGAAAGAATGTTTAAAAATTTGTTACATCGCAGAAACATTTTATATATTTATATTAATATTTAATTGAAGGGAATAAAATCTGTTTTTCATGTTAACCAAACTGAGGATTAGTAAAAATGTTGGGAATGGTGTAGGGGGGGCTCATTGACCTACTTACATGATCATTATATATATGTTAAAAATTTTGGCACTAAATCTATAATAAACATCAAAATAATCCAAATGAAGAATAATATATATATTTATGTTATTGCTTATTTAATTTTAGTTACTATTTTTTGAATAACGGCTTCAATGTTGACTTATGAATGAAACAAAATTGACCCGGAAATTTGTGGTTATTAGAATATAAACTGCTTTTAAAAAGAAAACTGATAAGGTCAAAATTAAAATTAATTCTTAGGTTTGGTCATTGGAGAAGGAAAATACTTAGTTTGTCAATGTTCGGCGATGTATTTTTTTTATCATCTTCAGGACTACAGAAATGCAAATATTAAGTTTTTTTTTACAATTGTATGGAAACCTTCTTAATTCTATGGTTTAATTCTATAATTATGAGTAATAATGGACTACATAATTCATTTAGGACACTTAATAATTTAGATTCTTATGAAAGAGTAAGTTAGCCATTCCACTAAATCTAATCACTCATTTCAGTAAATTATAATATTCTATTGCCTGTATAATATTGTTTTTCCTTTTTAGCGCTACAGCCCTTGCAGGGCCCTGGCTTCCTGAGCAATTTTGCCCTAATCAGTTGTATCATTAGCTTTTAATCTCCATCTTCTTACTCCATGCTTTCTCAAGTTCTTTTCTATTTCATCGATCCACCTTTTTCTCGGACCCCCGATCTCTCTTCTACCTTCCGGCTGACTTTCATATAATTTCCTTACACTCCAGCTTTCGTCCCTTCTCTCGACATGACCTAGGCAGTCTAACATTTTTCTTTTTATTTCTGCTACTAAGTCTGGAGCAGCATCCAATGCACTAATCTCAGAATTTTTTCTTATCTTCCAAACCCCGTTTTCGTATTTGGGACCGAATATTGTACTCAGGATTTTTCTCTCCCAAACACTCAGCATGCTCATTTCATTCTATGTTAATAATCCATGTTCCCCAAGCATACATGACTACAGGGCGGATAACAGTTTTACGAGTATAAATACTAATTTTCTCTTTTTGAGAGATCAAACGGGATTTCAGAATTTTAATTCATGCGAAACAGCATCAATTTCCCGCAGCTAATCTTTCTTTAATTTCGCTTTTAATATTTCGTTGTTGTGTAAATATGGCGCCTAGGTGACTTAAAAGTTTTGACATTTTCAAACGATGTGCCACTAATCCTGTACACATTGAAACCGACATATAGGATTATGAAATCTTGAGGACAATATATATACTTGGTTTTTGTGTAATTCAGTTTATTCTCTCATTAATATCATCAAAATCTAATATCCTGCATTCAACTTTGTTGTTCACAACAAATCTTGTACCAAATTGTGCTTTGTTACTAGCACCTTGGAAAACTGTGTAATTTCTTGCCCAAATGTTCCTTCATTCGCCCATCTAATTTCCAGAAGTGCTGCTATCGCAATACCGTACGCACATTCTTCAGGCTTAATAATGTATTTGATCTTCCTAACCTTCGAACATTCCAAGTCGCTAACCATAAGAAATTTCCATCTCCTTGCCCAGATCGTAGCTTTTTGATTATCGGAATCATGCTTACATTCGGATTCTTAAAAATGCACTTTTTTTTTACGAGAAAGGGCTGTCAACCCTATGCTCAACCTCCGCTACTTTAGAGGGTCTAGGATTTCAGGTGTTTACCCCCTGGACTATAGGCCTAAAATTAGGGACGGTAGATTAGATTAGATTGATGCAGGGGGGGGACTCAGACCCAGGGACTGCAGCCTACCCGTTGAGGTTTATTGTGCCAACCCCTCAATACCTAGTAGTGGAAGCCCCCCTCTTCATGAGATCCAAAACCTTCCCCACCAGTCCTTCCTGGGGTACGATTTCCTCCGGTCTCAACGTGCCGAAGATCTCGTACCTCAGTCTGCCGATTGCAACGCAATCAAACAACAGGGAGAGGCCGTCTCTTCCTCCTCCTGACACAATCTGCACAAGGGCTCTACATCCACCAACCCTACCTTGTGCAGATGTTATTTTGAACCTGCCATGCCCAGTAGACAGGCCCGTTATCAGAGAAATCTGATACCTGCTTAAACCCAGGGTCTCTCTGGTTCTTCTTCCACACAGCTCTGGCATAACTATTTTGCCGTGTTTTGCTCCAGTACTTAGCCTCCAGTGACGATTATGTTCTCTCCGAGTCCATTCTCTCAGAGAAGCCCTCGCCATACTTTTGGCTATTCCCAGAACAGGTTCTGGCCCACAGAAAGGAGTACTCGCACCATTCCTGGCCAGTTGGTCGGCTAGTTCATTGCCTTTAATCCCCTTGTGTCCCGGCACCCATACTAGCCGCACTCTGTTGTGCCGGGACAACGCTTCCAGAGAGTTTCTACACTCCCTAACTAGGGAAGAAGTGATTCTGAATGCCCTAAGTGCCTTCAGTGCAGCCTGGCTGTCCGAGAAGATGCATATCTCCCTATTCCTAGAGTCCATACGCAGGTTCTCCTCAGCGCAGATCTTGATAGCATAGACTTCAGCCTGGAACACCGTGGAGTATCTTCCAAGAGGCCTCTCGATGAGTACCTCCGGTTTAACTCTATTTATTAGGGACGGTAACTCTAATTTGTGTAGTGTTGTGCCTTTGTAGAAGATGTAATATGTGTGTGTGTGTATATACACTGTTCTGGTGAGTGTGCATTAGTATACTGTATAATATTTATAGCAATTAAATGCGTTGCCGAATTTACAAAATTTAATAAAAATCGGTTGTGCAAATTTACTGAAAATTTATTTTTCCCAATTTTCTGCGATTTTTCTTTATAAAGACAACAATGGGATTCTTTAAATTATATTTTCAGGAACTCATAATTTTTTTTGTATGAACCTAAGAATAGATTTTAGGTATTTCTAGAGAAACTAGCTTCCTCACAAGGGTCATTATTATAGTTACGGCTTTCTTACCTATGCAATATTTTATCCAAGTAATAATTTTAGTAAAAATTCATAGTTTGAAATAAAATAGACAATCATAACTATTGTAAAGTGCAGTAAGTAGAAAGTCGTGTGAGAGTTCCAAACCAGATTTTTAACTAGTTTTAATTTTATTTAATTTAGAGGGGAGGTATAGGAGTAATGTGTCTTGAAAAAAAATCTATGACGCTCAGATCATTCTCGACCATCGAGTAAGTGTTCTTTCATTACGTACAACACTCATCTAGGAATTGTTGAGGCTTCTAGGAAGAGGAAATCTAAGAGTAGCTACTGGAATCCGGGAGCTTCGCTTTAGAGTCCAATAAAATCCTCCTTTTTTTTTCCAAATAATTCAATGAATTAAGCAGTACATTATTCTCTAGAGAAGAACAATTTTTTTGAAGACGATAAATGTATAATAAATATTATATGAGGCAAAAAAAAAAGTCGCAATTGTGATAAACCAGTTTTCTTGAAACTCGGAATCTTAACAACCCTTTAATCCTTATTAATATTACATTAGATAGAAGAAGACGTAGGTCATAGAGAAGAAGTAAACGAAGTTTTGGCAGTTTTTAATTAGACAAATTTAAGCCCCATGTCTGATATTACTAAAATAAATAAAAATTAACATAGTTATATAATTAAATTAACTTTCCGTTATAAGGTTTTCAAAATAAGCAATTCAGCAATAATCTGATTAGTAAGGACATTGACAAAGTAATTAATTCCGGTTATAATATATACTATAGAAATATCTGTCCCTTTAATCCTCACAGTCAATTTATTTTATATAATTCTCATATCAATAAAATCAGATCAGTCTGTCAGTTACGTCTGGCTTCCAAACATCATACCAGATTATATATTAAAGGTAAAAAATTTGTTTTTAGTAAAGAACGTTGTCTGTGTTGTTCCCAAGAATGTAAAGAGGATGTTGCTCATTTTTTATTAAATTGTCCTTTGTACTCTAAAGTTAGATCAACGTATTTAAGCAGATATATAAAGAACTTGGATGATCATAAGAACATTATTAACATATTAGACATAGTTTCTGTTGAAAAATTAGATCATGTCTACTTTTATATCTTAAACAATCTCAACTTGAGGAAATTGAAATTATGTATGAATTGATCAATTTTAACTTTGAATTGTGAATTTAGCTTTGTTTGTGTATAACTTGTTAGGTAATTTGTATTGAGCAGTGAATTTTTCTTTTTACGTTTTGAATTCTATTTTGTTGTTTTTATTTTTATTTGCAGTTAATCTCATTACAGTTTGATTTTTGGTTTATGTTTATTTTGTATATAGATATGTGATGATACATAGGTGAGAAATAGATATAATAATGGGGAGAAAAGGAAAAAAATAAAATAAAATAAATAATAATTTTGAAAGGAGAATAAAAGGAATTGATAGACTTGGCAGAGAAGTTTGTGATGTATAGTTCATATAAGTTCTTATAAGTAAAACACTTATATATATATTTTGTTTTTTTGTTTGTTTTTGTTTTCTTTGTTAGTCAGCTTTTAGCTACCGATGTATTAATTCTAATTTTTGTTCATGTAATCACTTTATTTTACCCAACTCCCTGCAATAAGCCTATTAGGCTTCAATGTAGTGTTTATAATAAATAAATAAAAATATACATAATATACATCCTAGCAACATTTATTGGTGAATTAAGATATGAAGAAATTTGGTGAGGATCGGTCAAGAAAAAAAAAACATTGAATTATACCGACGTTTCGACAGAGTTTCCCTGTCTTTATCAATGCTTTAATATATAAACAATCGTGAAGATGTGGAATAAGAATTTAGAACAATGATTTTTTTGTAGATGATTTAAAACAAGACACTAGTAAAAATTTTTATTTCCTTTCTTTTTATTTTTTTGCGATGTAACAAAATGTGTATGTTCTAAATTCTTATTCCACATCTTTACGATTGTTTATATATAATAATAGCCCTTGATAAAGACAGGAAACTCTGTCGAAACGTCGGCATAACTAAATTTTTTTTTTTTTTTTTGACTGATCGCCATCAAATTTCTTAATAACTTAATTCATCAACGGTCAACAAATCTTGTTATAGTTATTGATGAATGTCATTTTTACCTTCTTTTTTTTTTTTTGTAATAGTAACAGTTTGAATTTTAAATTGGTTACGATAAAGTAATAACTAGATAAAACGATAAGAACAACGATAAAAAGATAACTCCTCTCATCCCAAGATCAAATAATAATTAATTCAAACACATCATGATTTTGACATATATGACAATAATATTAAGGTAACTGGTTCGACTGTCTCCGTAAACGTTCGGCACTCTTTCGGGATTGAAATGTTTTCCATTCTCTCCCACTCTATTAAAATAAAAGTGTCGTTACGTTACGTTACATTACATTCAGATTACTATCCTCTCATAAAACATTTCCAATGTTACAATTCGCAGAGAGTTGAAAATTTTGCCACTATTATTGGAGGCGAAAACGAGATTTCGTATAAAATAGGTCAATCAAAAGTACTAATTTTTGGAATGATTTTTTTCACTCATTTGCGGTTTTCTTCTTCTTTGTTTTTTTTTAATTTTTAAACTTTTATTTGATAGATTT
The DNA here is from genome assembly GCA_011037195.1 of Triatoma infestans. NCBI lineage: Eukaryota > Metazoa > Arthropoda > Insecta > Hemiptera > Reduviidae > Triatoma > Triatoma infestans. The sequence continues at coordinate 23,883 of JAAEAF010001069.1, read as the reverse complement.
TTCTGGAAAAATTCATTTTAGAGTGCTTCTAGGAAGTGTTAAGCTTTTCTTCAATGTGTAATTTCAGTATAATGTATTGATTCTTAATGATTATAATGTATTGATTAAGACATCCTTCCGAACAAACAACAAATTAGGCAAAAAACTCCGCACTCGTACCGAGCTCACTGACGTGTATGACAGCAGTGGGGATCTACGAGTTGAAATGCCCGGACTGTGACAACATTTACGTGGGGCAGACCGGCAGAAAAATCAAGGAACGATTTACCGAACACATCAGATCATACAAATACAACGAAGTTGACTCAAATTATGCCAATCACCTAAACACTAACATACACAAACCCGATGACATAACGACCACGATGAAGCTAATACACTCTGGCCACAAAGGACGACGACTTGACATAGTAGAACAACTCGAAATATATAAACGCAAGGCACAAAACTTAATAAATGAACAGACAAAATTTGCCAGTGAACCATTATTCAGAACACTCTTCCCACAATAGCAACAGAAACACAATTACACACGCAACAAATAGTTCTTAAATAGATTTTAAGTTTAGGTTTAGTTTTAAATCTACTATGTATATATAAATTTACTAGTTTATTTAAATTTACTAGTTTAGATATATATATAAAAAAAAAAGTGCGTATTTGGATGATGTATGTGAGTGATGATGTGATATGGTTTGTGGGATGCATAATAAAAAACTTAATTATATAAAAAAACATAATTAGGTAATACATGCTATCGAGGATGTGAGGGTTGCGTGAAAAAGTGAAAGAATGACTGGAATTTCTTAATTCTTTGGAACTGGAAAAAACTTAATTATATAAAAAATCGTTCAATTTTAAACGAATGAATGAATTTTAAATGTTAGTTTAATCGTTGTTTAATTTATTTAAATTTATTTTGTGTATTTCTTATATTATTCATATTTTAGTTAATTAATTTGTAAAGTAAGTCTCCCTCCAACAACAGAGTTTAAAGATTAAACCCCCACGTGTTGTGACCACTGTAAGAAAAAATTTGCCCTTTAACAACCCAAATTTTAAAAATATGTCTCAGTTAGTGTGAAACTAAGTTGCTCTGTGCAAGTCTGTGTTGTCACACTGTCTGAAAAACGCATCCTGAAGATGGGCGAACGCCCGAAACCGGTCGATGACCACAAAATTGAAGCAGGCTACCACGGAAAATGTCTCTGATGTATTGATTCTATTTATGACCTATATAAAACGTATTAATAAGAATTAAATGTGTTGTTAAAAATTTACAAGTTTCAAGAAAATTGGTTTATCAGAATTGCGACTTTTTTTTTTGGCCTTAAATAATATTTATTATACCCTTATTTATATTTTCAATGATACGTGAAATTTGTATAAAAAAAAAAAAAGTTTTAACTCTGATTTTATGAAACATATCATTCTGCAAGTATCTTTCACTGTTATGAGGAAAAAACCTGAACTCGAATATATAAAAATACGCTTTATTTCGTGCCAGATAGATAACTATTTTTCGTTGGTGGGGATCTCGTTGTTATATGGATTTTCATTGGCCACTCAATTTTGAAAATTCGTTACGATCTCTCGTAGTGTCAACACCAACAGTAAATGAAAGTTAGTAAAGCAGAAAAAGGTTTTAAAATATTTAAACAAAAGAAAAGGTCGTTAAAAAAAAAAGTAATATATTTTAAAATGAACCTCTTACAACTTTATGAAAGTAAAAAAAAAAAAAAACCCTTTATGAAAAGAAAAGGAGTTACTAATATATCTATGTGCGATGGGTAAATTTAACACATAAAAGTAAAGGTTTATTTACTTTTTAACTGAAGCATTACATTTCACGGTTCATTCATATATTTTTTTTCCGGATGGAATGAAAAAAGAAAAAAAAAAAAGGCAAAACGGAAAAATGAACATGTAGTAAATGTTCATAAAACTAACTGAAAGAGAGTTTGTGAGAAAGAGAACAGAAAACTAGGTCACAACAGTGAGGGGGTAAAAAAAAAAAATTTGTTGGCAGTGACTGAATCAGTTGGAGGTTAGATTATTTGAATAAAAGTTATTACCACCTGTGGGTGTACCTTTTTACCAAAGCAATACTTTTGTGGCAACCTCATGACATATTATCATGTATTTATAATTTAGTTTATGTATTATACACTTGAAAAAATTTATTCATTTAATTAGACAGTAGAATGTTTAATAAAATTTATTGATTCACGATAGTAATAAAATGGAAAGAAAAAATAAATTAGAAAGAAGTTGGTTTAAAAATAACACCGAAAACCGTTTATATTATATAACTAGGTACCCCCAAGTGAAGCTGAGAGGCTTTGCCTCTAAGACACTGCATTATTTGTCCAGAAAAATGTGATTTTATGCAGCACAGAACGTTTAAACAAGCTGCGTAAATGAATACTTAAATAGGGATTAGATTGTTATAGGGATTATTGCACTGCGATATGAAAGATCTTCTCAGTGCACTCTCCATTACCGGGCAGTGAACTGTTAAGGCTCCTAGGAAGGGCAGCACTGCTAGCCTCGAATCCGGGAATAATGGAGGAATAAGAGATTTTGACAAAAGAAATATTTTGGCTTTTGTATGATGCTGTAAGAGAAAGGATTGCGATTATCAAATTTTAGAAATGAAGTGTTCAGCAGAAATACTGTTTCGAGCTTCACTGAATACAATGATATGTTGTGGTGGCTGGTTCTGCAGAGCTGGAAAGCATCAGAGACATTTTCCGTGATAGCCTGCTTCATTTTGTGGTCATCGACCGGTTTCTGGCGTTCGCCCATCTACAGGATGAGTAATCACACTGTCTGACAAACGCATCCTGAAGATGGGGGTACGCCCGAAACCGGTCGATGACCACAAAATGAAGCAGGCTATCACGGTAAATGTCTCTGACATGAATATATATATATCTAAAACACTTGACCTGTTAACAGAGAAGCCATTCGGCTCCTTGCAGTTCAATAAAGAATGGCCATAAAGACACAGTCCAATTTAATAATACCATCATTACGGTGGTTAAAACCCACCCATGTCATTATTAAAACGAAAATTACTGTCATTAACGTTCAATTAAAATTATTAGTTAATACAATGAAGCTGAATTATTATTCGTGGCTACAACTGACAAAGCCGATCATACGGCAAGATGTAGGCCATCCATAACACCTTCCCCGCATGGGGGTATACTGGAGTACGAAATGCGATATGCAACAGCAACTAAAGAGAGTAAAGAGAAAAGAAACGAACCCAAGCACTCTCTCGGATTGGAGTGGGAGAAACTGTATAAATACAGCGACGGACAGTCCAGAGAGACAGCTCAACATAGTTCACTATAGTTCATCATCTCGCCAGACACTTCGTGGGAGAAATATTGGAAAATGAAAAAGTTAGCGTTGCAGGGAGAGTTCTGAGAATCCGCCAGAGAATCTGGTGCTAAATTAACATTTTTTTACCTAAGGGGGGGAGGCTTAAAACTGCAGGTAATGGGAAATGCCAAAATGTACTCTTCGGAAGAACAGTTTGCTAATGATACTGAGAAAATTAGAAGAGGTGATATAATTGGTTGTGTTGGCCATCCTGGGAAAACAAAGAAAAGGGAATTGTCAATAATTCCAAACACTATTACAGTATTGTCATCTTGTCTACATATACTTCCACATCTTCATCTTGGGCTTAAAGATAAAGAGACAAGGTTCCGCTAAAGATATTTGGGTTAATTCTTAATGATCGCGTCCGGCAGAAATTTATTGTAAGGGCAAAGATAATATAATATATTAGAAAATTCTTTGATGAGCTAGGATTTCTTGAAGTAGAAACACCTATGATGAATATCATAGCTGGAGGAGCTGCGGCAAAACCTTTTATTTATACATCACAACGAGTTAAATATGGACTTGTATACGCAAGTCGCTCCTGAACTATATCACAAGATGTTAGTTGTGGGCGGTATTGATAGGGTTTATGAAATTGGTCGACAGTTTAGAAATAAGGACATTGATCCGGAGTTTAATATTTGCGAATTTTATATGGCGTATGCAGACCATAACGATCTTATCGAGATTACAGAACAATTGATATCAGGTATGGTTAAGAGTATTTATGGAACATATAAAATGTTGTATCATCCAGATGGTGAAATCACTTCAGAAGTAGTTGAAATAGATTTCACATCACCATTTAAAAAAATTAGAATGTTTCCCGCTTTAGAAGAAGCGATGGGTATAAAATGGCCATCACCAGATCAGCTTTCAACACGAAGTGACTGGCGAGATGATGAACTATAGTGAACTACTGTGTTGAACTGTTTTTCTGGACAGTCCGTCGCTGTATTTATACAGTTTCTCCCACTTCAGTCCGAGAGAGTGTTTGGGTTCGTTTCTCTTCTCTTTACTCTCTTTGGTTGCTGTTACATGATATAAATATCGTTGGAGATAATCATTCTCTCTTGTAATTCGGAAAACATGCTATCTTTTGGGCTGGCTAGCTAGGGTCTAGCTCAAAATAAAATAAACAAAATTATCCCAACCATCTGAAAAGCCAGTATAAAAAAATAGTAACCATCAAGCTGAATCCACGTGGTGCACCATTATGAATATATAATATCCTTAATCATCCAATAGTAATAACTAAACTCACAACAACAACAGTCACCAAACAAACAGATTCAACATTAAATAGCAGAATAAATAAATACATAATGGAAAGGTTGAAATAAAACTCTATCATACAACTTTAGCTAATAGTAAATATACTGTCTAATCAAGAAATATATAGTAAAATAATCACAAGCACAACAACTTAAGACAATTGTATAAATTACATATAGTTCACTTTATAACCTTTTGAAAATAGCATGTATAATGCAGAAACGTCAAGGATAAAATGAACAAAATGTTAAAAAGAAATTAACATTTAAATAAAAAAACATTTTGGCTGTAAATGGTTCAGCATTCTTAATTTCAAACATACTGAAAAAAAAATAATAATTTAAAGGGTTTGAGGAAGGAATCTGTGATAATAGAAGTTTCTGGGCAAAAATGCATCAACCGGAAATAGGATTTTACTGCATTTTTTTTAGTACTGGATTTTCTTTAAACATTGCGTACTATCTAAAGTCATAAATGCCTATAAATTTTATTCGAAAATTATTCTAGAAAAATTGATTTGTGTGGGAACGCAGCGTAAAACTTTCTTTTAAAGAACCATTTCAGTACAATTTATGGTTATTATTATCATTATTATTATTCAAGGAAGGGGAGCTACCTCTAAACAATAACAACTAATGATCTGGAACAAAAGTCCAGGCCCAGGTTTTACCCATCTAAGTTTCACCACAGACCGAACAAATCGAACCATATCCTTAAAATGACATAGCTTAAGATCCTCTACTGATATCCTATTCCGGCCGAAGATCCTAAAGCTAATCTCCTCACAGCCCAAACAATCCGTCATCAGATGCATGCATGTTTCCTCCTCCGTCTCACAAACTCTACAAAAGGGGTCAAGCATGAGTCCCATTCTATAGAGATGTATCCTTAAGCCACAATGCCCAGTGAGCTAGCCAACCAGATGCCTGAGAGAGGTCCGTGAAAGACATCGGATCCCGCTACTCAAAGCTCCGTCCGGACCCCCAATGAGCATCTTATACTGCCGACAACCCAGATGACCGTGATCTACGTCTGCAAGCCTGACAAACATGTGCCAGAAGACACATGAAAGGGAGTGAGGCGACTAATTTGGGAAACCACCTCGTCATTCCCAAAGATTCCCATATGACCTGGAACACATATGGGAGCACAACCTTCAAGTAGAAAGATCTTCCAGTCTTTTAGAACATTCTAACACCAATCTGGAAGTGAAGACATATGAGCTAAGCGCCTTCCACGCAACCTGGCTGTCCGAGCAGATACAAACACCTTTTAAATTAGTGTTACGCACCCTCTCATCCAAAAATACAAGAAATAATTGCATAAACCTCAGCCGGGAAAACGGTGGTCCACTCACCAAGAGGCACCACCAAATGGTCTCCCGTCTCAAAATAGACGGCAGGCCCAGACCTACCATCCATCCTGGAACCATCCGTGTAGCATCGGAGATAATTCTCAGGAATAACTCCAGACGGACCAATCTTTCCTAGAAGGCAACCTAACCCTCTAGGAATGACCAAAGACAAAAGTCTTCAACATCCTATCAGAAGGGGAAAGCTGTAATGGGAATCCTTAAAAGCATCTCGCGATAAATGGTAGAATGACCATATATCGCTTACCCTGCCAAAACACAATTTATGGTTCTACCACCTGAAAAATATTCTAATAGTGTAGAAACATCGCTACAATTCCAAAATTTGAAGAATATCAGGATAACTAGAAATAATGAAATTCACAGAATAGATGTTTAAGTTTGTTTTTTTTTTTGTAATTTTCTCGAAAGTGACTGCTATTGATTTTGTTTTAAAGTTTGAATATTAACTGCACAGATAAATACATATTACTATTATTTGAAAACATTTATCCTCTAAAAATTACTTTAAAAGGGTTTTTCTACGATATCTGTGACGTTACATTTCAAATTATAAATTTGAGTTTGTGCAATGTTTTCGCGTTAGCTTTTTGGATCACAGTATAAACATAGATAATTTCTACTTGCCATCTGAGCCAATTATATCTCCCTCCAACTCGACTCTACGTCACCCCCATTATACTAATGTTAGGGGAACTGAGAAATTTCCCTACTTTTTGTCAATTTTATAATTGTATTAACTGCAGTATGAGAGAGTCGTATGAGTATAACGTGCCAGGTTTTTTTTATTTATTTAGAAAGCCAAATGACATAAGTTTAAAACTTCGGCAAAGATCAAAGCGTATAACATTAATTCAAAAGTTAATGTGTTAACCATACGGTAATGACATTGGTTAACCAGAACTGGGTCAACTCACCAATTAGTCGAAAATATTAGTCACAGAGTAACATTAAGCGCTACAAACATTAATAAAAAATGTTAATAAAAAAAAAAAAAAATTCTACCATCATAACATATAGTCAACGCTTCTTCAATTTATAGTTTTATGTGTAATAATACAAAGAAGACTAATTATTACGGTTATAATCATATTAACTAGAATTTATAAAGCAAAATTTTGTCTAAATAATTTTATTTCTGCCGAATATTGTCAATAAATCATTCTTTATCAATTAGTATTAATATCGATCTCAGTCTGTCAATAACCAATAAATGGGTCGATAGCGTGCAAGCAGCAAAACCAAAAAAAAAAAAAAAAACCTGAAACACTTAGGAAAGGGGAAGTAATGGGATCGTGCCAAATTTTCTTAATTGAATTCTCCCAAAATATATATTTTGATGTGCCTGAGTTCGAAAAAATGTTTTTAAATGATCTGTGTAATTTTTTTTTATATATTTATATATACGTATATATTTTTACTTGCCCCATATATATATTTAACATGTAATCATTCAGTATTGAATATAGAATTCAATATATACATACAATTAATATACAATGAATTATTTTATATAACTAGAATGTTCAGAGAAAAAATAATTACTTAACAATTTTCAATTTTACAAAATAAAGTCAAAAATAAATGAATTATACTAAATATAAAAAAAATATATATTATACTAATGAATATAATAGAATGAATACTAATGAATTATAAAAAATATAATATTATACTAATGAATATAATAGAAACATAAAACCCCTAATTTGGATTAACAAATCTGAAATGTTATTGGTGTGATGTGTTGTAGTGTAGTGGTAGCTTGTGTAGCACGAGCGGTTTTGTAAAAGACTTGTGCGTATGTAAGTTTTAAGAGAGAGAAGTATCAGAAATAAGAAAGTAGTCACCACTGCTAACAATAAATATATTCTATTAAAATAATAACTGCAAGTTATTTGCAAAGAAAGTATAAACTTATATTGTGGAACTGGCACAGAGAGAGAAAAAAAAACAAGTGTTCTGATAGAATGTCTGTTTCAGACTGTTCTTGAAGGAGTGTCTTCTAATTGTTCGTTCAAATCTTCCCCCGTGTGAAAAAGGGGTAGACAATGCTAACAAGATTCATGAACTCTAAAAGACAATGGTGGTCTTCTACCTGAATAGTCCCTTTTGCCAGCGAATGTTACAATTTTTCTTCATAATTTTAATTATTTCAAATTAAATATATTTTTATATTTCTAGCATCCATCATGAATCCAACAAAACGAAAAGAAAACAAGCGCAACTAAATATATAATTGTGGATTGATCAATTTTTCAAAATCTATAGCTGAAATGAAATTAATAAATTGTTGAATGTTTTGATGATTTAATAGCTGATTTTCCGGCAAAGGCCAATCTTATGCAGAGCAAAAGTAGATGTCTTGTAGAGGTAAAAGTAGATGGTCTGCGATAGAAGCAACGCCCATGCAAGTTACACTCAGGTATAGATTGTTGTAGGGAATTATTGCCCAGCGACCTGAAAGATCTATTGTGCTACCCGGAGCCTTCTCAGTGCACTGTCGGCCTCCGAGCAGTGTTCTCTAGCTATAGACAACACTGCCTAACGCCGAACAATGAGCTGTAGAAGCTCCTAGGTAGAGAAAATTTAAGGGCAGCGAACCGTTGCTAGTCCAGCACGCTACCACTGAGCTAATTCCTTTCCTTCTCCCCTGGCTTACGCCATTTAACTAGGGATGCAGGCTTTATTTTCTGTACTGTATTTATCTGTAAAAGTTAGAGTATATGGACTGTTGTTTTGACTCAGGGGTAAAGTGATCCACAAAAACAAATCGGCGCTTCTTCTTAAAACGGCATAAACATTGCTGAGAAACTTGATTCCTCATTTGTTTTGTGATCAGAATTTAACAAATGCGGTACCCGTCTTGTACAAAGCTTTCTCATACTGAGTTTTCCGTGTAAAATGTGCCGTAACCTTTCTTACGACATGTCTAAAGTCTTAGCTATCTCATACACCTTTAATCGACGATTTTCTAGAACCATATTGTGTATCTTCTCGATATTTTTTCAGTAGTTGCAGTTTTTGGCCGTCCCTCACGTGGATCATCTTTAATTGATGTACGACCACGTTTAAACTCAGCTGCCCATTTGTTTTACTGTTGATAATGAATGGTGCAGACTCCTTATACATTTTCACTAACTTTGGATGAATTTTATTAATTTAGTTTGTAGTTTTGTCTTTTTTTACATTAATCAGTTATTTTGTTTTTGAGGGCTGGAAATAAAAACAACATATTGACATTATTAACCTACCCTTTGACTCAAACTACCAATATGTTGGTGGAAAAAAACCAGCCCTATCTTTTCAAATTGACATGTCTCTTGTAGACATCCATCAGGCTTCTGCACCCTCTTCCCCTTCTTCATTCTCCATCCTTGCAGAGATAAGGATATATTGAACGATGTGGCTTTTATTCTTAATCTTTTAGACATGTCATATCTGAAACAATTTCATGGTTAATACCTTTGTGTCTATATATTATGTTTGTTTTGGTGTGTAATATAAGTGAAATGAACACAGAACTACAGTAAACCAAAAGATAATCCTAATTCCACTTGTATTTTCATTTTATTCCCTTTGATGAATTTATATATTCAAACAAGCGCTTATTTTTCCATTAGTGCCAATATGCTTTTTGTGATACAAGGAAATAAGTCGGACAGTTCTGTTAAAAACGTTCCTCTTTTTTGCACTATACATTTTACAGATAAAGAATAAATGATTGATATCGCCATCCTCTCTGTTAACTCAATCGCATTTAGAATTGTTTACTATACGTATTTTATAAAAGTTCAGCTTGGTGTGGTTATGGTTAAATCCTCAATATCACCATGAATTTACTGTTGGCGAGCGAAACCATCCAGAACGAAGAATTTTATGATGAAAAAGTATTCAAGTTTAATCATTTTTTTCAAAAACACACAACACGCTTACTTTAAACAGCCATATGAAACAAATTATTTGTCTGATCAAATTCACATTTAGTATTTACTTTTGCAACAAGTGGTGCCAACACAACAAAACCGTAATTTCATTTGTAGTAGTGCCATCTATGGGCTAGGATGAGAACTTTTCACTTTATCCTAGTATGTGTAGATAGACTATAAAGAAGTCCTTGCATGAGAATATTTTTTAGCTCTCTATTAAATTTTACTTTATAAGTTTACCTTCATAGTACTTTTTATTGAAATATTAATTATTTTTGGAAACAAGTGTACAACGAACTGTATAATTTGACCCGGAGCAAAAAAAAAAATAGATTACTTATCACTGCTTTAGAAGAAAGTTTAAGGGTTTCAAAACTCTTTTAAAAAAACAAATTTTTCTGGAAAAAATGTTTCTAGTTAGTTTGCGGAAATTAAAGAAAATTCTGTCGGAGCAACATTCAAGAAAATCGGAAATATCTGAAAAAACTAGAATCTGATGCTGTTGTGGATCAAAACTGAATTGTGACAAGAACTCGCAGTAACAGAAAGCAAAAAGTTATACCTAAATTAAATTAAAAAATAAAATAAAATTTGCATTAATGTAAAATTATACATTAAATTAACTTTTTGTCTCATTTACGCAATTTTTTTTTTGTTTTTATAATTTAATAACTGAATGATTAAAAATTAAAATCTTTTAAAAACAGAAAACCTTTTAAAGGGTAGGGCAATCTGAGACTGGAGCTATTTTGTAGTAGTAGCAGATGTGTGCCTTATTGGACTATAGCAGCCGGGAGGGGATTAAAACTTACAACCAGTTATTGCTACCAAATTCAGTTATAAGGCTTCGTATACACAGCCGGGATGTATCAAATAGATTAACTAACATTAAACTAAAACAAGAAACAGGTTCAGGTAGTTTGAAAGTTTACCTTAACTTAAACTATGTAAGTAATTTTATGGTTATATTATAACATTCCTAAAACGAACATGAAGTGTCTTGTTAAACTTGTTCACATAATATTATGAATCAAAAACCTGATGAGATGCTTTTTTTTTCCTAATTTTTACATCCAGAATTTCGAAAAATTTAGTTATATAAGATTTCACAAAATTATATTTACGTATAATGAGTATGAGTGGTGGGATCAAAAATTAAATTTTCTAGCAGCATGGAAGTATCAAAAACTAAAGAAAAATAAGTCATATTCCTCAATTTTACTGCTAATAAGAGGAAATATTTCGATCGTGTAAAATTTTGTGTTCCCTGATGCAGGAAAAATGGTTTTTTAGAAAAGCGATGTGCGTATGTATGTATTTTTGTCAGCATAACTCAAAAAAATCTGGTGTGAAACACTTACACAACTTTCTCTTACACCAAGTTCTCAAAGTTATAATTGACAAATTTTATAGTTTGTGTATCAAATTTATAGAAATTCGTCGAAAACTGAAAAATCTGTCCAGTAAAAGCGCACTTCCGGTTTACTAATTTTCTCGAAAACTCGGAATTTTGCCCAACTATTTATTTCTAATTAATTCTGTTTGGATGATAGAATTGTATAATCAACTATGATAGCACTTTAGAGAAAAACATAATCCCAACCCTCCTCCAAAAGTGCCCTTAAATAGATTTTCCCAGAGAAATGTTTTAAATAAAAGTTGTAGATCTCTATATTTTTAGTTTATATACGAAGTTTCAAGGAAATCGTCTAAGCTATTTTTGAGAAAATTGCGAAAAAGTGAAAATATCATTTACTAAAGTGTTAAAACAAACGCACTTCCGGTTATCTGATTTTTTCAAACTCGGAATTTCAACAACATATTTAATTCTAATTAACATTATTTAGATGACAGAATTGTCTAATAAACTGAAATAGCAGTTAAGATGAAAACCTTAAGACCAACCCGTCCCCTCGAAGTGCCTTTAACTGAATTTTTGCGAAGAAATGTTGCAAATATAAGTTGTGGCTCTTTGTATATGTAGTTGAAATGCCAAGTTTTGACAGATGACCCACTGTCGGATCCCATGGTGATGACTAAACGGAATATCAAGTTTGAACTTTCTAGGATTTTTCGTTTTTGAGCTATGCTGTTCACATGCATTCACACCCACAGACCATTTGCTAAAAACCACTTTTCAAAACGGATATTTCCGGTGAAAACTCGATATCGAAAATTTGACACGATTACAATACTTTCTCTTACTAGGTGTAAGAGAAAGTAAAATGGGAAAATTGCAGGAAATTTCAAACTTGATTTTCGTGTAGGTGCATATTATCTGGGATCAGATAATAAGGTATTTTCCAAAATCGACAGACGAAAATACCACATTAATATAATCATGGTTTTTAGCAATTTTCTCAAAAATGGCTCCAACGATCATTAAATTTGAAAGACCTACACCTACACATGAAGAACTGCAACTTTTATTTGTAATATTTTTACATTCTCTTACTCCTAGTAAGAGGAAGTATTGTAATCTTGCATACTTTTCGATATCGAGTTTTCACCGGAAATATCCGTTTTGAGGTCCCCTGAGTTAAAAAAATTGGTTTTTAGAAAATGGTCTTTAGGTGGGTGTGCCTGTATGTATCTATGTAAATCGTATAGCTCAAAAACAAAAAAAAATCACAGGTAGTTCAAAACTTGATATTCCGTTTAGGTATCACAACGGCATCTGACAAGATTCTTCAACCGGAAGTACCACTTTACTTAATGTTTTTTTTCATTTTCTTGCAATTTTCTCAAAAAATGGTTCCGACGATTTTCTTCAAACATTTTATAACAACTACACATACAATAATCTACAACTTTTAATTAAAACCTTTTTCTGGTAAAATTCATTTAAGGGCAGTTATGGGGGAAGCGGTGGGGTTAGGTTTCTTCCTAAAGTGCTATTTCAGTTTATTATACAATTCTGTAATCTAAATAATATTAATTAGAATTAAATGTGTTGTTGAAATTCCGGGTTTGAAAAAATCAGATGATCGGAAGTAATTTTTTACTGAGAAGTATTTTTCAGTTTTCTGGTAGTTTCTGAAAAACGGCTCCAACAATTTTCTTTAAATTACGAATGTGAACTATACATATGTAAAGAGCTATAACTTTTATGTGAAACATTTCTCCTGGTAAAGCCATTTAAGGCAGTTTTTGGGGTGGGTTGGAGTTGTGTTTTTCTCTAATTTGCTATCATAGTTGATTATATAATTCTACCATCCAAACAAAATTAATTAGAAATAAAAAGATGGCTAAAATTCTGAGTTCCAACAAAATTTACTGAACAGTTTTGCGGGTTTTTGACGAACTCCGGCGAATTTCATCAAATTTGATACACTAATTATAAAATTTGTCAATTACAATTTTGAAAACTGGAGCAAGAGAAAGTTGTGTGAGTGTTTCACACTAGGATTTTTTTTTTTTTTTTTTTTTTTAAGAAGAAGTCATTCTAGAGCGGTTTTGGAGAAAGGGTTACGTTATTAGGCATTCGTCTAATCTTCCGTTTTCATGTATTATACAATTGTGTCAGCTAAATAATATTAAATAAGAATTAGGTATCATCATCATCATGAGTAGCCTTTCTACCGCTGTATACTGAATGATCCGTCTTATAAAGCTTGGACCATAGTGTTTTGTCGTGGGTCAGTGGTTTCCTTCTGTCTTCCATTCAAGACCCCTTTTACTAAACGCCTTTCTGACCCTTTCCTCCCAGGTGATTCTGGGCCTATCTCTAGATCGAATACCTTCCACATTGGCTTCCTATGTTTTTCTAGCTAGGTGCTCGGGTTCCTTCCTTAATAAGTGGCCGTGTCAACTCAGCTTATTTTCCTCCAAGATGGTTTCAGCTGACTTAACTTTCAGGGAGGAACTACGACGGTTGTATTCGGTACCTTACCTCTTCTTGTACTTTGCACCTTGTATTTCTTTCTCCCTTTCTTAAGAACCGCCTGGAAAGTCAAATGTTTTTCATGAAAATGGCCACTACGTCGTAAAAGATTAAATGATATTTATCATTATACAATAATTATCTAACAGTGGGAAGTTTTGCTATGGATGAATGAATGATTTATGTCATTCTATTTATTCATTCTTATACCTTAAAGTAAGATCTTATTACTAAATTTATTGATGTAAAGTATAACATCTAGTTTCTTTTTTGTTTTTTAGTTAATTTTTATTTATTTATTTATTTATTTATTCTATTTTTTATTTCTTTATATTAATTTTTCATATTTATATTTTGCTTATAAAAAAAAAAAAAATAGAAGTATGTACAATTCATTTTTTACATTAGTTTTATTTAAAATCGAAACTCCATTGTTACAGCATAATATGATTATATAAACAAAATTATTCCATTCTATTCTATTCTATTCCCATGGAATTCCTTTCTACTGTTGCATGAAATGCAAATAAAATGCCATCTAACTTTTTTTTATCCTAATCATATTAACTCCATACTCTCCTAACGATATTAAAAAGTCACTCTAACCAGCACTTCGTCTAGTAAACCTTGACCTTGATGTTTTTATGCGCCAAGGACAATATGACATTGTTTTGTCTTGTGCGTATTCTTTTCAAAAATATAACATATATAGCATAAATTATTAGAAATATATTTCCATAACTTTTTCAAAGTATGATAATTAGACAAACAAAGTGGCATTAAATTAGTTTTTAGGAGATCTCTGAAGCATGGGATTTTTCTAGTCGGAATAACCAACATAAATAAAAACTATGGTGAGAAACACTCACACAACTTTCTCTTACTGCAGTTCTCAAAAATTATAATTGACAAATGTTATATAGTTAGTGCACTGTTACGTATTTGCGTGCTCGGTAGAGCTCATCCGGCACCACTAGATGGTTTCCGGGAACGTTTAGACCACTGCAGGAACTCCGTACGGAGACCATAGGCAGGTCTTGCTGTAAGGGATAGAAGGGTGGGGCAACAAGACAGAAAAGGCACCAATTCAAAAATAACAATAAGTTTATTGTTGAACACAGCACCTCCCCAGTTCTTCCGCCTCACGTCAGAGCCCGAAAACGCACACTGACGAGTGGGTATGCCCTGGGAACTCCTCTGACTGCCGGAAGGGCAGGCAATCCCTTCCAGGGCTGTCCACAGGTTGCTGATGAAGGATGATCTCACCTCCGACGGAGGACCAGCAGCGAAGCTGCAAAGCTGTTGGCATAAGAATAACTATGTAGGAACTGTGCAGGTGACAGGCGGAGCTGTATAGTCTCAACCTAGGTTGAGAGAAAATATAAGAGCACTAGGAGGGCTAATAAGAAAAGCTAAGGTGCGTATACTTGCCTTGAAGTTATTATAGTTCCGTACACCTCCTTTAATTCGAACTCGTTCTATCCAGTGTAGAGACTCCGTCTCTCCAGACTGTACAAGTGGAGCTTGCAGTGAATAGTCACTTAGCTTGGAATTAGATAAACGATTAGTAATAAAGTAAATGTTGAGCTGAGACTGAAGGTATTGAGACAAGAGAAAATAATATGAACTATTACCTTCAGGGCGATTGCAATAATCGCTTAAACGGCTTCTGCCGACTTACATTAACACTTAATAATGAACAGAGTAGAGATATCAAGGAGAGGAAAGAAGAGAAAAATTATCTTACTCTGAATGTAGAAGATGTTAATATACGCCACGTGCATCCGCCAGATTTTGACTCTATTTAGAGTGGTGACTCCTATTATCACTGCTGAATAAGCTCTTACTGAGTGTGAGACTGTAAATTAGAGGTTTAACAGACTGCTAAGAAGAGTACCCACGTGGGGCAGCAACTGAACGGCGTAAAAAAGAGAACTGCGATCCAGCGATTTAATGATACGCCACCGAACTTAGCATACACTAGAAAATGTTATTTGAAGATAAGTGTGCAATCTCACAAGATGATTCACGCAATATAAACGGCTTTATGTAAGATGTTCACTAAGAACGAAAAATGCAGTCTGTTGGGCGTCACACCAGCTCCACGAGATAGAACGGAACTTGAGGTAGTGATAAGGTTACAACTACTAGGGCCCTGCCACTTAGCTAGGTGATTAGATTGAGAAACTGATACCCTGTGTTAAGGCTAGAACGTTACAACAGTGCTCTAGGTGACCAAAATTGTAAGTAACGTCCTGTCTCCTTTTTGATGGGAGGGGCCTCTATCAATTCAAGACTGTCACTCAAACAGTTACGTATTTCGCTGCATTAAAACTCCCCTTAAACTCCAGAAATACGTAACACTGGGGGGGGGGGCAGGAAATGCCCAGAAGATAAAGCCCCAGACAGAGCCATTGGGCTCGAAGAAGCGGGGATATAAGCCACGGCAACACCTTACCAATAAGAGCAACCGCTCTTTAACTAAGGGCGCAAACGCGCAAAATCAAAGGAGCGAGCAAGGCTCCATAAAAACATTGTAAATCTCCAACACCAAACAAAAACAACAAGGGAGAGGGAAGGGAGATATAATAATCAATAAATAACTAGAGTAATGAGAGAATATTTTTATGCAGACCCCGCCTCTCGTAAACTCAGTGCAGGGTGAGAAGAAAAAGAGTAAATTCGAAGGAGAGAAGAGAATTACACGCTCCCCTGCACGTCTCCGTCATCAGAGAGGCGTTGAGAGGTTAGTATATATAATAATAAATGGAAGGGAGGTGGAGCAAAACCACCAAGAGAAAAAAGGCCCGCTGAATCACTCAATCTATAGGTAGTTTGTACAGTTTTGTTACTGGCCTAACAAAACTACTACGTGAAGTTCGAAGCTTAACTTGTCTGACCACCCCATCCGAGCCCTCATACACCTCTAGGACCCTTGCAAGCGGCCATGTTGAGATAGGAGTGTTAGGTTCATCTAAAAGCACCAAGTCGCCAACCTTCAAATTTGGCGGATTGACAGTCCACTTTTGTTTCGGTTGTAGCAGTGGGAGATAATCACGTCTCCAACGATTCCAGAATGACTGAATGGTAGCTTGAAGCAACCGATAAGAAGGTGGAGAGAATTGTAGTAAGCTTAGGTCGGATTCAGGAGAAGCCATTAGTGGCCGACCTATTAAAAAATGTCCAGGCGTTAGTGCACTATAATCTGAAGGATCGCTAGACATAGGAGTAATCGGGCGAGAATTTAAGATTCCTTCAATACGAATCACCAAGGTCTGAAGAGCGACAAAGGTGGGAATTGTTGTTTAAGAACACGATTCAGATGGAATTTCGTGGACCGAACTACCCGTTCCCACAATCCGCCCTGATGGGGTGCTGCAGGAGGGTTGAAATTGAAGGTAATACCTCGTAGATTACAGAACTCCTCAACCTGTGGGGAGGGTTTTAACAGTTGCAGGAAGGCTTGTAAGGCCTTTCGCAAGAGAACTGATGCGCCCACAAAATTAGTACCACAATCTGAATACAACTGGGCAGGGCAACCTCGTCTAGCTATTAACTTGTTAAGGACATTGATAAACTCTGGGGTGCTTAAGCTCGTTGCGAGCTCTAGGTGAACTGCTTTGGAGGCAAAACACACAAATAAACAAAGATAAACCTTAAGTAGCGGAGCCTTTCGTAAATGCGAACTTCGAACAGTAAATGGGCCTGCAAAATCCATACCAGTATGGTAGAAAGGCGGCGCGGGGTTGACTCTAGCCGCTGGTAACTGCCCCATAAGGGGGGGGACGTGTGAAGGTCTACTTCTGAAACATGTAACGCATTTAAAGATACAAGTTCGAATGGCTTGTCTTGCAGATATAATCCAAAAACGCTGCGACAAGTGAAACAGAACCTGATTGAGTCCAGCATGAAGATGTGCTATATGATAATAGCGGATAAGAAGAGCAACCAAAGGATGTGCGTTGGGTAGCAGGATCGGATGCCGCTGCTGAACTACAGTTGAAAGAGCCAAGCGGCCGCCAACTCGAATTAGCCCACTGGGGTCTAAAAAGGGTGTCAACCGTCTAAGACTGACGGGCACCTGAGTTCCGTTTTGTAAGGCCCTTAATTCGGGACCAAAAGATTGGCGTTGGATATATAGACAGATACGGTCAACCACAACCTGGTAGGAAATAAACGTAGGACTGGTTTTGTAACGCCAGGTTAAGATAATCTTAACCACCTTAAGAAGTGTAGGCCAAGAGGATATAGCGGCAAATAAATTAATAGGCGCCGGCACAGCTGTGCACAACGGCTTAGCAGGTAAAGACACTTCTAATTCTTCCGGAGTAAACGAAGGAGTAGGGATATCAGAGGGCCAGTTAGAAGGAAAAGGAAGCCACTCAGGGCCGTGCCACCATAGTGCACTAGAGGATAACAGAGACATAGTAGTGCCTCTGGAGGCCAAGTCGGCAGGATTCTGACCTGAAGTAACGTGATGCCAAGTGGCCATGGGTACCCATTCTGAAATTTGGGCGACCCGATTGGCTGCAAAGGTCTTTAACTTGGGCGGCTCGATGGATATCCACCGTAAGACAATTTGAGAGTCAGTCCACAGATGTAGGTCACATATGTGAAGCGAACGTGACAATAACGTATAATAATGGTGGGTCAGTAAGGCCAACAAATGAGCGCCGCAGAGCTCCAGTCGCGGAATGGACTGGGTTTTAAGCGGAGCTACTCTAGTTTTAGATACCAGCAGAACGGGCGGGCCAGGAGAAGCAGATGCGCACAGATACAATACGGCTGCGTAGCCCCGTTTGGATGCGTCACAAAACCCATGAAGGGCTACAGGGTCCCTTGCAGACGTATGTGGCAAAGGCCGATTTATGAAGCAGCTAGAAACTAAGCTACAAGAGGAAAAGATAACAGACCATTCCTCAACAAGGTCAGACTCGAGAGGGGGGTCCCAATCCAAGGGTAAAACCCAAAGGCGCTGGATAAAGCACTTCGCTGTCATCGTAAAAGGAGACAACCAACCACATGGGTCAAAGATTTGAGCAATAGTAGATAAAATTCGACGTTTGGTCAATACCGAAGCAGGGCGAGACTTAAATTCCGCCGATATACTCAATGTATCTTGATTAGGATCCCAGTGTGTCCCAAGAAGAGCTATAGGAGATGCTACTTCCGCTACAGTGGTTATGCAATGGTCAGTTGGAAGTCCATCTAAAATAGATGGGTGGTTGGATACCCACTTGCGGAGTGTAAATCCGCCAGTGGCCAACAAGGCAATAACCTCATCACGCAAGGCAATAGCTTCTGAGAGAGTATATGCGCCAACGCAGATGTCATCAACAAAAACGCTGGGGGTGAGAGCTTCAGATGCCTTAGGGAACCCTGCAGACTCATCCTCTGCCAACTGGGCTAGAGTTCTCAACGCGAGATACGGAGCCGACCTGGTTCCATAGGTAACTGTAGTAAGAAGATATGTTTTCAAGGGTTGACCAGGATTATCGCGCCATAAAACGGCTTGATAGCACCAGTCATCTGGATGGACCTTAATTTGTCGAAACATTTGCATAATGTCACATGAAAACACATAAGGAAATCTACGAAAGAGCGTGATGATATCTGATAGTAGCGGTTGTAGTTTGGGGCCCGGATATAATAATTCATTGAGTGAAGTGCCCCCAGCTGGTCTAGCGCTGGCATCAAAGACCACTCTAATTTTTGAGGTGTCTCCGCGCTTCTTAAAAATCCCATGATGTGGAATGTAGTATGTGGGAGTTGAGGAAGTCTCAACCATGTGTCCCTGCTTAAGATAATCGCGCATAAAATCCACGTAAAGTTGTTTAAATTCGGGATCTCGAGTAAAACGTCTCTCTAAAGCGAGAAAACGAGTATAGGCTTGGCCGTGAGAACCCCGTAGAGATGAAGTATCTGCCTTAATGAAAGGCAGTCTTACTTGGTATTGCCCCGATTGGTGCCTTATAGTAGATGTGCGAAAATATTGTTCGCACTGTTCAGCTTCAGGGGGGACACGAGAAGGTGCAGCAGGTGGCTCTTCGGTAACCCAGAATTGCTCCATCAAGGCATGGAGCTCATTAGATGGAACTGCATGAAAGGCAGGTACCTTGTTGTCATATTCGACAGATGAAGTTGAACTAGATTCGGAGCATGATTGGAGTGTTGGGGCGGAGCCCATAATGATATAGCCAAACACTGATGGCATGGCTACTGGCAAATTTGGACCTGTAGGAACAGGTGGTTCACAAGTGAAAATCCGAGAAAATAACTCGGCGCCCAGTATACAGTCAATCCTCGATGGAGTATCGAAGGTGGGATCGGCCAGAATTAGATTCCTGGTGCGTTGACGCAACGCAGGGGAAATGTAGGTTTGAGGAGTAGGCTGTGTAAGTTTAGGTAATATAATAAACGGATGAGCCTCAGCAATTGTATAGTTACTTACACTCGAAATTGAAAGGGTACATGTTCCCTTTGCATTGGCCG
The DNA here is from genome assembly GCA_011037195.1 of Triatoma infestans. NCBI lineage: Eukaryota > Metazoa > Arthropoda > Insecta > Hemiptera > Reduviidae > Triatoma > Triatoma infestans. Next base: position 3,533 of record JAAEAF010001069.1, on the reverse strand, counting down.
AAGTAGGACCTCCCCCTTGAACAGTTACTTGTGCCTTAGAACGTTTGCAATTCAATAATTGCGCACAATGTTCTGAAATAAATGAGCCTCCGGCACCGGTATCAATCAAAGCCCTCACTACTCGATAGGCTCCAGTTGGAGTTCTTAAGGTTACCAAGGCAGTTGCTAGCAACACAGTATTGTTAGCAGGTGAAACAGCCGCTATTGGGACTGAAACCGGAGATGCCCTGTGATCAGACTGAGCTGTTGTTGCTGAGTGTGCTAAGGGGGGAGCCGGAGAAGTAGGCACGGAAGTCTTGGTTTTGGCTACAGTATTATTATTAGGTAGCCTAAAATGCAACAAGGTGTGATGTTGTTTATGGCAGACTCGACATGTAAAAGAAGAAGAGCAGCGATTTTTATGCTTGCCTAAACAATTGATGCATACTTTGTTGGATTTTACCCACTCGAAACGCTGCTTAGGGCTTTTTTGAGTGAAAGTGGGACAAGCTTGCAGTTTGTGCTCAGCAGAGTGACAAAGGTGGCAACTCTGTTGTGATGTGCGTGTTGTAGTGGCATAGGCAACCTTCTTAACACGAGTAGTGGGTCCCACCGAAGGACCTGGAGGGTGCACAGCTGGCTCTACAGCTTGTTTGATCTGTAGCTGATCATGCAAAAATTTAAGAAGCTCTGTAGGCTTTGGAAGAGCAGTAGCAGAATTAGAAGCGCGATGGTGGGCTTCAAACTTCATAGCAGTTGCTGAATCTAACTTGGATGTAAGTAATGTCATGACTATAGCAGAATGTTCATCCACCTCTGGCATTGCTACTAAGGCCTGATAATGTAATGACAGATGATCTAAGAAATCTTGATAACTGTCTATTGACTTAGAGGTCAGCTGAGGAAGCTTAAGCAGGGCTGTTGCATGATTGTAAGCCATGCGCCTAGGATTTTCGTAGCGATTCTTAAGTAATGTTAACGCTACAGGATACTGCTCAGCTCTGAATTCAAGATGAGAAATAAGTCGCTGTGCTTCCGGGGTTAGAGAATCTATAAGATACTGAAACTTTTGTAATACAGATAAGACTTCACTGGAATCTACGATTGAGGAAAATCGCGAAAAGAAGTTGGACCAGTCAGCTTGGTTGCCTGAAAATTTTGGAACTGACTGAGTGGGAAACCCAGCCGTAGAGGCACTTAAAGAAGACGCTGATATCGGCCCAGCAGAGGCCGAACCTATTATGGTGGAAGAGGCTAAGGGCTCAGAAGAGGCAATCAAGTTATCTAATTGTAAACATATGTTACCATACAAATCATCTATAGAGTTTAACCCTTCTTCCAATCGTTCCTCACTCAGGTCGGGCACCCTTTCAGAAGAGTGTTTATAGGGATCCAAGTCCGTCAATTTTTGTGTATAGTCCCTAGTAAGTGAAGTCAACAGGCGCTGATAGGTTGCGTTAGTAGCAGTACCGCTCCGTACGGCGTCATTCACATCGCCTTGAAACTTATTAAGACGGCGCAAGGCCGAGCGGCAAAGTCGTTCAAAAGCAACACCTGAAAGTTTAACAGGATTAGCCATGTTGAAGTGATATAACAAATATAACGAAAACCCAAATATCCGATATATAGAAGATGTAGTGTAAATTGGACCAAGGTATGAGCACAACTAAAGGTAAATAACTCCAATGAAAATAATTAAGAAGGGCGAGTCGCCAAAACACAAGTATATAAGATGTTAAAGTACCTTAAATGCCAATAATAGAAACAACCAAGTAATAACAATAGTTGTTTTATGTTGATGCGTAAATATCGATAATATATAGTACACAATTAAGATTCAAACGTACAGGCCAGTAACAAGAATTATGTAAAATAGCTTACTTCAAGAAATCCTACAAGTGGTTAAGCCAACAGCAATACTAAAATTCAAAAAATCAATTAATGAGTGATGATTATAGTGGCAGTATGTGGTATGGTTACTTAAAGAAATAACGGAACCACAGAAGACCAAATGGGCCAAGAATAAGAAGAAATTCTTCTAATGAATGCAGTAGGTGTGATTACATAAAAATAAAGTAACCAAAAGGGCCAAGAAGAAGCAAAAAACATCCTCTGGTAGTTGCAGTGTTACGTATTTGCGTGCTCGGTAGAGCTCATCCGGCACCACTAGATGGTTTCCGGGAACGTTTAGACCACTGCAGGAACTCCGTACGGAGACCATAGGCAGGTCTTGCTGTAAGGGATAGAAGGGTGGGGCAACAAGACAGAAAAGGCACCAATTCAAAAATAACAATAAGTTTATTGTTGAACACAGCGCCTCCCCAGTTCTTCCGCCTCACGTCCGAGCCCGAAAACGCACACTGACGAGTGGGTATGCCCTGGGAACTCCTCTGACTGCCTGAAGGACAGGCAATCCCTTCCAGGGCTGTCCACAGGTTGCTGATGAAGGATGATCTCACCTCCGACGGAGGACCAGCAGCGAAGCTGCAAAGCTGTTGGCATAAGAATAACTATGTAGGAACTGTGCAGGTGACAGGCGGAGCTGTATAGTCTCAACCTAGGTTGAGAGAAAATATAAGAGCACTAGGAGGGCTAATAAGAAAAGCTAAGGTTCGTATACGTGCCTTGAAGTTATTATAGTTCCGTACACCTCCTTTAATTAGAACTCGTTCTATCCAGTGTAGAGACCCCGTCTCTCCAGACTGTACAAGTGGGGGTTGCAGTGAATAGTCACTTAGCTTGGAATTAGATAAATGATTAGTGATCAAATAAATGTTGAGCTGAGACTGAAGGTATTGGCAAGAAAAAATAATATGAACTATTACCTTCAGGGCGATTGCAGTAATCGCTTAAACGGCTTCCGCCGACCTATATTAACACTTAATCATGAACAGAGTAGAGATATCAAGGAGAGGAAAGAATAGGAAAATTATCTTACTCTGAATGTAGATGATGTTAATATACGCCACGTGCATCCGCCAGATTTTGACTCTATTTAGGGTGGTGACTCCTATTATCACTGCTGAATAAGCTCTTACTGAGTGTGAGACTGTAAATTAGAGGTTTAACAGACTGCTAAGAAGAGTACCCACGTGGGGCAGCAACTGAACGGCGTAAAAAAGAGAACTGCGATCCAGCGATTTTATGATACGCCACCGAACTTAGCATACACTAGAAAATGTTATTTGAAGATAATTGTGCAATCTCACAAGATGATTCACGCAATATAAACGGCTTTATGTAAGATGTTCACTAAGAACGAAAAATGCAGTCTGGTTGGGCGTCACACCAGCTCCACGAGATAGAACGGAACTTGAGGTAGTGATAAGGTTACAACTACTAGGGCCCTGCCACTTAGCTAGGTGATTAGATTGAGAAACTGATACCCTGTGTTAAGGCTAGAACGTTACAACAGTGCTCTAGGTGACCAAAATTGTAAGTAACGTCCTGTCTCTTTTTGATGGGAGGGGCCTCTATCAATTCAAGACTGTCACTCAAACAGTTACGTATTTCGCTGCATTAAAACTCCCCTTAAACTCCAGAAATACGTAACA
>JAAEAF010001068.1:0-70314 GCA_011037195.1 Triatoma infestans | reverse complement strand
TGCCTTGGCCAACAATGTTAAGAATGACCTTATTAACTCCAGCCTTCACTCACCCGGCAACCAATTCATTCTTAGCGAAATATGTTGACGACCTCTTTCTGACTGTCAATTCAGACCACATTCCCTTAATACTTGACACATTTAATTCTTACCCAGTTTATTTTAGAAATAGAACATAACGACCAAATTTGTTCCTAGACATTCTGATAATACGATAGCCAGACCGAACATTCACATATGATTGGTACACTATACCTACTTACTCCGGCAGACTCGTATCCTTTCAAATCAGCCCTCACATCATAAAATCAATTCCATAAAAAACTTATACTACCGAGCTATTAACCTGTCTGCATCTCCATTCCAGAATGACAATACAACAAAACATATAACATTTGACTACAAAATTATTATTCAAATCACCTCATCCTCAAAACATTCCGTGAACTAAAAAACAACTTTTTAAAAACCACATTCCACACCATGCCCGAGCCATCCACATTCCATTTTTTCATCTACACAAACGCCATCTAATACAGAAATTACTTCATATCTTAAAGTCTGTCATTCCCAATCTCAAGATTGGTTTTCAACTGCTCCAAAACAAACTCAACAAAATTTACCCTAAACTTAAAGATCCCCCATTGAAACCTATGACCAAACAAAGGATTTGTAACAGGACAATGCATGCGTTAAATGGTAAGTTAACTAACTGTCGTGTTAAGAAAGTTAATGAAACTCGGCTAACAAAGCTGAAAGACATAATTACTCATAATAACGTAACTAAATAAGCAATAATCTTACAATGCTACAGTAGTTTACTATTATTATGAATGACCTTCTTTTTCAATTCATAATAAATATTAGACAAAAAAAAAATGAATGAATTTATGATTTTAAATTATAAATATTGAAGTAAAATAATAAAAGCATAAAACGGAAGATATTGTAGAGTAACTGTGTCGATATGTATATATGTATGTTGGCGTTCCAACAATAGAGAGTAATTGGTCACCCTAATTCCGTCTCACCGTATTTATTGTAAACAGCGAGTACAATGCTAGTCAAAACATTATTTCCATAGTTCCATAGAGTGGGGGATCCAAAGTAAGTTTTTATTTAGATGATAATGTTACCAAAAAAATTAAATGTTTGTAATATTTACATTCTGATTAGATTAGATATTAAATATTGTATATTTTTTTTTTTTCTAATACGATCATGTTATACACATCCATAGTCAACAGTTTATATATATAAAAGAAATGTGATAATTTCCTAATTTAGATGGACTGCATACAAACATATTGTGTATATAATATAACTACGTTGGATGTACTAAAGCAATATTAGGCAATTGCGGACTGTGATCTATTATAACGCGTAAACAGGGTTGCCCGATTGGATCTATTGGACTGAGAGTGGAACCATTGTTAATGAAAATATCGGTCAAGGCACCTTTTTTTTTTTTTATGGACTTTGGGGCGATTCAGGTTAAGAGGTTAATACATTAGTTCTCGGTTCGGAAAAGTTTAACAACACTAGTCATTTTTCTTGATTGTGACATTAAGAAATTAATTTGGTGATTTACTTTCTATTCAAGAGAAATGGAAGAAACATATAAAAATAATAATAACAATAAAAAAAAATTAAATCTGATTATTATAAGAGAGAGAGAGAGAGAGAGAGATAGAAAAGTAGTTGAGAATCGGCTGATAAAAAGTTGTAATAATTATCTGGTTTATATGTAAGAAATCAATTGAGATAATTCAGGTCTAATTTTGTTTTCATTAATTGTGGTTGCTGGCAGAAAAATCAATTGTATAATAATTAAATTTATTATTACATTTTAAAGTGAAAAACATTTGGGTTTTAATCAATTTATGTGATAACGGAAAAGAATAGCCACTGAGTGGTTAGCATATTGGACTCCCACGCGGAGGACCCGAGTTCGAGTCCAGCTGTGCTACCCATAAATTTTTTCTTCCTAGCAGCCTGTATAGCTCATTGTCCGGTGATGGACAGTGTTCTATAACGGCAGTCCACTGAGAAGGGTCCGGGTGCTAAATGACCATAGATATTAACGTGCCGTAAATTAAAAAAAAAAAAGTGATAAAAATAAATAAAAAGGGTACGTCTAAAATAATTGAAACGTCCCTTAGTCAATAAAACCAATAAAATGTTCTTCGAAAATTCCGATTTTAAAGAAAATAGGTTGATTTAATGTATCACTTTAATGAAGGGTTCCTTTAATTTTTTTTTGTTTTCTATTTCCTGGATAAAGATACCAACAAGTTACTTTAACATTGTGTATTACTAAACATTTGGCATCTTTCTATGAGCACTTTCTTCAATTATGTTATGAAGAAATTTGGTGAGGATCGGTCGAGAAAGAAACATTCAATTATGCCTACGTTTCCACAGAGTTTCCTTGCTTTTATCAATGCTTTAATAATAATAATAATAATAATACTTTGTTATGAATTAAATAAATAAATACAATTTACAAGTGTATATAAGTATTATACGGCTTGGATATTCCGTCAGCCGGAGTTAGATGTAAAAAAGAAAAAAAAAACACTAAAAGAAAGAAAACTAAAAAGAACACTAACCTTGAAAAAGTCAAATAAAAATAAATAAATAATAAATATAAATTAAAAATTGATATAAATAATAATAATAAATTATCTAAAAGAAAATGAAACTAATCCATTAATAGTTACCAAATTGTAATAAGGGAAATAAACTGAACTCACAAAAAAAAGAAAATGAATATAAAATGCATTAGGAAAAATCATTTACATAAGGAGACCTGCATACAAAATAAAATAAAACAAAAATAAATAAATAAATAAAATGAAATAAAAAAAATAAAAAATGGAAGATATTTAGAACACTGTAAAATGTAAAAACAAAGTATTAAATTTAATAAAATAAAAAGGAAACAATCAGAAATTAAATTCCTGAACCAGACTGTACCGATAATGCCAAACAGCCCGTGCACACCTGATAAGATCCTTGCAGTTTCGAGTGTTAAGCATATTGACGAGCTGAACCACAGTCAAAGTAGGATCCCCGAGATAACACACCCAGAATTCTGAAATTATAGGACATACAGCCAGAAAGTTCACACAGTCCTCCCTTCCTCTCAGGTTACACAAGGAACAGATTTCGAATTCTCTTTCAATCCAAGGAATATAATTCAGAAATAGTAATTCAGCCCTCATTTTGAAGAGCCAGCGCAATTCATTTAAATTGAGAACGTCCGAGTTAGACTCTTCAACAAAGGTGAACAATTTCACCTGAAGGTCCAATTGCTTGTAAAAGATAAAGCGGGAAGATTCTCTTGTGCACCTGTCAGACTCCTCCCGACATGCCAAACCTTTCTTTGCAATTAATGAAGTCATCTGAAATTTCCACAAAGACATATTATCAGCAGAGAAACTAAAATTACAACCATACTTTTGTGCAAGGTTGGACCAGCTTGCAAACCAAAACACCTTCCTATAGATGACCTCCATAACTAACACTCTTGAAAGACGGTGCCCAGGAAGATCCACTACTTTAGAAATATACGGGAAATGCAATTTTAAAGTAAAAATAAATAACAAACTCGTCTCCAAAAGGATCATATAATTTGGGGTAAATGAAAGAAGACCATAAAGTTTTTTAAGGAAAAACCTGGAATAACTTTTCCAACTCCTCATAATACTGAGATCCCCATATTTGAGTCGCATAACAAGCTATGGATCTGGAAACCGAACAAAATTGCTTTAATATAGTCCTTTAGTTATGAAATAATTTTTAAACATACCACATTTGTTTCATCGCAGAAATATAAAAAAAAAAAAAAAAAAAATTACTAATTACTTGACACAAATCATCTAGTTACTTTCAATATTTTCTTTAATAATTTTTTTTTTTTTTCAGCCAATTCAATTGCACTTGAATAACAATATTGTTGCATATCAGAACGGTGAATCAGAAAGTTTGTGAAGACTGGCCGCTCAATTTGGAAGAAAGAAGAGCCTATATTTGACATGAAACTTACACTAAAATTTATCTTGATAGGGCTAATTTTTAATTTGAGCTAAAAACAAAATGAGCAAAATTAAATGACCCCAAAAAATTAATAATAGATACTTTTTTGCTTTCTATTTTACGAAAAACAAGTCGCAAATGATACGTTTTTCTTCTTAACTATCATCAAAACGGATGAAGATTAAGAAATATTTTAATTTAAATCATCTTGAAGAGCAATATTTAATGAACTGCTAGTTTTTTAAAAGTAAATTTGAGTGTTTCCTTAAAAATATAACTTCAAAGAGAATTGAAAAACAATGGAAATATTAAAAAGTGGTGAATAAAGTAGAAAGTAGAAGCCTGGTAGTAGATTCAATCTAAGTTTATAAAATTTCTTAATTGTAAAAAACAACCGCATTAATATTTCTATTAAAACAGATTTCACTTTATGTCATGGTCTGATAATATTTATTATTCAAATATTAAATAAATTGCTGATTGCATAATAGATAATTGGAAACAATGTTGCTAAAATCGATTCTTTTCCATTTTAACCTTAAAAAAAAAAAAAGTGATGCTATTTCAGACAAATACCATTTCATCTTCCTCTATATAGATAAGAAATTTTGGAAATAAAAATTGGAGTAAGAAAAATCTGCCATGAAAAACACTTATACAACTTTCTCTTACTGTTGTCAATAGTTTAAAGTTTACATATTTTTCCACACATAAATATAGGGGAGGGGGGAGATATGTACCTAACCAGGCGACTAGTATAAATGATGACATTGTAGTCTCAATTTTTCTAGGAAAACGTTTGAATTTATGGAGTTAGTATTCAAAGTTTAAAGGAAATCACAGTCAGTTTTCGAGAAAATTTCAAAAAAACCGCAAAAATCTATTCTGTAAACTCGTAACTTCCGCTGAACCAATTTTCATCAAAGCTAGAATTCTAGCAATTTTTCTAATATATTAATAATATATAAATGGTAGAACCATACGTTGTACTTAAAATGATATTTTAGACCCATAAAGTCCATAAAAGTCCATAAGTCCATTAAGAAAATCAATATTCCCCGGGAAAAATGTTTCTCAAAAAAAAAAAAAAATCCGGTGTGAAACACTCACACAACCTTCACTTACTCCATTTTTCAAAATTATACCTAATTGATAAAATTCTATTTTATTAAATTTTCATTTTATTTTAGTTTGTGTACCAAATTTGATGAAATTCCCATGGAGTTTCTGGAAAACTGAATAAAATGTTCAATAAAAAAACCTTTACTTCCTGTTTACTAATTTTCTTCAAAAACTCGTAATTTTGGCCATCTATTAATTTCTAATTAATTTTGTTTTTGGATGCTAGAATAGTAATAATCAACATAACCCCATCTCTACCCCCAAAAGCCCCTTTAAATGACTTCATCAGGAGTAATGTTTCGGATAAAAGTTGTAGCTCTTTATATGTGTAATTCACATTCCTAGTTTAAAGAAAATCGTTGGAGCCGTTTTTGCAAGAAAATATCAGAAAACTGAAAAATACATTTCATTAAAAATGCGCTTCCGGTCATCTGATTTTCTTCAAACTTGGAATTTCAACAACACATTTAATTCTAATTAATATTATTTAGATGATTAGAATTGTATAGTAAACTGAAATAGCACTTTAGAGTACAACCTTCCACCCCGTCCCATAAAAGTGCCATTAAATGCATTTTCCTAGGAGAAATGTTTCAAATAAAAATTGTAGATCGTTGTAAAAGTGTAGTTGAGATATCAAGTTTGATGAAAATCGTTGGAGAAAATGGGAAAGAAGTGAAAAAAAAATTTTGTAAAGTGGTACTTCCGGTAGAGGAATTTTGACCGCTACCTACTGCCGGATCCCATGGTGATACCAAACGTAATATCAAATTTGAGCATTCTGCGATTTTTCTTTTTTGAGCTATGCTGTTCACATACACACGCACGCACACAAACCATTTGCTAAAAACCACTTTTTTGGACACAGGGAACCTCAAAACGAATATTTCCGATGAAAACTCGGTATCGAAAATTTGACACGATTACAATACTTCCTCTTACTAGGAGTAACAGGAAGTAAAAAAAAATGCAATAAAGCCTCACTTCCGGCCTGAGTGGTGATAGTAACTAAACGGAACACTAAGTTTTGAGCATTCTACGAATTTTCACTTTTGAGAAATTTCTGTCACATACAACACACAAACGCAAACATTTTTTCCTATTCAGAGGCCTGATAAAATCATGTATTTCCGGTGAAAACTGGATTTTGATTATTTTTTTTTCATTAAATTTTTTTAATTGTTGGGGTTAATGAGAATTTAGAACTCTTTTGCAAACCAGGTGACACGATTTAATATTGCTGCAAAAAACAAATATTTTTCACCCTTGAATTGTTTACTAAACACCTAATTAAAATCAATATTACGAATAAATAAATATGATTGATAGCTAGACATCAGACTTGGGTGGTTTTTATGGCCTACAACTTCAGCATAGAAGTGATGACAATCAGGTTAGTAGACGTAAGTTTAACATCGATGTAACGGCAAGAGAGAGAACACAGACCCGATCGAGAGAAAAAAGGCCCTCTGTGGTACTCTCTCACTTAAGCAGGCTAGAGTGGGGAGAACCTGTATATAAGCCAGTAAGAGAGCTAGACATATATCTATCAATCAGATTCAACCATATACATCGCATGGTGTCATATCTCTACTCCACCCTTTTATTTATAAAAAATCATTACAAGTGCCAGTGCAGTTGGTGTTAGCTATAGCTATATGATGTAACGCAAAGAGAGAGAGAACACAGGCCCTGATCGAGAAGAAAAAAAAGGACCTCATTGGTACGTCTCCCTTAGCAGGAAGGGTGGGAGAACCTGTATATAAGCCAGTGATGAGATGTTAGACTACGTATAGATATCAATCAGATTCAAACCATTATACATCGCATGTGTCATATCTATACTCCACCTTTTCTTTATAAAAATCATTACAAAGGCAGTGCAGTTTGTGTTAGTGTGGTATGCTAATGATTGTAACGGAAGAGAGATGGAGAAAACACGGCCCGCCGGGACACGAATGAAGGAAAAAGGCCCTCTCGGGTACTCTCTCACTTAAGCAGGCTAGGGTGGGGAGAGTGGGGAGAACCTGTATATAAGCCAGTAAGAGAGCTAGACATATATCTATCAATCAGATTCAACCATATACATCGCATCGTGTCATATCTCTACTCCCACCTTTTATTTTATAAAAATCATTACAAGTGCAGTGCAGTTTGTGTTAGCTTATAGCTATATGATGTAACGGCAAGAGAGAGAGAACACAGGCCCGATCGAGAGAAAAAAGGACCTCCCTGGTACTCTCTCACTTAAGCAGGCTAGGGTGGGGAGAACCTGTATATAAGCCAGTGAGAGATTTAGACATACGTATATCTATCAATCAGATTCAACCATATACATCGCATCGTGTCATATCTCTACTCCCACCTTTTATTTTATAAAAATCATTACAAGTGCAGTGCAGTTTGTGTTAGCTTATAGCTATATGATGTAACGGCAAGAGAGAGAGAACACAGGCCCGACCGAGAGAAAAAAGGCCCTCTCTGGTACTCTCTCACTTAAGCAGGCTAGTGTGGGGAGAACCTGTATATAAGCTAGTGAGAGATTTAGACATACGTATATCTATCAATCAGATTCAACCATATACATCGCATCGTGTCATATCTTTACTCCCACCTTTTATTTTATAAAAATCATTACAAGTGCAGTGCAGTTTCTGTTAGCTTATAGCTATATGATGTAACGGCAAGAGAAAGAACACAGGCTCGGTCGAGAGAGATAAAAGGACCTCCCTGGTACTCTCTGGCTTAAGCAGGCTAGAGTGGGGAGAACCTGTATATAAGCCAGTGAGAGACCTAGACAGATATCTATCAGATTCAACCATATACATCGCATCGTGTCATATCTCTACTCCCACCTTTTATTTTATAAAAATCATTACAAGTGCAGTGCAGTTTGTGTAAGCTTATAGCTATATTATAACAGTATCTTCATGTCTCGTCCAATTCATCAATCCCAATTTCTCTCCTCATCAACTCCATTATATCACAAAGATCCCACAAAAACTACTAAAAATCAATCCCACCCCCCAATTTTGAATAAAAATATAAAGTCCAGCAAAAAAAAAAAAAGACATGCTTTTGATTAATGCAATTACTTTCCTCAAAACTCAATTATATTAATAATGCATTTAATATTATATAGCTATCAGAGCAGAAAATTGTACTAAAATTGTAGTTTAAAAGTTGTAACTTATGAACTGAAAAACTTAAAAACAATAAATAGATATTTGACATTTCATTTATTTAAAATAAATAAATAAATAAACTACTTTAAATTTCATTTCCTAAAATTGACCGTGACTTAGTGAAAAATACGTATGAGGAAGAAAACCTGAAAATTCTTATACAATTATAATTTTTTTTTTACAGAACATTATTTACCAACAACCGTAGCAAGATCTCCGGAGTTACTTGTTAATTAGTATATTATAAAAATAAATATTTAATTTATTTACTGTCTCTCATTTACAGTAGTGGTTTTATATATAATATATAAATAAAGAGAGAGATGACGTATCTTCAAGAACGATAACGTCTTTAGATAACAGTAATTATTGTCAGGAAATAAGAATATTACGGGGGGGACAACTTTATCTTTCTATTCACTTAACAGTTTTTTTTCTATTATTCAAGAATGCCAAAATTAGAATTAAATATAATCAGCTATGGAAAAAAAAAAATCATTTTTAAATTCATTATAATTTTGTTTTAAAACGAAATTTTCAATTCTGAAAGCAGTGGAAAGCGGGACATCTAATACGGTGTGATGTTAATAACCAAGGGCTTCATTTTAAATACAAAAATGTTGTCCTGTTTTTTTATTCCTGAATTTCATAAAAATAATTAAATCACCATTTTTTTCAGTGGATTTATACATTTTTTTCAATGAAATTAAACATTTTTACTTTCTCTTATTCCTAGTACTGTGTGTGTCTCTCTCTCTCTCTCTCTCAGTGTGTGTCTGTGTGCATGTTAAGAGAATATCTCAAAAGCGAAAAGTGGCAGGAAGTACAAACTTGATATTTGGTTTAGGCATACTATTGAAGCAGACATGAAGATTTCGGGCAAAAAATCCATCACCGGAAGTGCGTCTTTACGGAATGTTTTTTTTATTTCTGTCTTCGTGATTTTTTCGAATATCTACACACATACAAATACCTATCACTTTTATTTGAAATATTTTTCTGAAAAAATTGATATTACAGGCGATATTGAAGGACTGTTAGATAGTTTAAAATTAAATTTGCTTTTTAGATTTAAGAATAGAGCGCCCCACATAGTACTGGCCGCTCACGTATACAATTAAAATGCCCACCACCATTTTTATGGCCAGCCAGCTAGCTAAACATTATTACGCTACCATTTTAAGGAAAATTTCTTAGTTTAATTGTATTAATTAGAGTAAGAGAAAGGTCATAAGGTCATGTGAGTGTTTCACACCCTATTTTTTTTCGAATAAATTTTTTTTTTTTTTTTTAACTTGTTAAGATTAATTTACTGGTATATATAATTTGAATACCATAAATCTGGTAAAATACCATTTTATTTATTGCAATTAGTAAAACTGTAATTGACAAATTCTTCAAAGTTGTTTTATTAAACGTTTAATTGGCTAATACCTATTAATATAGGTGTTAAGATTTATTATACCTCATGATGAAGGGCCAAAGCTCGTCAGTGGGTAATTTTGATGAGGGTGGGCACGTGATAACCACGCGGCGGTTCAGACTTTCGCTACCCTAGGCATCCCTATGAAGTGGATTTGGCGTCCTGCTACCATCCAGCAGAGACAGGTGTGCACGACTATTTAGGTTTAGCCTACTCAGTTAAACAATAGCAACACATCAGCGAAATTACAGATTTCAAAATTTCATTTCGATTTGCTAAACTTAATCGTGTGTTCTCAACCCAATTATTAACTTGAATTTTCGATCTGGTTTACCGCATTCACTCCGAGATCTAATTATTAATAGTATGACTTATTGATGAATTATTAATTATGAATTATTGATGTATTTCTTTGGTCGTAAAGGTACAAATGGCAGGAAAAAGCATGTGTATGCATCTCTAATGGTGGAGGCCAGTTCGAGCAAGATCTGTAATTAATGAGGAGTAAAATTTATAAAAGAATAGTACTTTTCTTCTTATTCAATCAAAAACACCGTTATAATATCATTTTGAAATTTCTTATAGGAATCATGTTTTCATTCATAACTTGTAAAATATCGCTCGAAGAAAAAAACCGTTCAAGTAAATTTTTCTTACAAAAAATAGAGGAATCTATTTCTTAACTAAAAACCACACCTCCCTATTTGAAAAAATGAAGTTGCTGCCTGTATCTCGCTTCTCGAAGCACCAAAACAAATTTGCAAATTAAATTTGGATTTCTAACAAAAAACTACGGGGACACGTATTTTTTAGTTTTTTTCTAGATATCTTAGTTTCCGAGAAAAAGTCGTATCCATATACCTTGGGACACCATATATATATACATATTTACATTTTATATGTATATATAAAGATATATATATATCTTTGATTATACTGAACATATTCATTTTGAACAAATTGAACAATAAAAGCATTAAAGTATACCTTAACATTTTACAGATTAACCACACTTCACTACAGTTTCCCTAGTTCTCCACCAAAAGGCAAATTACCAAAAATTGGCAGGTATCTTTGCCATTATTAAAAAATGTACAATACTAGAGCATAACATATATGTACGTATCCTCTATTGAAATTGATATTTAGGTAATACCTAATTATATACATACTTTCATTTTTTTTTTTTTTTACTTATTTATTTTTAATTTAAATAAATGAAAATGTTGTAAAGTGAAATTAATGATGTTTAAACTTACGCCTAGCTAAGTGGGAAGATTTACACTTTCTCCTACATGCAATACAAAGAGAGAGTATCTCTTAATTTTGTGTTCCTTTAAAACACTCGATTGAAATTTATTAAAATAAACTTATAAATAAAAAACATCTAGTTATAACTCACAAGACTTTCTCTTTTATTTCTCATAATTTTAATTGAAAACAAATTGTCTACATCATGAAATTTTACTTAAAAAAATGTTATCCTAATATTATATAAATGGTAGAGCCATACTTTTTACAAAAATATTTTGAGGATAACCGGATACTAATAATAATAATAATAATATAATATATTTGCATCCAGTTCTTTAAATTCCATTTTTACTTTCACTTGCTGCTGTTAAGAAAAAGTGATCGTGTCAAATATTCGATATCGAATGTTCAGCAGAAATACATGTTTTAATGTGTTTTGAAGATCAAAAAATCTCGTGTGAAACATTTACACAACTTTCTCTTACTCCAGTTCTCAAAATTAATATTGACAAATTTAATATCAGAGCTATTTTCCGTTGTAGCCTGCTTCAACGGAAAGCCATCTATTATTTCTAATTAATTTTGTTTGAATGATAGAATTGTATAATCAACTATGATTAGAGAAAAAACATAACCCCACTCCTCCCTTAAAAGTGTCCTTAAATAAATTTTCCCAGAAAAATATTTTAAATAAAAGTTGTACATCTTTGTATGTTTAGTTTATATACGAAGTTTCAAGAAAATCGTCGGAGCCATTTTTGAGAAAAATTAGTGAAAAAATCATTTGGAAAAGTAGTAAAGTAAACGCACTTCCGGTTATCCGATATTTTTCAAACTCGGAATTTCGACAACATATTCAATTGTAATTAACATTTTTTAGATGATAGAATTGTCTAATAAAATCAAATAGCACTTTAGATGAAAACCTTACTAGGAGTAAGAGAAAGTAAAAAGTGATTTCTAGAAATTGATCTGTGCGTGTGTTTGGGTGTCCGTGTGCGTGTGTGTGTTTAGCAATTTAAAAAGAGAAAATTGCGATTGTTCAAAAATTGATATCGAATTTATTTGCTATAAGGGACTAAGGGTAATAAGATTTTCATCAAAATCGGTCAATCGGAAGTGTGTTCGGGTGTCAGTGTGTGTGTGTGTATGTGTGTGCGCGTAGCAAACTTAAAAAGAGAAAATTGCGATTGTTCAAAAATTGATATCGAATTTATTTGCTATAAGGGACTAAGGGTAATAAGATTTTCATCAAAATCGGTCAACAGGGAAATACCACTTTACTGACGCATTTTTCAGGTTTTGCCGATTTTCTTGAAACCCCAGCTCCAAGGATTTTCTTTATAATGGTATTCAAATCGTCAGGCCTTATAATTATAACGAAATGTTTATACGGCAATGGCCAGAGAAGTTTTACTTTTAAAGAAATAATAATACTTTATTGCTCTACGTTTCGGGCACGATTGATGCCCTTCTTCAGAAGTTTTTTTTTAATCTTATTTGTTGTAAATCTATGTTCTTTTTCTTCTTTACAATACTTTGTCATATGTATCTTTACTTTAATAAAGTTTGCAGAGCTCCTGAATAAGGGCATCAATGGTACGCAGGAAACGTAGAGCAATAAAGAATTTCTTAAAAAAGCTCCATTGGCCATTGCCTGATCTGACATGATTTTCTCTAAACTTTGATACATACAAATAGTACATATATGCAGGTCTACCACTTTTATGGGAAACTTTTATCAGGGAAACCTCAATTAAAATGGTTTTAGAGAAGGAGAGTGGTAAAAAGATACCGTTTCTTAACCGGTTTCTCTGATGATTTTTTTTTAAAGAGTCGCGAAAGTTATAGAAGATTTGGAATTTAAAATCTTCTAAAACATAAGTTTTAATTTTCATTCATAGTTTAGAAAAATATAATTAAATTCATTCCTACATTTATGTAGTAGTAGAAGTTTGTCACAAATATTGCCAAAGTTACATTTAGATCTAACTTTGTCTTACTTACTGTAACAATTCCACTATAGTACCACCTGTGCCTACAGTAGTAGCAAAACTATATCGCAAAACTACAGCTAGAACAATCATCATGTTATTGTCTCTAGAATACTAACTAAGTTAACGGTAAATTATTATCTCATACAAAGTAAACATCTATCTTGTAAAGTAATGAATCCAAAATTACATGCAGATAGTTTCCACAAAAGTTAACAATTTTATAAAAGCAAATAAATTCAAGACAATTTTTTGCTCTTCTTCAAGTAGTTGGAAATGATTATACAATTTCATATTGAAAATTAGTTCGCTTTCAATTGGTGAAACTTCGTTGCATACATGGAAACTAAGTGCACTTTATTGGATGAAATTACGTGAACTAAGTACACTTTACTAAGTGCAAAAAAAAAAAAATGGATGAACTGAAAATGAAAAACTGCAGAAATATTCAAAAAAGTAAAATCGAATATTTCTGATTTGCTTCTAAATTTTCTGAAAACAGGTCAGATAAATGTTTTAATTCAATTTAAATTAAAAAAAACAAATTAAATTAAAACAAACAAGGCCGGCAGTGCACTGAGAAGGCTCCGGGCGCAAATGACCACAGATGTTGAGACGCCTTAAATAAATTAAAAAAAAAAAAATGAATTAGGAAAAACCAAATAATAATAATAATGTGTAATAATAACTTAATTATTATATGTCCTTATAATACTTTCAATAAATATACTAATTTCAGTAAATAGGTAAATATAATGTATTAGTATATACATTAGTAATAAGTATATATATATATATTATATATATATTAGGGCACAATAGATCTTTCAGGTCGCAGTGCGATAATCCCCTACAACAATATATATATTAATAAGTATAAATAATAGTAATAAGTATATAGGTATTATTTTTCATGTTTTTTATGGGGCGTTAATAAGCATTAGCAGTAATCGCAGCTCATCCGAGGGAGGAGTTCTCTATCCATCACCAGACAGACGGTAACAGCTACGGAGAGAAAATCTAAGGCCCACGCTGCTGAGTTGAATGCTGGGGCTTCCGAAACTAGTGCGCTACCATTGAGCTAATCCCGCCTTCCAACTATTAGAATTGACGAAAGATTAACAATGTATTTAAAACATATGGTAGATGTGAGAAGGAAAGTATTGGAGTTAATTTAAGAGGGTAAAGAAATAAATAGTAATGTGCTGAACCCTGATATAATGAGTAGAAACACAAACTGCAAGGACTTTACACTGTTGAATGATATTTGAGAACAAGGTAACGAGAGCGTAATTAAGAGAGAGACAGACTGGCTGAGTATTAGAAAGTACATAGAACGATGTTGACTGACTGGTGTCATTAACTGTTCTAAAACTGTTCTCCTGTAGGGCTTGCACGCCTCAATTTATATGGAATTCTCCTTCCCTAGTTTTGCCTTGGTGGGGAGTAATTACCTTCTTCGGTTTCTATGAATCTTTAATGATTCGGATCCCATTATAAATACGCATAATTTGATTTTTTTTTATTGGTTGTAAATTTACGGAACTTCTAAACTAAACGAAGGCAATGCAGATTTAATCGTTCGGTTGTACTGTACACGAATTTGTAAAATTCCCAAGTATCATTTGTCGCCCGTTGCAAAGGTATAGAGAATTTCGATACTGCAGTAAGACGACACGGCGGTGGAAATTTTCATAAAACGACCACAAGAGAAGACTTTTACCTTAGATGCCCTGAGAAATCAATTTTTAACAGCGAGAGATTAGTAAAATGTTTTATTTGAAGCCTCTGGGAGGGAATCAGGTGTCTAAACAATCTCATCGAAAGTACTTGAGGGAGTATTTTAAATTTTTTTTTTATTTAAGGCGTCTCAAACATCTGTGGTTATTTGCGCCCGGAGCCTTCTCAGTGCACTACCGGCCTCCGGACAGTGTTCTCTCGTTATAGACAACACTGTCCATCACCGGATAGTGAGCTGTAGAGGCTCCTAGGAAGAGAAAATCTACGGGTAGCACGGCAGGATTCGAATCCTTGATCTCTGCGTTGCTAGTCCAGCGCGCTACCACTGAGCTAATCCCTTCCCTGAGGGAGTTTGATTTATACATTCCTACTTATCCGTTTGAAAACCGAACATGCCTCACCATCACATACCGGCGCGGTTTGAATGGGCAAACTTCAGGATACTGAGAAGATATTGGGAAGTTGTACTTTTCAGTGTCGAGTCAAGATGTTGCTTGTCTAAGGATGATAACAAACGCGTTAAAATGTAGATAACTTAGATTGAACCTCAATTCACATAGTTTGTAATTACTTGCATTGGCAGAGGCATGACATGGTCTGAGCTGGAATAACAGAACATTTTCGTACTCACATATTTTTCAAAAGGACTAACAAGAGAGATGAAATTATTGGGAATAGGTCTGTGATACGGGAAATTTCATTGGGCGTCCGTTTGTCTTCGTGGATAATAATGTTCGCCCTCAATGTTCTTTTTAGAAGTGCAACATCTTGGTATCATCCACTTAATCATCTACTTAAAGCCGCCTAAACAATCACTATTCTTATCCTAGAAGTAGCAGGGAACTATCGATTGCGTTTATTCGCCAAGGGTCGAAATTCCATTCGAATGAGGTAGCTGCTACTTTTGTTTTAAGCATGTATCAACCACTGTGTTGATATTCAAAAATCTAGAGAGGGTGTTTTGCCAGACACTCAAATTCGCCATAACATATTAAATAAAAAGAAACTTTCCTCAAACCAGTCATTATTAATTTAATTATTATTATTTTTTTTTTTTTAGAACAATGTAAAATTTTTGTGTCTTTTGTTCAAAGTTTTGTTTCTTTTACTTAATACTGTATCATAAGTAAATATAAATATAGCGTTTTTTAAAAAATGAATGGTTAATTACGTTTACGATATTTTTGAAAATTCCTTAGCAAGTTCTAAATAGTTTCCTGTAAGAGACTGTAGAGCAATAAAAGGTCAAAGGTTAAATCTACCTTGAAATAATGTTCTCGTAAACTAGTGAATAATAATGGGAGACGATTTTCATTCAATTAACAACAATGGATTACCACCGTCGAATTTAACATTATCACAGTAGTAAATATTTAATTAAATTAATACAGGTCTTCTTAAACGTCTTTAGTTTACAAAATAGATTAATTATTCTTTTTACGAATTTATTTAATTAAAATAATATCTAGTCACGTATATTATAGTCATTCTTCTTAATCGCATATATTATATATTTTATTTCCTTCACTTACCTTAACCAAATGTATTTGTTCTGTGTTCCATCTTTTTTTTCTTTTCTTTCGTTATACCATAATTCTTTCTTGGCAATCTACTTAATGGTATTATTTTTAGCTTGAACGTTTCTTCTATATCATGTTGCTACAATTTCCATATACATATTAAATTTAAATAATATTAATATATCTTCTTTTTATTTCTTTATTTGTTTGAAAACTATGTTTGTATAGGTATATGTACATTAAGTAAATTGTATTTTCAAGAAAACATATTAATTATGATAATTAGTCTGGTTTATTGTTGTATCGTATAAATGTATTTCAAACATATTGGTTGATATCCAAACATATTAGTATCCAAACAGATTACATAGATGTAAGAATTATCATCGTCAATTCCAAGGATATCGATTTAATTGACGCGAACAGGGATGCTTTCTGGTCATGGGACTCCATAAATATTCACATAAAAAAAAAGATTCTCAAGAGAATGGGATAGGACACCAGATTTAATCATCTTGATACACAACAATTACAAATAAAACAATAAGATCTGGTCTATACATTTATAATTAGTTTTTTTTTTTTATTGTTGTAAGTGTAAATATTGTAATTATCACCGGAAGTTAAGTTTTCACCGGAAATACTTATTTTGTAGTCTCCTAGGGACGAAAAAAAAAAATTATTAGCGAATGATCTGTTTATGTCTGGGTATGTTTTTGTTTGAAAAAAATCTGAAACACTCACACACAACTTTCTCTTACTCCAGTACTCAAAATTATAATTGACAAATTTTATAGTTTGTGTATCAAATTTAATGAAATTCATCGAAAACTGAAAAAAACTGTTCAGTAATTGCGCACTTGCGTTTTTACCAATTTTCTTGAAACTAGGAATTTTAGCCATCTATTTACTTCTAATTAAGTTTGTTTGGATAATAGAATTGTATGATCAACTATTACAGAACTTTAGAGAAAAATATAACCCCACCCCTACTCAAAAAATGCCCTTAAATCAGCTTTCCCAGAGAAATTTTTCAAATAAAAATTGTAGTTCCTTGTTTGTGCAGTTTATATGGATGTTTCAAGAAAAATCGTTGGCGCTATTTTTGAGAAAATCACAAAAAAGTGAAAAAATTATTTAATAAACTGGTAAAGTAAACGCATTTTCCGGTCATCCGATTTTTTTCGAACTAGGAATTTCAACAACATTATTTAATTCTAATTAACATTATTTAGTTGACAGAATTGCTTAATAAACTGAAATAGCACTTTAGATAAAAACCTAACCCTACCTCTCCCCAAAAAGTGCCCTTAAATGAATTTTACTGGAGAAATGTTCCCAAAAAAAAGTTGTAGCTCTTTGTATGGTAGTTGATATACCAAGTTTAAAGAAAATCGTCGTAGCCATTTTTAAGAAAACCGCAAAAACTTGAAAAAAAAAAAAATTAGTAAAGTGGTAAAGTGGTTGAGGAATTTTGACAGATAACGTACCGTCAGATCCCATGGTGATATCTAAACGGAATATCAAGTTTCAACTTTTTATGGTTTCTCTTTTTTAAGTTATGCTGTTTAAATATGTACACCACACACACACACACACACACACACACACACACACACAGAGACCATTTGCCAAAAACCACTTTTTGGACTCAGGGGACCTCAAAACGGATATTTTTGGTGAAAACTCGATATCGACAATTTGACACGATTACAATACTTCCTCTTACTAGGGATTAAGAGAAAGAAAAATATCTCAAAAATGAACAATCGCAAGTACCTCAAAGTTGATATTATTCCGTTTAGGTATCGCCACCGTAACACACAAAAATCGATCAAAATCCATCGATTAGAGATACAAATTTACTAATTAGTTATTGAGTTTATCATGATTTTCTCACAATGGTGCTTCTTCCGTCTAGCTTCTTTAAATGCCCTCTTGGTTTGCCATGCCCATGAGAAAACACGTCAAGGCGAAGCTTATTTCTGCTCAGACACAACTTAGCCTGCATCAGTCCTGTGAGAGTTCTGCAGAGCAATGTTCCCTTGACTTCCTCTTCATTTCTGAGCACTAATTGAAGAAATCGGTCGCTATTCAACAAAAGATCTGGCCCCATTAGGGAGATTTACTGTGCCTTTCTTTGCCAGGATTTCGGCCATCTCGTAACCTTACACCCAACATGCCCTGGCACCAGTATAGGGTAACTTTGTTACTATTTCCCAGATCATGGCAGTTCGATACTTTTTTCGATTGATAACACATGAACCCATTGCTTTAAAGGTTATTTCCTGGTTCTGATATTGCTTTAAAGTTTCTGATAATTCTTGCCCACTCTGAACTGGGCACATCTTCATATTACGTGGATTACCGTCTAGAAGATTTTGAAAAACTGCATATAGGTTCAGAGTGTTTGGTTTTTACAATTCAGCTCCAGTCCCTTCAGAGTTCCTCGACCTATATGTAATATAATAGGGAATAGAAAATTTACTTCTCTAATTACATTCCAGAAAATTAACATTGAAATTTGATAGAAGCACGATGTCATCCGCTATCCTGGACTGTACACGATAAAAGACTAAACCTGGAGCCCCAAAAAGACTATTGGTCAGCAGTTCTCGACTTTCACGACAAAGAAAAGACTGTTCTAATTTGTTAAAAAATCCATTTAATGATAGAAAAAATTTCATTACATTATTTTTCTATAGATTGCGAATTTTCAAATTTAACAATTATATTAATATATATAAAAAAAAAAACAATATGTGTAGTCACTAGGAGGTAATATGGATCCGGCCAAAGTAATGGTATATGAAATGAATAATACACATAAAGGAACAAAACTGTAAATGGACAGGTGAAAAGGGAGAGAAAGACTAACTGTATGGAAAATTATTAAGGATGCTGAATGGACCGGCAAGCACACTAAACATAACAACGAAACGAAATGAACCGAATAGAGTGAAAAGAGTAGAAACATAACGAAACAAAGCAAGCCAGTGGCTCCATTGTTTTAGAAAACCTCAACCCTTAAATGACCTGTACGCTTCTATGTTCTTCAGCAATTTTCTATGCAACTAACTTTATAACAACATTCCATAAATATAATTTATATTTAAGTTTAGCGTTACTATCCTTTTTTTCATTTATAATTACGTCTTTTTTTTTCTCACTTTTTATTTCATTATAAAATGCAAAAAAAATCAAAATAGTTATTTATTTTTTTTAATTACATACAATAGAGAATAAAGCTGAATAAAGCTGTTTTTATTAACAAAAAAAAAAATAAAAATGCAAACTTAAATTGAGTAAAATGTAATTACTTGAAATTCAGTTGAATAAAAAATTTAGTTGGGAAAAATTCCAAAGACAAATGTAGTGGAAGAAAGAAATGAAAGAAAATGATAGTTTTGAAAAATAGTTTAGAATATTTTATAGTTTGAAAAATAGAATTTTGTTAATATTTTAAATGTATCTTAGTGCAGCTAAAAGAGCCAGGTACTATAATTTAAGGTCATTGCTATAAGAGACGAAAGCTCAAGAATCCGTTAAATTAATACAATGCCACTTGGCCAATTGGTTTGTAAGAGAAGGCATTCCTCCAAGGCAGTCTGCATTCTGCTTTTAAAGCCAGAAGACTTGCTTCAGGAATCGCTCTCTAAAAATCAATGCCACTTTAAGTTAAAACATAAGAGCTTTGTATTTAATCTAGATAAATACTTAATTTCATAAACATAATAGTTTGTTGTAGACACAGAAGCAGAACACTTGTTTTTCGCTCTCTTAGCATCATTTCATATTAATAAGTTAATAATTTCCTTGCAAATAACTTGTAGTTATTATTTTAATAGAATATATTTATTGTTAGCAGTGGTGACTACTTTCTTATTACTGATACTTCACTCTCTTAAACATATATACTTACAAGCCCTTTTACTAAACCGCTCGTGCTACACAAGCTACCACTACACTACAACACATCACACCAATTACATTTCACAAAGAAGCTATTCTTTCCATCTCAGAGTTTCCACAATTACGTACTGAATTAGAAGCCGGAATATTAACTGTATTAACAGAGTCATTGGTATGAGATGGTGCTGACATTGCATTCCGTCAGTTATAGCCAGGGAATTAATAATAAAAAACAGATATTATAATGCTAATAATTGAAACCTAAGTATCTAAATAAATTGATGAGATGTGAAGAATTGGTAAAAGTTTATAAACTGTCTTAGACAGGACCACCACATAAGCTTCGTTTTCATCGTAATTTGGACAGAAGGAAATACTCCATTTCCCAGAAATGTGCCCTGAAATCTGGGGTTCAGGATTCAACAACTAGGAAGAGAAATTTCAACTATATAGGATGTAATTGATTTTTAGACCAACTCAAAACAGGGACATGCTTTTTATTTGGGGGGGCTATTCGCTTGCCTTCATAAAGAAACTTTTGGGTTCCGAACAGTGAGAATATCAAAATAGTGAATGAACTTAGCTTACGAGCCACTGTAGGCTCGATTTGCCCCTTTTAGGCATCGTAATAGAATTGCAAATACTCCTATGAATCGAAATTTCAAATAATTCAAGGTAAATTCTAAATCTTCAATTCATCCCATTCTTGTTGGAGAACCACAATAAAGAGTCTTGTAAAGGACCCCCCCCCCACAGCTTTATGCTCTTTATACAACCTACTCTAATGCTATCTACACCTTTGCTGAAATTAATGCAATTCTCTTCTTGTAGTGATCCCATTCTAGCAGTTTGTTCATACAATCCCAACTAATTCCTATAGATCTCTGGTTTCCAAAATGGAGTATAAAAAATTAACCCATAAAAAACAAAATCAAAGTCTATATACTAAAGGACAAACTCGCTACTTAGGAATTTATATAATTCACCCCTATTCCCCTAACCAACCGTTGCAGTGAATATCCTAACAAGCGGTTTACCTGCAACTCCCATACAGTAAAAAAAATACGTACAAACTCTATAGAGACTAATTGACTAAGACTCAACATTTTGCAATAATAGAAAACTAACTCCTATTACTTCTAGCATCACTAAGGACTTACAAAATTAGGGAACAGTTTAACGATCTAACATGAATAAACTATAAACTCTTCAATAGAAAAATCTTCTGCCATATCATAAACGCACTGTTTTAACTCTGTAATCTTATTAAACCACATTGATCTCAAAATTCGTTCCATTCGTTTCTGAATTTATCAAATCTTACGAAATTAGAGTTCTTAAAGAAACTCACTTCACATCGCTAACCCTTTAACAGTAAATTTCACCATTATGGACTTCCTTCTAACCTCGCAAACGGCTGAGGGATATTGGGCTCTGACACACTCATTGACGATTTCCACACTATTTTTAATGTTTTTCTATATCTCAATTTGTTTTTATTTTTATAATAGTTGTAAATATTAAATACGTTAAAAAAATAAAAAAAAATTAGAAAAAGGTAAATATTAAATGAGCATGGGTATTAAATGAAACCATTTATAAATAAACAATAAATAAATAATATATTTAATTGTTTTTTTTAAACTTATTTATTATTTATTGTTGCCATAAATATTGTGTTTTTGTGGAACATTTTAGAAAAATAAGATATAATTATGTAAAATAAACTTTGTAGTTGATTATCTAAATTAGTATAGATAATATTGTTTAGGTTATCTAGTGCAAACAAATTCGTGGGAGTGTTTGTCCTCTCCTAATAAATAAAGAATAACATTCGAATGTAAAGTGTTTGCAGCGTTGCTAAACGCTTGTAAAAAACGCTCTAAAATCTGGCCACCTTTGAAGTGTTTAGTGTTATTAAAGAAAGTTGAATAAATATTTAATAAAGATATGATATGATTTATGTTTAATTAAAGAGATAGCTGCTAATGCTATAGTTAATTAAATAATTAGATAATTTAAATTTACATTATGTTTTCTTTTTATTTTACAAGTCACTAGTTTTATTTAAAAATGCAGCAACATGCGTGATTTTTATTCAGCTGTTGCGTGAGAAATCGTAATAGTCCGGTCATATAATTATGAGTGTATGATGATGATAATAATAATAATAATAATAGTTTGACAATTAACAAGCCGATGAAGAGCCGGTTCTAATAATTTAGAATAATCTTTCCATGACCAATTGATGGCAAATATAAGTAACTTATGGTACTGCATAACCGAAAAATCGCAAGTGTACAAAAACTGTACAGGTGTAGAATTTCCCACGGCGAGAGGCGATAATGATCAAGACTATCTATAGGACTTACAGACGTAAGATATGGGAATCTCTTATTGTGCGAAAGAAGACTTGAACATGCAGAGAAAGATTAAATGAAACACTCTTATTGGGCTGTTCTACGCGTTCTTGCATATAGAAAGAGTATATACTTGACAGATGATTTTCATACAATATTAAAAGTGGATTCCCTTTATATTAGAGAGCTATGTTCTTATTTAAAGTATGTTAATTTTTACATAAAATTTAATTTAGAATAAGTTGAGATTTTAGTGGGGGCAGAGAGAAATATCAGGAATACCATGAATAAAAATGTATGAATGTATTTATTAGCGAGAAAGTTATTAGTTATTTGAAGAGTGATTATTTCCTGATTAGCTTTATTACACCAGGAAAAAGGTTTTAAGAGAGTTCTGGGGAATCAGTAAATTAACGTTAATTATTTTGCCATTAAAAGTTTAGCTATGGCTGAAAGAGGAGCAGGATGTTATCACATGTGCTGCGTTCCTTTAAACCTGTGATTCTCAAAGAAGGCGATATTGCCCCCTCCCCCCGTGGGTGCTGAAACGATTAAGGGGGTGTTAAATAAAACCAGGAAATAGTCGTAATGGGTGATTAATTGCTTTAGTTGTGTAATAAACAACAAAATGCTATTTATAAAAGTTTAATGAACAAGCCTGCCAATAAGTCTTATCAAGCAAGTGTTGGATGACAAGCGTTTCCCGTTTTGTCGGAAAATCCAGTATCAGCAAAATTATGGATTGTAATTTCTTTTCTTTTTTTTTTTTTTATATTATACGATACAATAAACAGGCGACATTATGAAATCAAATCATTAGATTATGGTAAAAGTGAAATAACACATCAATTTGGGCCTCCCATAATACCTTATAATACAAAAATTTGAGGTATTTAACTCATTCATCTTTAAAAAGGAAACTAATTGTAAATAACTAATCGTGGTGATTTAAGAAAACTGCTGACAAAGATAAAGGTAGAATAGTAACAAATTTATCCATAGCGCCACCTTCACCCTTCTTTCGCGATTTTTATCCTAATATTATCCTTCTTGTAATTTTCTATAAAGGTTTGATTTCATAAATAATTTTATAATATATAGCTACAGCGTCTTACTTGCAACATCTTCTCTTTCTATGTTTTAGGACTAAATAGAAATATGAACTCATAAAACAATGCAAATTTGTTATTGCATCTTTTGTCTTAATTTACTTTAACAGGTTGGTGTTTAAGAGGATGCTGAGTATTTTTTTTTTATCTGAAAAAAAGACGGTAGGACCAAATAAGCTTGGAAACTCGAGCTTTATACCATCAAGTCTAATCCTTATAATATTTATAAAAAATCCGGTGTGAAACATTCACACAACTTTCTCTAACTCCAATTCTCAAAATTATAATTGACAAATTTTATAGTTTTTGTGGACCTAGTTTAATGAAATTCTTCGAAAACTGAAAAATACTGTTCAGTAAAAGCGTACTTCCGGTTTACTAATTTTCTTGGAACTCGGAATTTTGGCCATCTATTTATTTCTTATTAATTTTGTTTGGATGATAGAATTGTATAATACACTATGATAGCAATTTAGAGAAAAACATAACCCCAACCCTCCCTTGAAAAGTGCCCTTAAATGAATTTTCCCAGAGAAATGTTTTAAATAAAAGTTGTAGATCTTTGTATTTTTAGTTTATACAATAAGTTTCAACAAAATCGTTGGAGCCAAACGCACTTCCACTCGGACTTATTCAAACTCGAAATTTCAACAACACATTTAATTCTAATTAATATTATTTAGATCACAGAATTGTATAATAAACTGAAATAGCACTTTAGAGGAAAACCTCACCCCAACCTTCCCCCAAAAAACTGCCTTTAAATGAATTTTCCCAGAGAAATGTTTTAAATAAAAGTTGTAGATTTATTGTATGTGTAGTTGATATACCTAGTTTAAAGAAAATCGTATCATTCAGTAAAGTGGTACTTCCGGTTGAGTAATTTCGACAGATCACCCTTTGTCGGATCCCTCGGTTATACCTAAACGGAATATGAAGTTTGGGTACGATTTTTCGTTTTTGAGCTATGCTGTTCACATACACACACCCCACACGCACACACACACACACATAGACCATTTGCGAAAAACCACTTTTTTGGACTCAGGAGACCTGAAAATGGATATTTCCGGTGGAAACTCGTTATCGAAAATTTGACACGATTATAATACTTCCACTTACTAGGAAGTAAGAGAAAGTAATAATGTTGAACGTTTATTAAAAGCTCCAAGTTTGAAGAAAATTTGTAAATTTGTAATAATTACAATGCAATTAAGAGAGAAAGTGGTGTAAGTGTTTGACGACCAAATTTTTTTGACGACAGATGATGATAAATTGCTTATGTAGTTGATACCAAATATTTGATGTAAATTAATGTATAAATAATGGAGCGATTTCTGTGACGCCCTTACCACATTTCTAACCCTGCCCTTGACCTTTTCATACTACAGCATATACAGCACTTGTTGCTGTCTATTCTGTTTACTTTGTAATTGTAAATACAAATTTAAACAGGCATCACGAAACAAAGGATCAGAAGCGCAGTCTGCAAAGTTGAAGTGAGTGTATTTATGGTACTGGATTCGATTCCCCTTCCTCCCTAGTCCTGGCCTCAGATTTTATTTAACAGTTTTATTTCATTATTTATTTTATGCAATGAAGTATTAGATATCCCGCCTCCAAACAAAAAAGTAAAGCTCGCTTGGAAAAAAAAAGGCATTACTTTAGTTATAAATTTAAATAAAAATATATTTAAACAAAATATATTCGTCAGAGATTTAACCAAAATGTGTATAAAAAGAAGGTAACATTATTGTGAATTTTTTTATGATAACACCCCCACCAAATATTTCACTCATTCAACAACAAATCGCCCTATCGTTTTCTATACCTCTGTTGAAATCAATATTATTCCGGCACTCTGTATTAGGGGCAGCCTAACTTCGGGAAATCTATTAAAATAGCGAGAGATAGCAGTAAATTTAATTTTTTTGTCACAAGTAGGCACCAATTGGTCTGGCAAAAAATCATAAATCTAGAAACATCCAAAACAAAAAAAAAAACAATAACCACATTAAAAGTATTAAGTTCAGCATTAATTCCTTTATTTTCTTTTACCCTTTCAATTTCTCTCACTCCTGATAAAAGGAAGGTTTGCGATCATGTCCAATTTTCGAAAGCGAGTTTCCATTCGAAATATATATTTTGTGTACGAAAAACTCCTAGGCAGGAGGAATAAAGTTACCCTTTGGTGAGTGCTAGGACATGTTGGCATTGAAGGGAATAAGATGGCTGACGCCCTGGCGAAAGCCGGAACCTTTTTGTGCGCGGTCAGTGACTCAGTTTCTCTTGGAAGAACTTAAGAAGGAGGAGGAGGAGGAGGCAAGAAGAACTCTGGAAGTCCCTCTCCGGTTTGCGGCAGGCCAAGATCTGCCTGGAAAATTATAACCAACGGAGATTGGAAGGTTTGCATCGGCTTGAGTAAGAACAAGCTCCTCGTTCTTACGGGGCATTGCCCCTCAGCAATGCTGACGAAGCAGGGTTTGGAAAGTGACAGCTCATGCAGACTCTGTGGGGAGTTGGAGGGAACTCCATTACATCTACTAAAAGAATGCGAGGCTGCCACACAAAGAAGATTTAAGAACCTGGATAGCTACCAGGTGGAAGAGGGGGATATACCCTCTCTAGAGCCCGTCAGGTTACTGGATTCCCCAGGGATCTTAAGCTGATGGAGGAATAGATCGCAAGGTCTCCCGCCCCCCCGTTCAAAAAAAAAAAAAAAAATGTACAAAATACTTTAAAAATGAAAAATCACAGGGAGCTCAAATATTGTACTCCGTTTACGAATTTTATAACTATATCTGACACGAAGGTTTCGGGCAAAATCCTACCAACCGGAAATGTGACGATGGAATGTTATTTTTTTGAGTTTTCGCAATTTTTTCAAAAACAGTTTCAAAGATTTCCTTTCTTTTTCACTATCATTTGAAACATTTTCCAGGAAAACTTGATTTTTTGGGGAGTTCTGAGGGGAATTGTTCCTGAGTGAACAGTAGCTTTCCTCTAAAGTACTTTCAACATTAATGTATGATTGTAATACAAATATAATATCATTTTTATTAGCTGTATTCATTCCTAAATAATATTAATTTTGGTAATGATTGAGATGGATTAGTGTAAGCTAAAGAATTAAATAATTATTTATTGACGATAAATTATGTTCATATAACTATTACAACATTCTAAATGTCAATTAAGTATTAAGTGTCAAGCTAAGTTAATGTTATGTGGAAATCATTGGTAATAAATTTCATAAAGTGGAAGTTATTGGCAATAAATGTCATAAAGACAATCAGTCATAAACCAAGATATTATTTTAATCATGTTAATTTAACTTTGACTTTTAAATGAATAATTTTCAGTGGGCGAGTATATAAAACTCCACAAAGGAAAAACTCATTGTATTAATGCTTCAGGCAAAACATCAGAGACATTTTCCATGGTAGCCTGTTTCATTTTGTGGTCATCGACCGGTTTCGGGCGTTCGCCCATCTTCAGGATGCGTTTGTCAGACAGTGTAATAACACAGCCTTGCACAGAACAACACTCGAGTGTATAAATTGAATTTGCTCTGTAAAGTAAAGTAATTCCTTTTTTTCAGGCGGGCTTAACGTCCAACTAGCAAAGTATGTGTCATGGACGGGGGCGGAAGCACCTACTTTACTATTAACATTTTTTAAACAAATATAAAATTTAGCAGCTATACGCTGGACTCGAACTTGGGTCCTCCCACTTACAAGTCCATGCTCATAACCACTACACCAACACACGCCCTTGAATTTGCTCTGTGCAAGTCTGTTTTATCACACTGTCTGACAAACACATCCTGAAGATGGGCGAACGCCCAAAACCGGTCGATGA
Source organism: Triatoma infestans (assembly GCA_011037195.1). Taxonomy (NCBI): domain Eukaryota; kingdom Metazoa; phylum Arthropoda; class Insecta; order Hemiptera; family Reduviidae; genus Triatoma; species Triatoma infestans. The sequence goes on along the minus strand of JAAEAF010001068.1, from coordinate 42,793 downwards.
CCACAAAATGAAACAGGCTACCACGGAAAATATCTCTGATGCTTTCCAACTTTAGGCAAAATCTACCGAAATCCGAGTTTTTCAGATTTCACTCCTTGACAGAAGCTCATCCCAATCCGCTAACTGTACGTTTCCATTTCCACAATATCTAAGGTAACAGAGGTAAGCGGCTGAAGTTTATATGTCCTTCAAAGCTACTGTAATTTTCTATAAATAATCACGTAGTGAAGTGTCACTCCACCACTAAGTGGCTTCTCCAATCCAACAATCCTGTTTCATACATTTTACAACTTAACGTGTTTGTTCATTACAAACAAGTAGTTTTAAATTCAATTAAAAATAAATTAAAAAAAAAAATGTTGTGAAACCCTTCCCGATAGGACATTCTTTCACTCTGATAATATAATTTAATATTTCTTTAATATTGATCCCAGCTATAGAGAGGCTCTCCTAGGAAGAGAAAATCTGATGAATTTGACTTTTAATCAATTTAATGAATAACTTGTAATAACTTTTCTTAAGATTTTTACTCGAACCAACAATTTTCTATAAAATCTGATTTACTTGCCTATGTGGTAGGTAGTGCTGCCTATTTAATTTTCAAAATTTTTCTCAAAAATTGGGCGACCTAGGTTCATCTTGAAAGTAGGTATTTTAAATACGGTAACTATATCCATATAGAGGAGAATTAAATTCGTTAAAAAATTACCACGATGAACAAAAATCGTTAACCGGGTACTCCTTTCTTAAGGTTTTTAATTTTTCGAGATTTCCTTGTAAATTTGGTAGACATGTAGCTCGGCGTCAGTTTATTGGCACATTTGGGGGGGGGGGGGGCTCATTTTAGGATAGTACAGGTAAAAGGATAATTTTAGTTTTACCCATGGTGTGCTATTTCCTCCAAGGAGAATTATGGACATTGTTAAAACCCAAGTTTTAAAGAAATTAGATTAATGGAAAAACGGTTTCAACAATATATAACCTAAAACTAAACCTTCTAAATATATTTTTAAAATTTGCAACATTTTAGTGGGCTTTTTGAAATAGATTTTTCTCTAAAGCCTCCTTTTCTTTTATGGTATGTTCAAACATTAAGCATCAGAGACATTTTCCGTGGCATCCTGCTTGATTTTGTGGTCATCGACCGGTTTCTGGTGTTCGCCCATCTTCAGGATGCGTTTGTCAGACAGAGTGATAACACAGCCTTGCACAGAGCAAATTCAGAACACTCAGTGTATAAACTAATTTGCTCTGTGCAAGTCTGTGTTATCACACTGTCTGACAAACGCATCCTGAAGATGGGCGAACGCCCGAAACCGGTCGATGACCAGTTGGTTAAAACTCAAACATTTATGGTTACAGAACATTAAGGGTACTCACACATATATCCAACATTTTTTTTTATTATAACAACAGAATAAACATTATACATATGTTTATGAATAAATGCAGACAGATTAGCACATGCCGTTATTTTGGTATCATGACGGCAAGGAGTGGGGGCGGGGGCGGGGGGCTAGTGTCGACGGCCGACCGAAGAACGTTTTAGTGACACTTTATTTCACAAACCTAATGAAATCGTTATCAATTCGAATCACGAAAATTTTAGCTAAGTAAATTTAAGAAAATAGTTTAAGGAACAATTTGGAAAAGGCACAGTTGAAGTCCCTGGAGAAAGGATGTATGGAGGGGGGGGGATTTAGATCAAGTAAAAGAGAGTACTATGTTCAAGATCATTTTAACAAGGAATTAAAACAAGGATATTGTCCAACTTTATTTATTATTTTTTTTTTTTAAATTTAAGGGGCGTCAACATCTATGGTTATTGGCGACCGGAACCTTCTCAGTGCAGTACCGGCCTCCGGTCAGTCAACACTACAGACAACACTGTTTATCACCGAACAGTGAGCTGTAGAGGCACCTAGGAAGAAAAAAATCTAAGTGTAGCACTGGATTCGAACCCGAGACCTCTGCGTGGGAATCCAACGCGCGAACCGCTTAGCTCCCTGGAGATGTATTCGGGCAAAATGATGCAAAGGAATGGATCTGGCAATTGGAAAAGTATGTTGTAGTTTGTTCCGCAGAGCTGGAAAGCGTCATAGATATTTTCCAAAATAGCTTGCTTCTTTTTTGTGGTCATCGACCGGTTTCGAGCGTTCGTCCATCATCAGGTGTTAAGTGTATCCACTAAACAGTGTGGTAATGTTTTAACAAAAACATTCTGATGATGGGCGAACGTCCGAAACCGGTCGATGACTACAAAAAGAAGCAGTCTATCACGGAAAATATTTCTGAACGGAAAAGAGTATTACTGTACATTATTTTTCGGAAATGATGATATGGTAGTAGAGGTAAATAAATAGGAGTAATTGTTTGTTGAATAGAAACGCTGTAAGAAGTTTATATCCTTTAAGTACCTGGGTTTAGTTTTGATGAAGCAGAAAGTTGTGAAGATGTAAAAAGAAGTGAAGAAGCCCGTGAGACAGTGCAAATGCTTCACCAATAATGTGGAGTAAGATATTGTCCAAAGAGAATAAAAAAAAAGGATATTTTATTCCATCAAGGAGATTATACTCTCTTATGGGGTTGAAATATAGACAAACACTAGAGGGTCTGTGCGTTAGTAAAGGTGGTAGAGATGCTTCTATAGGGACCATGGATAAAATGGGAAATATGGATACAAGATAGGTGTTGGACGTTAAGGAAACAATGGAAGAGAGGATTTAAAAAAAGAATGTTAGTATGGTATGGGCATTTTTAGAAGGGTGCCGAAAGGAAGGTGGTCAGAAAATGGATCCCCCCGAGAAACAGGTAGACCCTCAAAAAGGTAGGAGAAGAATGAGGATTTAATGACTGGAAGGGAGGCTGAGGGATGGTGATTGGCTGTGTGGGAAGTCTGGAATGAAGGACGACAACCCAAAAGAGAGAAACGCTGATTAAATACGAGTAAGTAAAGTCTGAAGAAAAGTTTTATTATGACATGGTGCTTGTCAGTTACGCTATATTTCAGAGAGCTTTTGTCATAAAACTGGCACAAGATCCTGAAGCGCGTGTTTTGTTTTTTTGAAGAAGATCGGTTGTTAAGGAAGGCAATTGTTCAATAATTCTGCCACAACGAAAGCATACAGTCTGGTGTTCGCCCATCTTCAGGATGCGTTTGTCAGACAGATTGATAACACAGCCTTGCACAGGGCAAATTCAGTTTGCACATTCAGAACATTCAGTGTATAAACTAATTTGCTCTGTGCAATCTGTGTTATCACACTGTCTGACAAACGCATCCTGAAGATGGGCGAACGCCCGAAACCGGTCGATGACCACAAAATGAAGCAGGATACCACGGAAAATGTCTCTCCGGCTCTGCGGAACCAACCACCAGAACATATATTATTATAGTACTGTAAAATAAGTTCCCAAAGGTAATTGGGTGACGAAGATGCAGTTTGAGCGAGCAAGTAACATGAATGTGGCACATTAGTTTTATTTAAACTGTTTGATTTTGTTTTAATTGATCGTTGTTATTTTTGAAATATGTTTTTAAATGACAAAAGGCAATACCACGATCCTCCCGTTCATCATTTAGCAGTTGGTTAAAACTCAAACATTTATGGTTACAGAACATTAAGGGTACTCACACATATATCCAACATTTTTTTTTTATTATATCAACAGAATAAACATTATACATATGTTTATGAATAAATGCAGACAGATTAGCACATGCCGTTATTTTGGTATCAGATTATTGTTTACGAACATTATGATACTACTCGTATGGGGTTGAAACAAGGACAACCACGGAGACTATGTGCTGGCAGAAATGCTTATGAAGATGAATAAAATGAAAAAAGTGGACATAAGGAAGGAATTTGACGTTAAGGAAACAATGGAAGAGGAATTGAAAAATATGAGCAGCACCTTAGAAAATACCTTAGGAAGGTGAACAAGTTAATATTTGAACAAGGAGATTCTCTAAATAAAGAGACAATTTCAAAACGGTGTATTAAATAAATCTCATAATTCAAATAGCTTTCGGCATAATCCGCTCAACACATTTATGTCACAATCACTTTACTAGATATTTTGTGCCGGAAGAAGAAATACTTTGTCTTGTAGTGTGAGCCAGTTTTATATATTTATATGCTGCTGTTTCTAACTCGAAGCCACGTAATGACTCACTGAGGGGACTAAACAAGAAAGAAATCTGATGTTACGAATCTGATAGAAGGCGGGTATGGGCAGAACTTCCTAGCCTAAAATTTTCTGTAGTATCAAGCGTGATTGCTTAGTATGTGGGACAAGCAATGTCCTGAAGTGAGAGTATATTCCTTTCTTCTGAAAACCACATCGCTTCTTCAGTATCGCAAGCATCAGATATTTTTCGTGATAGCCTGTCTTTTTTTTTGTGGTCATCGACCGGTTTCGGGCGTTCGCCCAACATCAGGATGTTTTTATAAAAAAAAAAAAAAAAAAAAAACAGTGTGATAACAAAGACTTACATTCTCTGTGTATAAACTTAATTTGCTTTGTACAAATCTATGTTATCGCAGACAGTTTTGCGGTCAATAACCACAAAAAGAAATAGGCTATCATGGAAAATAACTCTCTGATGCTTTCCAGCTCTGCAGAATCAACTATAACCTCATCTTTCTGTAGTATTGCGTTTACACTGGTTTTTTGCTCTGTACAAATCTGCGTTATCATACTGTTATCAAGACATCCTGATGATGGGCGACTGGCCAGTAACCAGTCGATGACCACAAAAAAAAGACAGGCTATCACGAAAAATATCTGATGCTTGCGATACTGAAGAAGCGATATAGTTTTCAGAAGAAAGGAATATACTCTCACTTCAGGACATTGCTTGTCACATGACGAATAGATCGGTTAAAATGCTTTCATATGAAAATTGTTTGTTACTCTACTGAATAGTTTTCTAGAGTTTTACTAATTATGCTACAACTTTTGTTTACCCGAAAAAATATATGTATTTTTTTTATATAGGTAAAATATGGAGGTTTTGCAGGTAGCCTTGATATATGAACTTGCCGCTAAAATATCAGTCGAAATTTCATTGACCAAGTAACTCTTGCAGCATTATCAAATGCTGAAGTAATTTCTTCAATTTCACAAATTAATAGGGGCATTTTCATCAGTTTACATATTCTGAAATGTAAATCAACTCAAAACAACTTAAATCTTACAAAATCGTTCCATATTAATTGGTAACTTTAAGCTAAGCGATCAAATTGAAAACCGGCATGATGGAGGCGTAGCTGATTAGTTAGTAAAATTAGCAATAAAATGAAAGTAATATGGACAATGCGAAATATTAGTGTGAATAAAAATTAATTTATGCCTGTCTTTTGCATAAATAATAAAAACTATATTGTCATCGACATTTGTAGCTTGAAAATGCTAAAAAAAGAAAAACTTATTTTAATCGGACAATATTTATTTAAGATGCGAGTATAGACTCCACGTGTTGGTGAAGCTGATACCATGGCAACATCAAAAGCACCATATATCTTATTTTAGGTATGCAATAATTTTTTCTTCTTATTATTTTTCTTTTAATATTATAAATTTATATTAATTATCTAATTTAATAGTTATTTATAAATATTTTTAATTTATACAATTTATTTACCTTGAAACGTCTTTCTCCAGAGGGTGGCATAGCGTAGGGTATACCTTTAAATTGGTAAATAGTCCTCTGAGTCCATAGAGTGGTGTTGGTAGTACCTCTGATGGCACCAAGACCAGGTAATGTAACATTGATAAAATTAGAAAATACGTTCTCCACTACAAAGAGGAGTACGATACATGTATAATAGAAATTAAAACCGTACGACTCCATGGGTCGGGCCCCGAGTCAGACTGTCTCAGTGTGCCTCTCTACAGGAACATCGATTCCCCCACTATTTCTACTATGTGTGGTTGTGTGCGCACGGAAGGGGTAAACAAGCAGACCCGCAAATGCTCGTACGCACGCACACCACATACACAAATACGCACTTATATATATATAGCACTAACACATAGAAAATACTGCAAACCTGATTAAGGTAACATTACCTCACTTCTAGCAACCCTCTTTAACTTTTCCCGCTAACATCTATCCCAATCCTTTTTGCTAGCTCCATCCTAAAAAGCAACAGCACAACTCCCCTACCGTGTCTCCCTCTCTTAGAACTCTTGAATTCTAACACTTTCGGCCAGTAACAAACTCCCATACAAAAGTTTTACTTTGAAAGGAGTCAATATTAAACGACTTTACTGGTGTTCACTCCTTCATCCAACCTTCTCTTACTTCTTTAAAGTTATCAATGAAAGATACAATGTTGCTCTGTCAGCTTGATATACTTCTTGAAAAATCCATTCACCAAACCACTTACATCTGTTATCGTGATTCACCATCAAGTTTGAAGATTGTTCAATACAATAATGACTCATTATTGTTGTTATTTATTTAATTTTTTTTTTCTCTCTACAACATTATAATGTAATAATATATGTTTTCATTTATCAAATTTTACACATAATACATTGTATTCTGTTCAATTAATAAATTATTATGTATATTATTATTATTTTTTTAATTTGTATATTTTATATTTACTTTATATTTTATTCATTCTATTTATTTACTTTTCTATCTATTAAACATTATATAAAATAATCTTTATATATTATCATTGCTTAAATAATTTTACATACAATTGTAACTAAAAACTTTTGTCGAAATTCAATTACATAACTACATTTTACTATATATATTTTATTATATATTTTTGTTAATAATGTACTATTGAATTATTTTGTATTGTTTATGTTAAATTTCTTATCTTTGGACGTGAAATTATACTTTAATTGCATATAATATTATTTATTTGTGATATTTTATATTTGTACATAAATTCTATTACTTCTTTATATTTAATATGATCAATTAGACAAATGAAATTCTATTAAACTCCTTTAAACGATGGAAAAAAGAATATATTTATAAAAGAAAGTTAAACTTGATTTGAATCTAAACTAAGTATTACTTATACGTGTTGTAAGTATATTCTCCCCCAAGTTGCATTTAATATTTTCACTTTCTCAACTCCCTGTTATAATGGATGTGTTAGGTGGAGAGAATTCAGGTCTGGTTGATGATATAAGAAGAAGACTTGGTTAACACTGCTTAACTAATATATTAATTAAGTGGTAGAGACTGCCTGGACTTTACAATAGAGAAATATTTTAAGGTAGAGTGGTATGAAAATGACACGTAGTAATTGGATGTATTGAACTGAATTCAACTGTGATTTTATGGACTGTCGTCGCTATATTTATACAGTTCCTCCCACTCCAGTCCGAGAGAATGGTTTTGGGTTTTGCTCTATACTCTCTTTGGTTGCTGAGCTTCTCTTTGGTTGCAGTTTAATTAAGTGATACAGACTGCCTGGACTTTACAATAGAGAAATGTTTTAAGGTAGAGTGGTGTGAAAATGACACGTAGAAATTGGATGTATTGAACTGAATTCAACTGTGTTTTTATGGACTGTCCGTCGCTATATTTATACTGTTTCTCCCACTCCAGTCCGAAAGAGTGGTTTTGGGTTTTGCTCTTTGGTTGCTGAGCTTCTCTTTGGCTGCTGTTACATTGTTTCCTTATTTCCATTTGAAATCTTCTCACATTCGAAAGCCGATCGACTGCAAATTATGAAATTATTGTAAACTCTAATAGATCTTTGCACTAAAATGCTTTATGCTGGCGATTTGAGGGATCATCTGGTCCCTGCTAATGAGCCACTTCTTTGGACACTTTTTTAACAGCACAACATGCAAATACAACTTTGGTGGCAAGACAGACGCCAACATATTTCTAATTAAATTTTGAAAATTGATGAAAACAGAATCGTTTCTGTGATATTATATGCACGCAGATATTTGAAGATATTAAGGAAGTCCATGACAATGGTTCATAAAACTTAAAACTAGTTCATGAGTTATGATCGTGTGGAACAATCATGAGGAACCTAAGCTCTGTAGTACGCTTGCTGATCAGAACATTTCACTGTTTAATTGTTTTAAGTACTGTTTGTTAAGTGTTTATAGGTTTCTTTACCCTAGATTTGCAAGTACCAACAACTAGATGTAGGGTCAGACACTAAAAGTTGCAGGTGTTAATTAAAAAAAAAAGAAGACAATTCTATTAATTTACAAAATGACACCAATTAAATCTGGAATATTTATTACAATTTAATTACAACAAATAAAATTTTCCGATCTCCTTTACACAATATACGGGGATTAATCCAATCTTTATCACTCTATAAAAATTATTTTTTATGGGCCTTTAGAGTATATATTGTTAAAATTCGGCCATATGTAAAAAAAAACCAAACACAAGTTCTTGCCAACATTTCGATAAATTTATTATCCTTTACCTGGCCTACAAAATATGGTTTATATCACGATCTATAATACAACATAATATAGATTCATGAAATTGAAATATACCAAAAAACAAAGCATTGAAGTGTATAAATAATATAAAACAAATACAGTAAACTCCCGATTATCCGGGCTAATGGTGGGTAGAGGCGGCATGGATAATCCGAACTATAATTATTTATTTGTAAAATGCAACATATTATACATTTCTAAGGCAGAGAATTATTTTAACATGTTTAATGCTCATTATTATTAAAAGAAAATCTGTGATTTTGGTTTGTTTGCAGGAATCTTTAAATGATTTTTTTTAATATCAGTTCGAATTTTTCTAAGATCTATTATGTCGTTATACTCGAATTCCCATTGGTCGATATACTCCAACAAAATGTCAACAGAATTCAGGGCCGTGTTATGGACTAATGCGATTGATAATTTCTTCTTCTCCACTTTCAGATTCATTCTCTTGCTCTTTTGGTTGAATGAGAACGGAAATAATATCCGGGTCACTCATTATTTGAAAACCTCCATCACATGAAGCATGTTCTAATCACTCCTCAATACTTTCTCTATCAACATTTTCAAAGCCATCTAAATTTGCCATTAGCTCACTCATTTCAGATACTATTTCACTTGTCTTGGGCTCCATAGAATCCAAAAAATCCTAACTAAAACCAGTCCAGCTGACTCCAGATACCCCCCACCACCTACTTTAAACATCTAAATACGAACACATGCACTGCGGTAAACATGAAAACGAGCAAATATTTAAAAAAAATACATATACATATAATTATTTTTTTAAATTAAATTCATGCACGGATAATCCGCAAACCGGATAATCCGCATACGGATAATCGGGAGTTTACTGTAAAAAAAAAAGAAGAAGACATAATGTACATATATACTTACATACATATTGTATTGGTATCGTTTTATTGATACCGGAAGTTGAAGTGATGAGTAAGAGTAAGAGATTGTTAATTAGAGGGTAAGAGATTAGAGAGTTGGTATTCGAAATGCGTACTACTAATTTATAAAAATATACTATATTTTAACAAATAATTTAAAGAGATATAAAATAGAAAAACTAAGATGCACAATTGTAAATAACTATAAGAATTATAAAATGAATATAAAATATTAAAGAAGTTAGTAAAGTTTAAAACCTTAAATAGGGACGCGCTCGCGATGTGAGACGGCGCTTCTGATCTGAAAACTGATGTAGACGTTGGAATGCCTGAGTCGAATTGAATCCCTCCTCCAGTGAGCGACGTGTTGTTATATTTGCATCACTCACACATCGACGCTGATGTGTAAGTACGTGTAACACTAAGACATCTCTTGTGTTATATTGACCCTAGGGGAGGTCAGTAGTTAACAAGGGCTGAGTTGGCCGGGGTGGCGACGCTTTGTTAACAGATGGTGGGCCAGGTAGGCAGGTAGGCCAGTAAGGTATTATCTCTTGACTGTATATTCAACCTTTTTGAAAGAAATACAAAAAGGGTTTGCCGCGGTTCATGACCTGCCTACCTGCTTTCAGTGAATTTTCAATCACTAGTTGTAAATGTGATGTGATAGCGATAGCAAGAAACAAGAAGAGAGAATTTTTAAATAAATCTATAAATTACAGCTAGTGGTTGAAAATTGAATTTTATATTCATTTTATAATTCTTACAGTTATTTACAACTGTGCATCTTAGTTTTTCTATTTTATATCTCTTTAAATTATTTGTTAAAATATAGTATATTTTTATAATTCAGTAGTACGCATTTCGAATACCAACTCTCTAATCTCTTACCCTCTAATTAACAATCTCTTACTCTTACTCATCACTTCAACTTCCGGTATCCATAAAACGATACCAATACAATATGGAGTGTATAATCATGACAACTAAAGAGAGAAGAGAGAAGGGCGAAGGGGGGAATTGTTAAATAAAGAAGTGAAATCTAAAGAAATGAGTGTATTAATTAGATGTAATAGTTATATTGTCTAATGTATATAGTTATGTATTAGATGTATATAGTTATGTTGTCTAATTTGGTTTTTATGGTAAATGAATCTAAAAATGTTGTAATCATTAGCGGAAAGATGTGCTAATATTTGTGAAAAGAATTTGGGCATAAGTGTTTTTCATTTTTGTGAGTGTTTATTAAACCATATAAATTAAATGGAGTTGGAGAATTATTGCTGAGGTCTTTGTCAATTTTAGTGTAAGTTCTACAGTCAGATATTAAGTCCACTAATTTTGTCAGGTGGTAGATACCTATATTTATGGGTGGTTACATTGGGCTACCTTAACACATTACATCTACAGATAGAGGCAATTTTCGCTTTCACTTTTCTCAAATACTTCATTTCATAAAAGACGTTAGTTTATTTTCAGTGTCCATTTTTTCACTTCCTCTTACTCCTAGTATAAAGAGGAAGTATTGTAATCGTGTCAAATTTTCCATATCGAGTTTTCACCGAAAATATCCGTTTTTAATTCCAAAAAAGTAGTTTTTAGAAAATGGTGTGTGTGTGTGTGTGTTTGCGTGTGTGTGTGTATATATGTATGTGAACAACATTACTCAAAAACGAAAAATCGTAGAAAGTTCAAACTTGATATTCCATTTAGGTATAGCCATGGGATCCGACAGTAGGTTATCTGTCAAAATTCCTCAACCGGAAATACCACTTTAGTGGATAGTTTTTATAAATTTTCTTTTGCAAATCTCCCCAAAAATGGCTCCAACGATTTTCTTATATCAACTTCACATATTATGAACCACATCTTTTACTTAAAACATTTCTCTGGAAAAATTCATTTAAGGGCACTTTTGATTTGGGGGGGTGGTTAAATTTTCCTCTCAAGTGTTATTTCAGTTTTCTATACAATTCTATCATCTAAATAAAGTAGTTAGATTTAAATATGTTGTTGAAATTCCAAGTTTAAATATTATCGGATGACCAGGAGGGCGTTTTTACTGAAAAGTATTTTTTAAGTTTTCGCTATTTTCTCTAAAACGGCTGCAACGATTTTGCTTTAAACTAGTGATGTAAACTACCTATATAAAGAGCTTTAATTTAAAACATTTCTCCTGATAGAGTCTTTTAAGGGGGGATTTTGGGGGAGGGGTTGGGTTATGATTTCTCTAAAGTGCTATCGTAGTTGATTATACAATTCTACCATCTAAACAAAATTAATTATAAGTAAATAGATTGGACGGTGTTGAAAAGATGAACCTGTTAACAGCCTAGTTATTTATTTCATTTTATTTTATACAAATAGTATTACTTCATTTCCTGACGTTTCAAAATTCTACACGTTATCCTTAAAGGAAGTATTAGTTTTAAACATTTTATATTTAATCCTGAGCTTAAACTTGTGGTGTAAAGTTGTATAAATTTTTAGAAAAAGGACGTGTTAAGGAATCTGATGTGAAATTGTAACAATTACAATTTCAGACTCTAGTCAGAGTACATGAAATATTGATTAATCTACATTATTATTTAATAAAAAGATTCCTTTAATTCAATCTGTAACAACAGTTCTCCGCCCGGCCACCAGGTTTGCACCAAGTGGACCTTTCACTAGGGAGGCACACCCCACTACACTAGGACTCTCCTACTCCACTACAGAGGGGAGAACTTTCACCGGCTAGACCCGCCTACTGGACACCATCCCTACCACCTTAGAATCGTATATAAGGGGCCATCCACGACCAGAATAATCGGAGAGAGAGAAGTACTCAGCGATTAGAAACTCTTCTAATAGTTTTGGCGCTAGCTAGGCAGGCCCTTAACTAACTTCTCAGAGAATCTGCGCTAGGCAAGAGAGCCAGGCCGTTTACTCATCCAGCGATCACCGTTTCAAGACATCTGCGCTAGGCAGGAGAGCCAGGCCGTTTGTTCGTACAACGATCACCGATAAGTAGTGTGCGCTAGGCAAGAGGGCCAGGCCACTCTACTCGACGAGCGACTCCCTGAGCGAACAGATTGGTCATAGCAACCATTTTGGTCATAGCAACCATTTACTGTATATGCTTTTCAGAATATATGTAACATTTTACTAAGTGTGCTTTGACATTTACTGGGTGTATTTTATTTGCAGAATCACGAATCCTAGTTCCCCACACCCCCGGGATATTTATTCTGGGAGTGTGTTATAAAAGAAATGGCGCCCAACGTGGGGCACGAGCTCTAGAACGACCATCGACGGAGCGACAGCCCAGCCCCGAATTAGGAGACATAAGCATGCAGCTCACCCCAGAGATGTTGCAGCAGCTGATACGAGGCATCAATCAAGACAGGCAGACCCAGCAGTCTGGCCTAATGATTGGGTGTACCGCACGCTACGGAGGAAAACCAGGAGAGGACCTGGATGTCTTCATCTTCGCAGCAGAGACGTACAGGAAGCAGCCCGAGTGAGTGACAACCACGCATTAGCCGCACTGCCCATGCTACTCACAGACGTTGCAGGAACTTGGTGGCTCGGAGAGAAGGAAACCACCACAACATGGCCTGACGCCATACAGCAGCTGAGGCGAACTTTTGGACCTAGGAAGTCCAACGATCAGCTGTACCGAGAGTTTTTCAACACGCCGCAGGACAACAAGACCAGCACGGACCAGTTTGTCTGCAGCAAGCGAGCAATACTTGCTCAAATCACCCCGGCTCTGGACATCCATGTTCAGCTGGACATGACCTATGCGGTACTCCATCCCAGGTTAAGGCCCCGCATCAGGAGGGAAACTGTCGATACCTTCTGGGCACTCGTGCAAGAGGCCAGACGTATCGAGCAGTATGAGGACCCAGCACCAGCAGCAAAGAAGCCAAACGAGAGGACAGGTGGCACTACCAGGTGTGACTACTGTGGCATCAGAGGCCACTAGCAGAAGGACTGCAGGAAGGCAAAGGCAGCCCACCCGCACAAGCAGCAGCCTACAGCACAGGCGGCCTACAGTTGTTTTGGTTGCAACAGACCGGGAGTATACAGGAGGAACTGCCCGGACTGCAACCAAACGAAGACGCAGCAAGAAAGAACAGGCTCTTTCTGTGCTGCCCACATACAGATCCGCGCCCGGCAGAGGCCAGCACTCAGCTTTGCCGTGTGGAACCTAGAGGGCACTGGCTTTGTAGACACAGGAGCCAAGACCAGTATAGGCAGCCACCAGCTGCAGACCCTGCTAGAAGAACGAGGACATCCCCTCACCCTAACAACTGCTACAGTGACGCTAGCAGACGGAGAAGAAACAACGCAGCAGGTTGCCCAGACGCAACTGCCAGTCAAACTGAAGGGAAGGACAATCCCGACCAGTTTCACATTCTTCCCGGGAGCCCGGAACACCCAGACGTTGCTCGGAATAGACTTCATTGAGGACGCTGGACTTATATTGGATTTTGGAGAACACAGGTGGAGGTTTCATGACAACCTCACACTCTACCCATTCACCAGAAAGGACAAGCCAGCACCACCACAGTTACAGATGGACACTGTGACTATGACACCGCAGCCAGCACTACTCAGCCCACTGCCGCTGACTCCAGTAAAAGGAGACACACAAGTTCCTAGGGAAACCCAGAACACGGTTGTGAAGGTACCACAACCCACATCAGGAAGAATACAGATGGACACTGTGACTATGAAACCGCAGCCAGCACTACTCAGCCCACTGCCGCTGACTCCAGTGAAAGGAGACACACGAGTTTATAGAGAAACTCAGAACACGGTTGTGAAGGTACCACAACCCACATCAGAAAGGATCAGCCCACCGCCGCTGACTCCAGGAGCAGAAGACACACGAGTTTATGGAACAACTCAGGAAGCGATTGTGCAGACGCCACGATTCAGGACAACCATGGTCAGCCCGCTACCACCCACACCAACAAGAACGCTAGTAGAGATGGAAGCTACCGAAGAGGCCATACTCGGAGGCTATGGACCCTCACCACCGGTACAACAGGACACCACCAGGGGTAGGTGGATAATACACCGTTGCGAGTCCACCGAAAGGACTCACCACACGCCCACCAGGCATAGCCATCTAGACTTCCATAGGGTATGGGCGGATGAAACCCTATGGCCATCGGAGGAGCAACTACAGCTTTTCACCATAGACGTGGAGCTTAGAAAAGCCGAAGACAACCCGACGATACCACTGGGCAAATACCACGTGTCAAGCCTGACGCCCTGCACCGCAGACGCCCAGGAGAAGCCAATCCGAAGATTAAGGAAGAGAGGCCGACCACGCCATTGATGTGAGCTCAGCCATTGCAAGCAACACCTGAGCTCAAGGGGGAGGATGTAACAACAGTTCTCCGCCCGGCCACCAGGTTTGCACCAAGTGGACCTTTCACTAGGGAGGCACACCCCCACTACACTAGGACTCTCCTACTCCACTACAGAGGGGAGAACTTTCACCGGCTAGACCCGCCTACTGGACACCATCCCTACCACCTCAGAATCGTATATAAGGGGCCATCCACGACCAGAATAATCAGGGAGAGAGAGAAGTACTCAGCGATTAGAAACTCTTCTAATAGTTTTGGCGCTAGCTAGGCAGGCCCTTAACTAACTTCTCAGAGCATCTGCGCTAGGCAAGAGAGCCAGGCCGTTTACTCATCCAGCGATCACCGTTTCAAGACATCTGCGCTAGGCAGGAGAGCCAGGCCGTTTGTTCGTACAACGATCACCGATAAGTAGTGTGCGCTAGGCAAGAGGGCCAGGCCACTCTACTCGACGAGCGACGATTGACAATCTGTGTCACTCCCTGAGCGAACAGATTGGTCATAGCAACCATTTACTGTATATGCTTTTCAGAATATATGTAACATTTTACTAAGTGTGCTTTGACATTTACTGGGTGTATTTTATTTGCAGAATCACGAATCCTAGTTCCCCACACCCCCCCGGGATATTTATTCTGGGAGTGTGTTATAAATCTAGTTATTTCTTATGATTCATTGATTGAGTTGAAATATTGGTTAAAACTTTTTAGTATTTTTTAGAAAAATAGTAGTTCATTTATAGTTGAGCTCAAAAATTCTAAATTTTTTGAGCAAAATTGCGATTATACAAAAATTAACATTACTAATTATAGATGGTGACCACGTGGTGCTCAATGTTAAATGAACACCATACTCTAAAAATGCTTTCTACAAAATACTAAAAAGTTTTAACCAATGTTTCAAATCAAATCAATGAATCATAAGAACTAACCAGATTAAATTAAAGGAATCTTTTTATTAATTAATAACGTAGATTATATCAGCAATATAATCAATATTTCATGTTCTCTGACTAGAGTAACTAATTGTTACAATTTCACATCAGAATTCCTTACCAAGTTCTTTTTTTCTAAAAAATTTCTACAACTTTAACGCTCAAGATTAAATATAAAATGTTTATAAGTAAACACTTCCTCTGAGGATAACATGTAGAATGTTGAAACGTCAGGAAATAAAGTAATACTATTTGTCGAAAATAAAATAAATAACTAGGCTGTTAACACGTTCATCTTTTCAACACCGTCCATCACATCATAATTAGCACAACAGCCAATAAAATATCTACCAATAATAAAGTAAATAGATTGTCAAAATTTCCAGTTTTAAGAAAATTAGTAAACCGGAAGTGCGTTTTTACTGAACAGTTTTTGTTATTTTCTCCATAAAAAACACCGATGAATTTTATTAAATTTGATATACCAAATATAAAATTTGTTAATCACAATTTTGAAAACTGGATTAAGAGAAAGTTATGTGAGTGTTTTACACCAGATTTTTTTCTTTTTTTAAATTTTATACAATGTACTTTCTTGTAAAAATTGTACTTTTATATACGGTTTGTTTATTTTAGTAAGATTTGAAATAGGTATAAAATATATCGAAACATCGGCAATTTACATTACTTGGTAGACGATGGGGGGGATTCACTAATTTTCACAAATATTAATAAGTATTAAATATTTTGCCAAAATTAAGAATTTAAAGAAATGCGAATTTTCTAAATTTTTTTTTTGTTTGTTTTTCATTTTTCGGTGATTTTTGCCAATAAATATACCAACAAGTATCTTTGAACTTGGTATACAATTACGTCTACATATTATTTTATAAATCTATTAACATTTACTTGGAACATTCTTTCAAATCAGTAGATTTTAGGTTGTTGCTTGGAGAAGCTGAAGGACGTCACGCTTTCCTCATTTGTCATTTTCAGTTTAGGTTCTCCCAGCTATATATAACTATATAATAATGAAGTCAGTTAAAGTTAATCCAAGTTTCCAAGTCCAGAATTTCAAGTGAAGGATACTGGTTGATTAAAACTAAGTAAATTTGAAGTGAGAAATGAAAGCCATACGCAGGTTTCACAACCAGATTTTTTTTAAAATTAAATATTTGTTTAAACATTTTTAATGTTAATTATATAATAATGAATTAATTAAATGCAGATTATTGGCGATTAATAGAATAAATTATATAAATTTACACTTTCAACAAGTTTTTAGAATCTTTGTTTTTTTTTTTTCCGCTAGTTTTAAGTGTTGCAGAAAAAATGAAATATTTAATGCTTGACTAGTGTCTTCACTGCTCATGTACAGTTGCCATACACCCGCATGCGTTCATGTTGTGAGCAATATCTAAAAACTCATGGATGGCAACAGGACCATTTTATTCACCCATTAAATAAATATCTGTTCATCACTTAAACCGATTATCTCACATGCCATTTTTTAAAATATTTTCTTAAATAATTTTTTTTTTTTTTGCCTTTATTAAATTTATTTACAATCTGTACATATATAATATCATGTAAATGTGAATTTCATGTCACAGACTGTGATGCACTGAATCACCTAGGACTCAACGCCACAATCAGAGAGGCATGTTGAGAGGAGCCAACCAATGCTGGAACTCTCAGGGAATGAAAAGGGAGTTAGGTGTTTAGGAGTTCGCGCAGCCAACGTCGTTTCAAGCGACGTGGAGGATTATTAGGATGGGTGCAAGATGAACGGCTTGTGCAGAGGGATTGGGATGAGTCTGTAGGTTATTGTATGGATTAGCTCGTTAACGAAAGGAGTATTGAGGTTTTTGTGGAAGGTTGAATTTGAGACATAATAGCGAGCGTTTACAATATGGTGAAGGACTTTAGATTGAAAGGATTGGATTCTCTGGATGTTGGAATGTTTGGCGGAGCCCCACACTTCAGCTCCGTAGGTCCAGACAGGTCTCAGCAATGTTTTATAGAAAATCAGTTTGTTTTGTATTTCCATCCAAGCAGTCTTCGTAGTTGTCCATAATGTCTATTTAATTCTTGTCTTTTCAGTCTCGTATGAGGGTTCCATGTAAGTAGACTGTCTAAATACAGTCCTAGGTAGCGTACTTGCGTGGAAGTCGGTATTTCTTTGTTGTTGATACGTACGGGAGGGCAGGTTTGTCTATGTAAAGTGAAAGTAATCTGTTAATTCATTTTTTTTTTTTACCCCAAATTCAACTATATTCTCAATATTTTATATGCCTTTCTAATGAAATCAAGGTTAGAGATTTTTGCTCCAGTTTTTAAAACATCAATTTGAACATAGGAGGTCTGATCACTTTTGTAGGGTCTGTGAGAGGAAACACACATCCATCTTATGACAGATTGCTTGGGTTGTGAGGAAATTAGGTTCAGGACCTTTGGTAGGAACAGGAAATCTATGGAAGAGCTTAGGCTATTTCCTTTTAAGGTTATTGTCCGATTTGTACGGACTGCGGAGAATCTGCCTTGGGTTAAGCCCGGATCTGGATATTTGTTCTAGACCAGGTTTGTTATTGTTTTTCTTGAGAAAGCTATAAGGGTCCAGTGAGGCTTTGGATAACGTAGGGCTTGGTCCCTCCTCACAGATAAAACAAGTCTGCTCTGGAGTGGCTCACAAGGTACATTGGCTCTGTATTAGGCCTTGTTTTTCTATTGTCAATGTCAATGTATAAAACTTCAATTTTTTGTAATCCAGATATATGTTATCGCTAGTGCTTTTAGTTTTGTAGCGTATTTGATTGGAAAACGAAAAAGAAAACGTTAATGAATTATACTGTTATAGATTGAACAGTTAAGAACGTACATAATGCGTGCGTGTACGTATAGGATTTTGATATAAATTTTACTGTGTCCCTATGGTGTACATTGTTGAGTATTGTCTGAAGTTATTAGCCAATAATAATAACACTAGATGAACATTGATGTATTTAGTAACATTTTATACTGTTAAAGTTATAGGAAGTAGTTTTTACTATTAACTCTACATAAAAGTTTTTATGAGTCATAAGTTACGCCAGTATAGTAGTAATAATGTATTCTAGCAAAATAAATAAAATTAAATTAAAAAAAGAAACAATAATGTATTGTGCAAGATGCCTGTAATTCTAGAAATATTAGGACAGCAATAGGTAAATCAACAATATTAAGAAATAAAATATTTAAAGTCACAAATGAATAATAACAATAATAATTACAATAATAATAATAATAATAATGTTTCTATAAAGTTATAATCTGCCTTCAACTGTATAGATTTCATGCTCAGAATTAGATTTTTAGATTTTTTATTATTGAGTAAATGAATAAAAACGTATTAGAAGAAGTAAAGCATCCTGGCCTTGCACAAATTTCAGAACAAAATAAGTAATTATGCTAAAAAAAAAAAAAATCTGGTGTGAATCACTCACACAACTTTCTCTTACTCCCGTTCCAAAATGATAATTGACAAATTTTATTGTTTGTGTACCTAGTAATGAAATTCGTCGAAACTAAAAAAAACTGTTCAGTCAAAAGCGCACTCGGGTTAACGACTTTTCCTTGAAACTCGGAATTTCAGGCATCTATTTATTTCTAACTAATTATGGTTGGATGATAGAATTATATAATGAACTAGGATCTCACTTCGATGAAAATCTAACCCCACCCCTCCCTAAAAGTGCCCTTAAATGAATTTTCCCAGAGTAATATTTCAGTTAAAAGTTGTAGATCTTTGCATGTTTAGTTTATATACGAAGTTTCAAAAAAAATCGTCGGAGCCATTTTTCAGAAAATTGCGAAAAGTGAATAAATCATTTAGTAAAGTGGTAAAGTAAACGCACTTCCGGTTATCCGATTTTTTTGAAACTCGGAATTTCAACAACATATTTATTTCTAATTAACACTATTTAGATGACAGAATTGTTTAATAAACTGAAATAGCACTTTAGATGGAAACCTAACACCACCCCTCCCCCAAAAGTGCCCTTCAGTGCATTTTCCTGGAGAAATGTTTCAAATAAAAGTTGTAGTTCTTTGTATGTGTTGGTTGATGTACGAAGTTTAAAAGAAAATCGTCGGAGTGCCATTGTTTGAGGAAATCGCAAAAAAGTAAAAAATCCAACTTGTAAAGTGGTACTTCCGGTTGAGGAATTTTGACAGATAAACGTAGTATCAGATCCCACGGTGATACCTAAACGGAATATCAAGTTTCAACTTTCTATGGTTTTTCGTTTTTGAGCTATGCTGTTCACATACATACATACACACACGGACACACACACACACAGACCATTTGGTAAAAACCACTTTTTTGGACTCTGGGGACCTCAAAACGGATATTTCCGGTGAAAACTCGATATCGAAAATTTGACACGATTACAATACTTCCTCTTACTAGGAGTAAGAGAAAGTAAAAATCGAATTAATCCACAAATCGTCACAAATCAGTCTTGGCAACCAATAATTTATCTCAGAGATATTTTCCATGACAGCCTGCTTATTTTTGTGGTCATCGTATAAACTGAATCATCGAGTGTATAATCTGAATTTGCTCTAATGGAAGTCCATGTTATCACACTGTTTTGACAAAACATCCGGATGATAGGCGAATGCCCGAAACCGGTCGATTACCACAAAAAGACGCAAGCTGTCACGGAAAATATCTCTGATGCTTTCCAGTTCTGCGTACCCAATCACAATAATAATCTGTCTATCTGCCTAGGAACAAATTTATTAAAAATCGTTCCAAATCTTACAGGAATAGTGGAAAATTTTTCCGAGAAAAATTTGGTATATTTCGCTTTGTCCGCTATTTATTTCAAACTGTGCAGTTAAACTTGAGATTCCAACTTTAATCATATTGCATTTATTTTCCCCTGCACATCTTGACAGAAATGTAACCAGATATGGGGGAATTTCATTATTCCATTTAATCACTTAAAATAAAGAAATTTTACAAAATCAGAAAACAATATGACCTAATAATTCATTAATGGTTTTTAAATTGAGTTTTAACAAAAATATTTATGAAACATCGCTATAATAATATTTCACTTTATAATAATTACTTTTTTTTTCATTAAGGAAATATTTAATATAATCTTCATCTAGGATATCATAAACTGTCCACAAATAAAATTAGCTTCTGAAAATCGGAAATTAAAATTACCATGAAATATGTTATATCCTCAATTCATATTCACTTCACCCAAAATCTAAAAACTACGTGACTAAAACGATTTTCAAATTATTATACTTTTATTAATACTAACTGACTTTTATTAAACTTATTACTTAAAAGTATGGGAAAAATTCAATCCAATAAACCCCCAGAAATTATAAAAGTAATTATATTGTATCCGATTACGCATGTATTTATCTACAAATATTTTTCAACCTAAAACTAAAAACAAATTGACTAAATAATAATACATGTATACTAGAAAAAATAATGATAAAAAAATAAAAATCAAATAATTTATGCGTTTAACATTTTTACAAAAAAAAAAAAACTAATAGAACAACGACTTTGAACTAACTTGCAATTAAATACAATTATTTGAGTTTCCAATTCCATGGAATATACATCTGACCGTCAGTCATTACAGAATAATAATTGGTAACAGTTAATCTAGTACCAATTAGATGTTTTTTCAATAAATCTCTGCAAATAAAATTAAAACAAAAAAATGTTATTAGTAAAACTGACAATTTATATGGTTATTAACAGAAGTAAATATTTAATTTGGAATCGTTAAACGAAAATTGTTTTATATCTATATATAAAATAATAAAAAATAAAATTAGGCGTCAAACCCTATTACAGCTTACTGCAATTATTACACTTCCAATTAACAAATTTTCTCAAAATAGTTCGGAAGAGCGAGTAGGCAATTAAAAATTTAAATGGGTATTCAAACTTCATGATTTATTTATACAGGCCGATTTTACTTTGTATTTAGAAAAAATTCTAGGTGGAATTTTTAGATGATATAAATCAATTTTTTCAGCCTTCATTTATTTCATATTTCCAGATTACATTTTCTCACTGTTTCAAAAATTTGTTGTTTAAAATCCTTAATTCTTCTGTGAAGGGATGGTTATTGAAGAAGGCACTGGCAATTTCCACAATAATATAATTAATAATTTTTACATAAACTGCCGAATGACTGGTTGATAGAGAGACAGACAGAGTGATAGTATCGCTAAAGCCTTCATCCCCGCTAATACAGCTAGCGCCCCCTAAATACTTCAATAAGGAGGGGGGCAAGAAGAAAATTGGTATAAAAAGACAACGCTACATGATATTAACATGAGTAAATCAATAGTAATCTTTAGCGATACTATCACTCTGTCTGTCTCTCTATCAACCAGTCATTCGGCAGTTTATGTAAAAATTATTAATTATATTATTGTGGAAATTGCCAGTGCCTTCTTCAATAACCATCCCTTCACACTTCCCTACATTTCTAGCTCTGAACTTGGGTTCTGCCATTTTGTATTTGCTACTCAAACATTGTGATTATTTATATAGGCCGATTTGACTTTGGATTTAGCAAAACCATGTCAAATAATTACTCTTGAAAAAGGCAAGCAGATTGCCGAAACATAGAATTCTGTCCGAAACTTGTTAACAGTAATAAATGTAATCTGGAAACATGAAATAAATGAAGGCTGTAAAATTGGTTTATATCTAAATAATTAAAATAGGTTTGTATCTGCTCGATTAGTTAGGCTGTCTTGAGGACACTAAACTCTTGTCTTAAGCTCCAAGTTTTTTTATTGAAAAGTGCTAGCAGAATGGGAGAACTATATTCCTCAAAGGAAATTGTTTTAGTCTCCAAGTACCAGATCATACGACAGTCCCAGGAAATGAGGAGATGAATCGATTGGCCAAGTTAGGAGAATGTGCTGAATCTCCTCTGCTGTTGGCGTCCTCTGGATACAAGTGTGTCTAGCTTCCAGGCATGGAAAGCCTTCAAATGTATTTATTCCACAGTTCAATGGACTTTGATTGTGGGCAAGGAGACGGTTGGCAGTGAGATATTGCAGACTTTCACAGTCCTCTTTTGGAGTTTAGTTAAATATTTGGGATTTAGACCAACAATTATACCGAGCATTTAAAAAAAAAAAATCAAGATTTTTGTCACCTGAACCACTTTTCCAAAGAGCCCAATAATTTTAAAAGAAACAATATTTGATATTAAGATTTACTAAATCAATATCAATAACAGGGAAGGGAATTAGTAACTGGTTACCGTACTGGACTCCCACGCGGAGGGTTCGAGCCCAGCTGTGCTACCCTTACATTTTTTCTTTCTAGGAGCCTCTACAGCTCATGTCTGGTGAAGAACGGTGTTGTCTATAACTAGAGAACACTATCCGGAGGCCGGCAGTACACTGAGAAAGTTCCGGGCGCCAATGACCATAGATGTTGATTGACGCGCCTTAAATTAAAAAAAAAAAAATCAATAATGAAATGTTTACCTGTTTTTTAATAAATTTTCACAAAACGTTATCATAGGCTTTGGTGTTATACAATCATCCTTATCTAATGCTAATAATCCAAGTTCAGAAAGGCATTTCTTATGTAATACTTTTTCTATTTCTTTGTGACTGAAAATATAATAAATAAATATATCTTAACAAGAATCTTTTATGTGAAATATTATTTAAAAATTTATAAACATTTATTTTAATTACCCTTTATACTGTTCCAATAAATGATTAGCTTTTTCCAAATTTTCAGTAATAAAATTTACTATAAGGAACGATGGGCAAGAACAGGGAACTATAAACTGGCCAGTAGGACTCACCATTAAAGGGCCTGCTTCACTGAAAATAATAAATTAAAAAAACTATTGACAAAACGAACTATTTGCGATCTGATAATAGCACTGAAATTCAGGGCTTTAATTGTGGCCTGACTATTAGATTCCAAAAATTCCTTCGAGGTTGAGCTGGACACATCTTCTTTGGATGAAAATTGAATAAGAATAGACATATTTATATGCTTTGGACTTATAAGCCCCTTACAAAGAATTGGGCAAAGCCAACAAAATGCATATTCAAATTGCAAAAAAAGACCACATTAAGAAACAAATACATACAGAAAATAAATAATAATTTAAATATAATGTTCAAAAAAGAGAAAAACATTATCGCCTGCTCCAATATACTGTACTAAATATAATTATTATTACTTACCTTTTCCCTATTTACTAATAAAAGTAAAAGTAAAAATTGTTGTACATGGACATTAATATGCTGGCCCTTCTAGTATAAGAGGCTTTAGGCATTCATCTATTTACATAAATATTTATGTCTAATAATTTTTTCATAGGTGGCAGTTAGCAGACAGTCCACGTTAAGAGGATGATCTGTTAAGTGTTTCTGTTTAATATTTTAGTAAGCCGGGCGATTAATTAGAATTACGTTGTAGATCTTCGTTCACTTGTAAGTCACAAAATCGACAGTTTTCGAAAGGGTGTATTGTATATTTCGTATTATTTGTATATATTTCAAGATAATCTGTATAAACATTGTTAATAAATATTTTTAGTGATGGATTACAGTTTTACCTATTTTCAGTCTATACCTTAAAAGAAGAGATAAAACATTTAAAAAAAAAAAATCACCAACTTTATGAAAGTTTGTCAATTTTCATTAAAACAAACTGATAAAGTTTTAATAATTAAGATTAAGAGATGTCACTCTTTGACTGTATCAATTAAACCGTGAAATAGTTACAGTAAACTGTAAACTATTAATTGGAAAATTATTATACAAAAAAAAAAAAAGCACTAAAAAAAAAATGTTTTCAATAATAGCAGCTTCCTTATTGTTTTTCTGGTGATAAAGATAACCTAATTTATTATTATCATGTATATTTTTTCTAGTACATAGCCAATAAATAAACATAAATTAAAAATTTAACAACAATTACATGGTCGACACTGATGGATTTGAAGTTTATCTTATTTTATCTTCACTTGAGCATATTAATGATTTATAATTTTTTATTTATTTATAAGGTTTAAAATTAAGATACAATTAATAATTTCATTTCGCCTAATTAAATACTTCATCATTAAATATTTCCTTGATTAGGTATTTGTTATTAGTCTGTGGAAAAGGTTAAAAGGCAACACAATATAAAAATCGGTGAAATGTTTTAAACGAATTATGCAAATAAAAGTTCTACATCTTCATATGAGAAGTTGGAAAATAAAAAAAAAAAAAAAAAGAGGAAAACGTTGGTTCCCATTTTCAAGAAAATTTGAAGAACTAAAACTCCATTCAGTAAAATGATCCCCCATATTGCTGACACCATTTTTTCTTCAATCTTGGAATTTTTGCAAAATTATAATTACATTTAATAATATGGTAATGGGGGAAAGTACAGTATAAAGAAAGAATATAATAAAGCTTAAGATCACAGCGTTCTCAAAACATTATAAAAAAGGATCTTTTTTCGGAAAATATTTTACATAAAAGTTAAAAATATTTATGATAATTTACCAATTTAAGTTCATTGTTGAAGTAATTTGGGAAAAAAATGAAAAATCCCTTCAATAAGTGATACTTGCGCCTGACAGTTTACCGAAACTTTTTTAAAGGTTTTACTATGACAACCTAAACGAAAAATATCAGTTCTGAACACACTATAATTTTGTTGATGCGTGAGTGAGACTAATCTAAAAACATTTGGAATATCTTGCTCAAGAGGCTTCAAAAATTGACTGGTGAAAACTCCCATTTCGAGAAAATCTTATATCTAGTAGTATTGAATTTTTGAAAATACTTACGTTTCCACGACGAGCTCATAATCAGATAATGAAGATGGCCAATGTTTTGGATAACCGCCTTTGCCTTGGCAATCACTCAATGATGTAGTCAGACGCTTCAAATTATTTTCGTATTGTTTGACCATAGTTTTAGGTTGGAATTTTCTTGTTGACAAAATTTTTTTTTCAATTAATTTTATATTACAGAAAAGCGAGAGAAAAAAAATATATGGTATATTTCATTTTAAAAGTATTGTTATTTTTATAATAGTCTGGAACATGAATAAAACTGTAGCTAGTGGATGAATGGAGTAGTCACTACTACAGGATCTTGGCGCTACTCCGCTATTCCAGTCTAACCAAATGAACAACATTTACACCGACAACCCAAATGATCGCAAAAGTAGCTGCTGATCTCTATAACTCCATGCTCTGCTCTACCAACAGGCAGACACTCTCATACTCACTATTTACACATACTACACTTTCCGAAGATTATATTCTATACATGTAAAATAAAAAAAACACACACAAAAGTGAATCGGAAGAGATCTTCTAGGTTGTAGAGGATTTAGCTTTATAAGCCACTTCCTAAATATAATTATACATCTATTATAAATAGAATAATTACCTTCTAACAACCTGAATATCTCTTAATACCATGGAAAGTGATTTCTCAAATAAAGGTACTGTTTTTAATGCAATATCCTGTTTTTCCACATTTTTTATAAACTGCAATGATTACATTTTTATTGGAACAATATTTTAAATTAATCAAATATACACACAGAGTGAATATTAATAACATAAAATAAAATCTATGTACTTACATCTAGCCAATTTCCTCTCACTTCACCACTATTAAGAAGTATATGTCCATCTAAACTTACTCCAGTATCATTACCAAAAACTAATGTTCTTTCTGCAAACAAAAAAAAAAAATTGCTAAATGAAGAAAAAAACGGAACAGAGAACCATAAAGTGAATGATGAGAAAATAACCTTTCAAAAAAGAAATAACTTCTGCATGATGGTCTATTAGATTTCTGAAAGCCAATAGACAGCCTCTAAAATGAGTTATATTCCAGCCGCAGTCCCAATATATTGCAAGCAGTCCATAATCTTTACATAAGCCTTCTTTAAGTCTATCGATTTCTTCTCGAACTGGTTCACATGCAGCTAGTTTCTCCTTGGAAGATTCTGCATTTTGTTCTAACCATCCGCTGTTAATAAAATAAGAGTTATTTGATATTAACAAGACAGCATAGCATTTTTTTTTTTTTTTTTTTTTAAATATTACCATGCGTATTTTCAAAAACTAAAAACTCTTATGAAACCCTCCTAAGATTTTCTCTTATTACAATTCCCATAGTTCTGTCAACGATTTTTTTGGAATAGTCATTTAAAATGTAGTGAAATGACATTGCACAGGAAAGCCACATCAACATCCAAAACCCAGTTTTCTAGGAAAATGTTATAAATAAAAGTAACGGGTTTTTATATGTATAGTAAAAAAAAATGCCAAGTTTAATGGTAAAAACCTTTTAAGTCATTTTCGGTAACACAAAAATCGGGAAAAACTGAAAAACCATAAATGTAAAGTTACACCTTTGTATTTATACATTTAATTCTCTTGTTATACATATAGTTTTGATACAGCACTTTAGAGGGAAACTCCCAGAACCTTATAAAAATCAATCCTTCACCCAAGTTTCAAATAAAAAAAGTAATCGTTCTATCTATTTGTTTCTATTTTTAAATATTCAATACAAAACAAAAATTTAAGTAAAATTAATGGATATATTAGCAATAAAATTAAACTTCTTGTCTAAATTATACTGTTATAAATAATAATTTATTTTGAAAGATATACAACAGTTACAGTCTTATGTTTGAAAACTCTCTCGTCATCAATAAAGAATATTCCTTTGTATATGTCAAAACATTTTACAAAAAGACGAATGGACGAAAGAAATGCTAAAAACCAGTCTAAGAAATGACACTAAAGAAACAATCTAAAGTTCATGCAACCATTTGGAAAATAAACGAAACTTTTAATAAAATACTACTATACTAGAATTATTAAATTTTAAATTAACAAAAATCTGAAATCAAGAACAAGATATTTTTTTTTTTATTACCACGGTCAACATCTGTGGCAACTGGTGCCCGGAGTGTTTTCAGTGCGCTTCCCGCCTATGGGCAGTGTTCCCTCGTTACAGACAAAGACTTCCAGAAGAGAAACAACAGCACTTCGTGGACTCAAAAACCTGGATCTTTCTGAGTTTAGAGCACTGCTAAGAAGGCAAAACGTAGTTTCGTACTCCTTGATACATCATAATATAATCATGTTGTATATTGGTTTTATATATATATATATAAAACCAATATACAACATTGTGTGAAATACAAATATCTGGTAAATCTGCAATGATCCATCTCTAAATTTTCTATTCTCTATTAACGAGATACAGTTGTGCGAATATTATTGGGCCATAGTTGTTGTTATAATAATAATAATAATAATAATAATAATACTGCGCGAATTGCGAGAAAGTTTATGCAATTTTGATTTATGAAGACTAAGGGTTTCTATATCATCCTTCTTGGTACATACGCATCCATGCAGGTGAGAGCAAGAATATAATAATAATAATAATAATAATAATAATAATAATAATAATAAATGAACAATGGGGCGGGATTAACTCAGTGGAAGCGCACTGGATTTGTAACACAGAGGTCCCGGGTTCGAGTCCAGCAGTGCTGCTCTTAGATTTTCTCGCCCTTTTAGACGCCCTTTCTCGCTCACAGTCTGATGACGGGCAGTGTTTCTGCATGGGGAGAACACTATCCTAGAGCCGGCAGGCACTAACGCCAATGAACTCACGCGCCTTAATTAAAAAAAATAAAATAAATCATCAAACTTACATCAAATTCTCAGAACCTTTTGCCCTTATTATATTTTCTTTCAAATCATATGCCAATGCATCTCGTATATCATTCTCGAAATTAGAGACCTTTCTTCGCAACGATTCATCTTGTCCAGAAAAACGAGTTCTTTTCTTTTCAATCGTAGGTGAAATCTTATCAACATACGTTGTTGGTAAATTGCAACTAGACAGAATGTACACTACAGTATTTCTTATATCGCGCTGCGCTAATTTTATGTTGACCGGTTTCAAGCTTTCTGTAAAAAAAAATTTAAAAACTTAATAAATAAAGTATCATAAATTTTGAATATAACAAACACTTCTTTTGGCAGTGAGATTTCAAAATTATTCATTATTATAATAAATAGATAAAATAAAGACCTTTTTCCGATATATTTCCTTGTGGTCGTAAATAAAATTTGAGAGTGGCAGGACTAGGTGGTTTATTTTGTTGTAATGTTTGTATATAGGAACTAAGCACCTGAAGAGAATTTTCATTTGTGGCCTAAAAATTAAACAATAAAATAATAATATGAGAGCCATGTGAAATTCGATCAGTGATAATAATCAAAAAACAAGTATTCCAAGTTTAAAGAAAATCGTTGTAACCGCTATTCTTCAAATTTGGTATTTTAGCAATGCCACTAATATTATGTAGGTGTGATAAAACCATATGTTATACTGAAGTGGTACCTTATATAGAAGTGTAACGCTACTGTTCCCCCACAATCAAATTTCGCGGGAAAATGTTTCAAATAAAAGTGATAGGGATTTATGTGTGCAGACGGTATACGATGTCTAAAGAAATCGTGGGAATAGTTTTCGAGAAAATCACGAAAATCTGAAAAAAACTTTCAGTAAAATCGCACTTCCGGTTGATGATTTTTACTGAAATCTTCGTGTCTGATGCGGTGGTTACTACCAAAACGGAATACCAAATTTGAGCTTCCTGGGCTTTTCGTTTTTGAAATATTCTGTTCCCACACACATATACAGACCATTCGTTCAAAACATTTCTTCGTATTCAGTGGATCCTGAAACATGTATTACCGGTGAAAATCAATTACGAAAATCGGCATGATCGCAGCCGATCCTATACCTCTTTTACAAGGAATAGGAGGAAGTAATACAAGAAATGAAGTGAACAACTTATTCACTCAGTTTTAAATTTTAATATTACAGAATGTAATGATTAGATTCCTTCAGAATAAAACCGATTTTCGCTGTTAAGTCAGGGGAGGGGGAGAGAGTGAGAGAGAGTTTGCAAGTGAACAACCCACAATGTGAGTGCGTGATCCATTAATAGGCGTTTGAATTGGCTTGCAACTAATAATAGCGTTTAGGTATTAAAAAATTTTTTACTGCATGAATAAATCAGTTGAAAACCATTTATTACCTAGATGAATGACATTCAAAAAATGCAGAATATAAATTTTTTATTACTTAATATGATCATACTCTTTCTATTGGAAATTTTCCAAAGAGATCGGGATGAACGGAAAAATAAAATGGCCTAAGAGCTGTAGCAACTTCTCCTGCTGTCATGTGCCTACGTGATGTGCAGTTCAATCCAAATGTACGTACTCGGTTAATGGCCCTGAACAAAATTAAAGAATTCGAAAAGTTGAATAAAATAGGCAAAAAAAAAAAATACTAATAAAAGATTATTACACTATTTCTCAAGTTGCATGAAATTCATTTAATATTCGAAGAAAAAAAAATGTTCAAATCATGAATTGTAACTGAAAAATGAAACTATTATATCAAAAATACCTTTGATGGATTTGACGCCGAAATAATTCAGATGCCATATTAAAAGCGCACTCATTTAAACGACGAACCAAAATAACGAATTTGAACTGACACGACCTTCATAGCTGGTAGCCTTTGTTTACTCCCTTCAAATCACGTAAACACCGCGTGACTGCTGCTGTAATTAAAAAGTGTTAAGTAATAAAACTTTTAGTAAGAAAAATCATAATGTATATATATTTAAATATTTCAAATTAAATTATACATTCATGTAAATAATTATAATAAAAAATATGGGTTTTTAAGCAGCTGATACAATTAGGATGTTTGAGTACTTGGCAAGGTTTACAGGTAGACAGGTTTTGTGTGGGTTAATTTTTTAAAAATCAATCCCAAATTATAGTAATGTGCAAGCAGTTGATACATTTGTAGGTGGCGTAATGCTAAAAGGACTTGTAAGTAAGGAGCTATTTTAACATAAATCGAAATCCTATTCATTTTTTTATTTTAATATAATTCCTCATTATAGTTTGTCTTTGGAATTGGCGTTTATACTGGGATGTATATTGCTCAGAACTACGAGGTATAGCGCTTTTAATATTTTTATTTGTTAATTTTATAAAATTTTGTTTAATAAATTAGGCTTAAAAGCTGAGGATTTATCTATTTTTTGAATCATAATATTGACATTTGTAAACTCCATTGTTGGCTCCCCCTAACCTTCAACTGCGACTTCAGTTGTAAAAGGTCAGCTCTAACTTTTCAAATTTAAGCGATCTCTTCGATTATTGATTCAATAAACCTCTTCCATTTCTATCTTTTCCATTCCAAGCAGAGACTAGGGGATTATGAGCGCTGCAGAATGTTCTTTATTTGCGTTAATAGTTTTTTATATCTGTGTACATCTCAAATCCTATATTACGGTTAGTGGTTTGAGTTTTTTTGTTTTACTATTAGCTGTATGAATAAAATGACTGTCAAATATTCTTAGTGAAGAATGAAATGATACATATATTCATTCTATTAAATATGCAAAATGTCTCTATTCATTGAAACCAACTGCTTTTGTCGCTTCATGACAATCGTACTTACTTGGTCAGTTCGATTGATTACTTTTCTATATCTAAAGAATAAAGATTCTTTATGCGACTGCAGGCTTAGTTTTTAGCATCTTAATTTAATAAAGCGGAATTGTAATGAGATTACTTTGATCATAAATGAGATTAGATTTTTTTTTGTGCGCATCGACAACGTAGGTCATTAGATTATTATTATTATAGGACCATTAGTTTTGTACGAATGGTTTATGTATGTGACCTACATGAAAGTGTCCTACAACCATCAAAATTTGCTAGCCAAAGGGATGGAATTTCTCATCCCACTGAACGGCATCTTTTTCCAGGATATTCATATTCTCATTCTCTTCTTACCGAGGCCTTTTACTCCACAGTAACCATAACCTGCTTGCAGCATTCTCAAAAATAATGCCATTTGTATGAATACTGCGCCTGTTATATTATCTTCTAAAGAGCTCACCTTGAAAACCACCATATTTATATAGTCTCTCAGCCGATTTTCCTCTTGTCATATCGCTTTCCAATTCTGCCTAGCCAAATAAAGCAGAATTCTTGATCTCTAAAATGAATAACATTTCAGAGATAACACCAATATTGATGTATACCACACATTGATGTAACACCAGTGATGATGTATAAA
The DNA here is from genome assembly GCA_011037195.1 of Triatoma infestans. NCBI lineage: Eukaryota > Metazoa > Arthropoda > Insecta > Hemiptera > Reduviidae > Triatoma > Triatoma infestans. Next base: position 10,898 of record JAAEAF010001068.1, on the reverse strand, counting down.
AATTGGTTTCATGTGGTATGTACTAACTCGGGTTTAAACCTAATTCGGGAATAAATATATATATATATATATATTTTAATTAATGTACCGTTATGTGGTTATTTTGATAATGCATTACATCTCTTTTAAAAACATTTTTGCAATGAAATGTTATTGGCATGAACAACATGCATGAAATGTTTCAGAGCACCAGAGACATTTTCCGCGTATAAAATGTTTTGGCTATGTTGCATTTACGTCCATTACTGTTTACATACTTGTTGTTGTGGTTGGTTCAGAGCTGGAAACCATCAGAGATATTTTCCGTGATAGCCTGCTTCTGTTTGTGGTCATCGACCGGTTTTGAGTGTATCAACTGAATTTGCTCTGTGCAAGTATATGTTATTACACTGTTTGACAAAAATATCCTGATGACGGGCGAACGCCCGAAGCCGGTCGATGACCACAAAAAGAAGTAGGCTATCACGGAAAATATCTCTGATATTATTTACATACTTTCATTACTTGGATATGCACCCTTTTGAAGCTGCCTGCTTTCTTGAAACCAAGTATGCAGACGCAGACTTCAGCAAGGTTTTTCTATCCATGGCTGTACTGATTTAGACAATAGTGTATTGAAATATAAAACACCGCTTTAGCCCTAGATGGATTTCTTCTGTGATGATTAGCAATACCTAAATGGGCCTGAATAATGATTACACCAGGCGACAAAAATTTCACAATTCCTGGTGTTTTTAGTTTCTTTGCATCGGTTTTCACCATAAAGCCAACGCTGGATTTTTATTTTTTATTTTTAGCATCATATTTTCACGATATATACAAACATATTCTGTCATAAATGGTGCAGAAAACAGAATTTACTTAAAATTTTTACTCTTAGCCCCCAAAGGTTTATAATTAATGAACTAAATGGTAACAATGAAAAAGGCAAAAATTAGTTCAAGATTTAACCAATGTTTTTGTGAACATTGGATTGATCATAAAGATGAAGGGGAAGATGTTAATTATAAAAATGAAATAATCATTATTTGGAGCCTGCATAAGGTATATCATTTTTTTTTTTACTTAATCGTTGAAAACGAAAACCATCCAGTTTAATCTAACATCTGACAGGGATCCAATTTTCCTAACTTTAGGTGGAGCACCATGTTAGAAATAGTATAATATAAAAAAAAAAAAAAATTAGGAATAATTGCCTCTCCATTAAATTTTTCAGATAGCTCCTGTGAAAGAACCCCGAAAGATTTGGTTACAATTTCAAGAATATGCTGACAAATTTAAGAAATGATCCTATTACAGGTCCTAATCCTACTTTCCCCCTTTCCTGAAGGTCAATTCTTTTATATATTTTTGATGCCCTTATCACAGTTTCAGCTTGCTCATTAATAGAGAAATTTAATTTTTTACAATTATTAATACAGGTCAAAAAAGTTGAAGACCCAGCGACTATATTCAATAAGCTGATGGCATATGTAGATGAAAAAGCTAAAGAAGCAGGAAAGAAATAATGGTTCAGAAGGGAACACGGTGCATCCTTACAACATGCTAAATATAACTTGATGTTAATATTTTGTGTATTTTATTTTAAATAAATTTTTGTTTTAGTAAAAGTAATAAAGAAAATTTAACTTAATGTATTGTCGTTTAAAAATTATTGTACATTTTAAACTTAAGAGATACATCCGTTGTTCGTTATTTAGTATAAACAAAAAAATAAAGATGTTTCAATTTTTTACAGCTAATAAATAAATTTATCAAGTTTATGTAATATTCTAATTTAAACAACCTCTCATCAAGCCAAAGAAATGCCACCGCCTGAAAACTCCAATGGAATTTGTGGCTCTACAAAGGCAAGCCAGTCAGATGCATGAGTAGGTAATAATCCCATAGATTGACACTTATAAAGTGCTAGAACTATATTGACAATATTTCCAAGGAAATAAACGAACTTCTGCCCAGCTGCATGGCTGCCTTCTATCATTTTAAATGCTGAAAAAGAAAAACCTGATAATAATGCTTATTATTTTTTACTGAACTGAACAACAATATTTTATATTGGTACATACTATTTTGCATTGTAAAAAGAGCTTTCACTGGCCTGATCACTAGCATGCAAACCATCATAATTGGAAATATAGAAATAGAATTCCCTGACATGTACATAATAAAGAGATTCATAGGTACCTGAAACGATAAAACGAAATTGAAGGTGCATAAAAAATAATTTGAGAATTAGTGAAAAATATTGAAGAAAGCTGAGATGCTAAATACAAGGTAAAGTAAGTTTGAACGACAACACAAATCAATATTTAAATTATTCGTTAGTTAAAAGGGGAACATTCTCCATTGCAATTTTTTCTTTATAATCCTTTTTATTAATGCAGAAACTACCTTATAGCGTTGAAATATCGGTCTTTCTTCTCAATTTAGAAATAATTTTTAGAACCACCCCTTTTCTGTGATTTCAGAAACGTCTAAAAGTCCTACTCGAAATTAGTTAACATAAGCCATATCTAATTTGGAAAGCGATAGCTACCATAAATAAAAATTAGAAGTAATCAATAGAAAAATTATTAAAGAAAGACATTAAGAATTTGATTCAATAACCTCGTATATATGATAGAAACTTATTTACCCACCTGTTTTAAGGGTCCTAGAGCAAGATCCCATGATTTTTTTATTATTAAATGATTGGAATCTGATTCTTTAGAGGATTCTGTGTGCACTTGACTTACTGAAGGATTATAACCTGGTGGTGAGGCTAGATCAGTTTTCTCTTGTTTACTTCTAAACAACGAAATTATAATTAATTAACAGGAAAATAATATATACAAAAACATTTACTGCAAATAGTTTTTACCTTATGTTGAAATCCAAGCTCCATTTGTATTTCTTGTTATTGGTTCGTGTTGCTATTGAAGACATGTCAATAGGGTAAATAAATAACCAGCTAACAAAAGGTTCAACCAACTGATTGGGCTGTCAGTGTTTGCAAACGAATGCTAACAGTGATAAAGATAGCCTATTTATTAAATTCGGATGAAAGTAACATTTATTATTTAATATTTCGTAACAAATATGAATGATAATTATCTTTAAAGCTAACAAAAAAAAATATTAGCAATTTTATATAATTTGTATATGTAGTGGTCAGAATGCTATGGTGATAGCTTTATCGAGTGAACCATGAACAACTTAGGCGAGGGGTGAAATGAACGACTCCCAAATCGAGAAGGCCTTCTTTACTCTTAGTGTCAGTTGGCTTACAATTTACTACTTTTTTTAAGGTCAACTATTTAGTTTAAATAGTGTTAATACATGTGTTTAAGTTTTTATTGTAATAGTGCCGACAATTTATGAGTTATTTAATCGTATTTGGGCCAGTTTCGGTAGCAGGAGTGTCCTGCTCTAGTCTCCCTCACTCGTAATTGATAAGGGACAAAAGTAGGCCTTTAACTGCTTCTTAACATCAATGATTGCTGGAAATGGTCTGTAAACGCGATGAAGTTCTTACTTGGTTTAAAGGTTTAAAAAGCTATAAACGTACTGATCTAATGTGCAATTTGTTAAATCTCTGCCTGCCATTTGAACTAAGGTTTCTTGGCACATGTCTTGAGCACCTGGGAAAGCGAGATTTCCATGAACTCAGACAGTCGGAAAATGAAGCTAATAGTTTGAGCGAATTGAACGCTCTTGATTTACAGTGCTTGAGCAACCAACAAGTCAGGACTAAATTAGCTGTATATGTGTCTCTGTTATATTCATGTAATTATACGTGTAGTAATAGTATATTTAAAATACTTACTAAAAGTGATGATATACATAGTTTGTTGAAGACACCAGGTGATGATACAATCCTTGATGATCTTCTGTTAATATTCACATTAGCTATCAACCATCCAGCGTTTTCTTTTGAACAGAAGCTAAGTTTAGAGAAAATTTTTTCTCAACTACTTGAAGAGGATAGATTATTTTTGCAGAGCAATGGTAGGAACTCGAAGTCGTTCACTGCCACAACTATGGAACCCATTCATGACAAATCTCCTCAGCTTCAGGTGATTTTTTTTTTCATCTGTACTATTACATTAAAATTTCACTTGGTAACTATTTTTATCGTTAAGTATTTTTTTTGATAGTTCTAGCTAGTAATAAAAACAGTATTCATATAAGATTGAATTACAAAGAACAGCTTATTTATGATTAGACAGTCTACATAGTCCAAAATTTTTGTTAAGATAATTCAAATCATATTAGATCTCTTTTTGATACTATGAGTAAATTCATTCACTTTATGAAATATGTATTTATTTTAATTGAAATATGAACAACACAATTAGTTTCTTTGATTATAAGTAATAATACTTAAAAAATTAATAAATAAAAATATTTAACATAAGAAAATTGCAGAAATAATGTTTATGCCGTTTTATGATATTAATATTTTTTTAATTCTTTTATTTCTTTACTTTTTGTTGATCCATTTTATATTTCTTGCGTGGAAATTAAAAGCATGTTTTATTCATAGAGGAACAAATATAGTTAAGCCATTTAGAGCTTGAGTTTCTTAGTATTATTGGTTATGTCGAAGTAAAATATTCTCTTTGTTGATCTTTTGTTTAATATATATATTTATTTTTAATTATATTTAAAACTTATGACAAGATAGGGCTGGGGAAAATGGAATAGTTCTATAAGAATAAATTAAAGTTAAATTAGAATAATAAAAGTAAGTCACAATCATTTTCATATCTCAGAAAAATATCTAAAATTAAAAATTTTAATTTAAAAAAAAGAAAAGAAAAAATGTTTAAATTACTACACTGGCTTCCTGGAGATTTGTTTCAATTATTCAGCACTGATTGCCAATTTGTCCAATTTCTTGGACTTTACTTATTCCAAGAAAAATGTTAGAAACTCTCATGCATACAGTTGAAATAGTATAGTAAGTATGTAATATGTTTCGATATTATTAATAGAACTTTTTTTCTTGTAAGTTTTGGATATTGAAATTTTTTTGGCAAATTTGTGAATTTTCTGGACATTTGTGTATTGTGAATTTCTTCTTATTAAAATTGTATGTAAATTAAATTTCCTTTTTTGTTTTTTAAAGATTAATGCAAATTAAAAAAAGAGACTATTTTTTTCAATCGCACTGATATTCAACTACGGAACAAATTAAAAAGTTAGCAATCCTCAAAAATACAGGATATTTATGTGTTTCTTTCTTTTGCATCATTTTGTGTGTAGCCATTGTAAAAATATGCTCATATTGGTCAGGGGAACTTTTGTTTGTATACTATTTTTCTTAATAGTGTTGTATCATGAAACAATTAAGGTTGATTGTGATTAGTTGTGTTTGTAAAACCAAATCCTCTACAACCTATTGTGGCTTCTTTGGATGGCAGTGATGTACGTAGAATCCCGGCGTCTATAATGTACTAATTACATATGGATATGCCAATCCAAATAGTTCTACACATCAGCTACCACTGCTGGCTTATGTGTTTGGGATGCCGCTATGTATTGTTGATGTTTTAGACTTGTAAAGTAAAATGCTGAAGACGTGGCTAGTCCAATTTCCCCTATTATAAGAAGAGCTTGATTGTTCTAGAAATTAATACCGTACTCACCTTTAAGTCAGTGTATGTTTCTTGTCGGAGAGGAATCTGATGACTTTTTGCAGATTCACTGATGCCCAGACTTATTTGTTTTATTTTTTCGTTCGTCTATATCAAACGGTGCAAGAATAACTTACTGATGGTTTTCCGAAGATATAGTCTTCGGATAATTATGTTTCTTTCCTGATGTTCAAGAGTGAATGCCCATTGTAGGTTGATTTTAGGAATTATTTTTGTTCCAGAATTATTATCTCAACAAGGATTTGAAAAAAAACATTCAGTATTGTAGCGTCATTTATTGAATTCAAGTTTTCATTTTTCTTTGGATGAAAATGCTCAAAAATCGAACTAATGATTGTGTGGAAGTAAGGTTACTGAAAGATATTAAGAATATTGTTTGTAATTGGTATTACTGGTATAAATAGCTGTTTCTGCGGAATTGATTCGCATATTTTGATTGTTATATCAGTTTGAGCCCAAATGTTTAAATTGATGCACTCTATATCTCAGAACTGTATTCTTTGTCGTTTTTTTTTTTTTAAATAGTAATTTTCTAAGTACATCCTTTTTTGGCCATTTTTTTATGTTGTAAATAATTTTTATTTTACTGAAATGTTCATAACACAATGTTTTAGTTTACTAAAAAAACTACAATGTATAACTGAGTGAGTGTGTGTGTGTTTGTGAGTAATAATTTTACCTTTGGTTACGCCAAACCCAAATACCTTTACATCAAGTTGTTGCTGCACAATTCAACTTCCTTTTCCTGGTGATGGATGTCACAGTTCAAGTGATGGTCCGAGTTGTTTGGCTGGGTTACTCTCAGGAAAACTAAGATCCCCGTAGAATATAATACAAATATATTTTCCCTAAGAGAGGTAATAGATAACTAAATAATTATTTTAATATTTGCAGAATTTTCTTCATCAAATTTTAATTTTCATTAGTTCAAATCAGTTTCGGATTTCCTTCCAACCGTCAAAAGATCTTCCTTCCATCATCAAGTTCTTGAAGAGACATTGATCTCCACTTACACAGTTTCTGTCATTAGATGATTGATTATATTGTATTCAATCAGTGTAATATGTGCAGATAAAAGAAGGATGCTACGGCAGATAAATTCTCGAGTATATGTATATCTAACATTGCAGGGCACACTGTCGCATAATAAGCCTTTTATTTTTTTAAAATAAGTGGCAAATCTTATCGTTGCTTCATTGGCATTTATCTTTTAATAAGATACATAGGTACTACTACTGTAGATAATTTAAAAACTAAAATGCTCGAAGACTTTCAAGAGAAACCACTGGTTAACGCACCAAAAGTAAATTAGATATTGGAGATCCCTCTAACATTGGCAACGTATCTTTGATTGGCATGATCATTTATTTGTTTATTTATTTTTAATAATAATATTCTCGAGCGGGTAAAGTACCATGAATAGCTATTTATAGATGTCAGATTGAAAACAAATAATCTTTTGGATCCTTCCTTTTAATTAACTAGTTAAGAAATATCTGTGGGCGAAATAAGTCCCGTCACAATATCCTTTTTCCATTTCCTGGAAAGATTGTAAGTTTATGAAATAAACAGGTTTCCATTTTTCTTTTTGTAAATCATCATTTAAGGAAATGGGAGGATACTAAGGGATCAGACATTAAGGAACTAAGTTTAAAAAAAAAAAATTTAAAGTAATTAAGGAAACAATTTTATTGAGATAAGTTCATCAGATATTGCTGAATGACCAAAATTACAGTATTTTGATCGTGTAGGCTAAAATATTTAGCTTTAGATAAAGTGATTTCTGCTCTCCTTGCTTCTGTCACCAGTTTACTAAGTGTTTAAAAGAAATAAATACATATTTTTGATCTTTCTCATATACTGTAAAAAGCAACAAGTAAAAAATTTGTATCCATCTAATTCTACGTGCGATTGTGTTTGTCTCAGTATTTTTTTTCCCTAAATTCTGACTGGTTTCGGATTTTCTGCACCATTCTCCACGATCTGATGACTGATAGCCTTTTTAGGTATCTTAAGTGAGTTCATTTCTTTAGTTTAAGTCGTGTATGAGGATTTGTTAGTCGTTTTATCGATGTACAGCCATAGATAACAGACGAATCACAGGTTGAGAGAGGTCTTTGGTTGTAATATAGAGGAAGGAAAGTTATTTTGCGGAGGGTAAAGTAAGCCTGCGATCAAGTTTTGCATTGTGGGTTGCTTAGGAAGCTCAAGGGCATACTTCCATTTACATACCACCTCATCTTCATATCTTACCTTGTCGACCGTTACTTCTACCTGGAATTAATTACCTAATGGTAGGACCCCCTCTATCTCCTTTCTACGGTGCATAAGTGGGTGCTTTCAAGGGAGCATCTTAAGCTCACCGTTATATACAATATACAGTGTAGATATCCCAGATATCCTTTAAGATATATCTTAAAGTGAAATCTTAAATATAATATCATTTCTTTTTCTTAATTTTTTAAATATATGATTTATAGACAAATTTTTAACATTTCCTTTTCTCTATTTTAGGGGTATTCAGCGTGTATACCATTGGAAGATGCTCATATTATTGGAGTACCTAGTCCTTCACAGTTACCTATGGCACAAACTGCGGCACACCATCCAGGTACAAACTGATTGTTCAATTTGTAGATTAGTAATTTTTTATATATTTTTTTTAATGAAATATCCTTTAATTATAAACACTTTTAGTTTTTATTATGTGAAGATTTTTTTTTTTTTTAATTTAAGTTCAAGATAAATCTTTCATTTTGTTGAATTTTAAATTATACAATCAATGAATTTTCTTTGTCAAAATTGCCTTTAAAGTACTTTAATTATTCTAGATACAACTACTAGCCTTTCTGTTTTAACTACTATCCATGAAGAATTTAATTTACTAAATTAAACATAGACTATCTTCTCTCCTTTTTCCATTAAAATGCATCTTGCACTTTGTTTTGTTTTGATTTTTATTAAATTGAAATTAATGTTTTTTGTAATTTTTTAAACTATGGAAGCCAAGCACATAATATACTTACACTTTACTTTTTTGTAATTAACCTTTTGCACTCGACGACTCCCTGCGTGAAGATACAATTATAGTGTACACTTTGTATTACATGCCCAGAATATAGTAAATATATTCTGTTTATCGAGGTTGTAATAAAGTTGAAGATCTGCTCGAAGTGATCAGTGTGAAAATGTGGCAAATTGTCAACACTCATCCAAATTTCCAATCACTATTCCAAATTTCCAATCACTGTTCCTGCATTTCTTGTCTGTAGGAGGAACCATTTAACATTTAGAGATCTTTCTGCGGTCATTCCACTTAAAGAATAATACTTCGCTTTCATTGATACTTCCTAAGAGTAGAGCTCACTTAATATGAGTGGGACCTTCAGGGTTTAGTTGATGTAAAAATCGCTTACCTTAAAACATATTTTTTTTTCCCACCAGCCTATTTATAAAATTTTACAGACAGCTAGACGTAACATAAGGGACACAAGCACTATAAGAGACTACCAATCTATTTAGGTCACAGTGCATTTGACTTAGGTCTCAGTGTCTTATTAATGTAGTCAATGCATTTCTCTGGAAGAAATCGAAACCCTACCCTATTCAAAACTCTTCTAGACCCATATAGATTGTTGTAGGGGATTATTGCCTGCGACTTGAAAGATCTATTGTGCCCCGCCGGAGCCTTCTCCAATGTACAGCCGGCCTCCAAGCAGCATTCTCTAGCTATAGACAACACTGCCCATCACCGGACAGTGAATTGTAGAGGCTCCTAGGAAGAAAAAAAATCTAAGGACAGCAAGCTGGATTCGAACCTGGGACCTCCGCGTTGATAGTCAAGCGCGCTATCATTGAGCTAATCCCCTCCTTCTCCCTTGACTTTCGCCAATTAAGTCTAGTTTGTGTACTGTATCTGTCCTTGTCTGGGAATATGTGTTAATACACAAAACACTGTTTTGTGTTAATATGTGTTAAAAGGTGTAGAGTGTTTGTAATTTAAGTGTATTGTGTACGTTCTGATGAAGTGCATGGAGCATTGAGCTATTGTAACCCGTGGGGTCGCTACTTCCCAAGTAACTGCATGCTACAGATACCCCTTGTGGGCTAGGCCCATATAGCTACACTGAAGAAAAAAAAAGTAACAATAACCTTGAATCTTGAACAAAAACCTGAGCTTATCCAGATGCCTAATATTACAGCAGTCCGAATAAATCGGAAAAAATCATTAGATGATGCGAGGATATCTAAGGATATCTGCGAGGACTGTCCTGAATCCAATCTTCCTTCATACAGCCCAAGCAATCTGTCAAGAATCAGGTGAACAGATTCAAGAAAGAGGACTGACATGGCTCTATAACGTATAGATATCTGCTTAAACCAAAGTGCCCAGTAAGATATCCGACAGATAAAGTGTGTTGCTTCTTCTTAATGCATGACAGCTGTAAATTACTCGTATTCGCCGAATCTGCACGTGATAATTAGATGTTTAGTTAATTTTTTTTTTGGCATTAGCAAAAAGTCATAGCCAGCTTAACTCTAGTTAATCTTTAACATTCTACTTTTGTTAATGGAAAAGGATGAGAACATCATGGGTTAGTCAGGGGAATTATTGCAAATTTGTTGAAATTATATTTATTTTAATATGGTAATGTATCTTGGACTACTGGTTTCAAAAATCAACCCACATGTTGATATTAATATATATCATTCCCCCAGCAGACATGTGCGCTTCCTGGGACTCTACATATAGTTAAGCAAATTAGCTAGAACCTCACGCAAGATTCAACATCAAATAGACTATTTGACCCACGCAAAGAACTTACACTTTACAATAAAAGACGACTTGGATCTCACCCATCTCTTTTGGCACCGTGATGAGCTTACATAATTAAACTTTACGGAACTGCTGACATCAACAAAATGCAGTCTCACCAAGTCTCAAAAATCGCGAACGCCCCTTTTACGCCATTAATCTAACTATACAAAATGACTTGAAAATTCAGTTAGTTTCTAAACTTTCCAGATCTCTTATAGTAGATTCTATCATAAAACTCGGATCATATCCTAGTCCTTCAGCAATAAATTTATCCTTCTGGATATTTCTTTCTTTTCCTCACCGCTTGAGGTGCCAATGACGCCGCGACCGACCATTTGTTGAATATTGACTCACAATATCAACTCATCTCTTTTTTCCCCTTATATCTCATTTATTTGTTTATCTTTAAAAGTTGTAAATATTCAATAAAACTTGAGACA